>JALJVW010001603.1:0-23420 GCA_024865655.1 Emberiza elegans | reverse complement strand
GCTGAACAATGCAGTGTTTCCCGGGAGGCCTGGAGAGCAGCAGAGATGCACAGGGCCAGTGTGGGGCTGGGGACAGTGGGGTCACCTGGCATCCCGAGGACTCACCAGCGTCATGGGTCTGGGCTGGAAGGGAGAAGGGACAGGCTGGGTGGGGCACGAAAGCTGCACCTGGAGGACAGTCTTTTCCCCAAAGTGGTCCCAAGGGACATTGCTGAAAAGCCCTCAGAGATGGCCCCAAAGGTCTGGAGGCCGGGGGACATGCTTGTGTCCCCATGTGTAGGTGGCCCTTGGTGGGGGCAGGGTGGCCTGTAGCTGGGCACAGGCTGGGGACATGATGGGACAGTCTGGGGACATGGTGGGGGATGGTTTTGCCAGGAGTGGGGGGCTCAGGGTATGTGGGGAACCAAGGATGGGTGTTCAGAAGAATGGGGGTCCAGGGGAATTGGGGTCTCCATGCCTGGGGGGATTCAGGGATGGGGGTGCTGTGCGAATATGGTCCCCAGGGATTTGGGGTCATGGCGTGTGGGTGGCAGGGTTGGGGGTGCAGGGGGAAAAGGGGACGCTCGGGAATAGGGGTTCTGGGGGAAGAAGCAGCCCGTGGGATGGGATCAAGGAAAGGTGGTGCTGGGCAAAGGCAGTCCTGGGATGGGGGACCCCAGGCAGGAGACACGAAGGCAATGGGGGTCCCATGGTTGGTTGCCAGGGGAATGGGGGGGTCCAGGGATGGGAAATGGCTGGGTAGGCATGGGTGTCTCAGCTCCTTCCCTGGGTGCTTCAGATTTTGGGGTGACCCAGGGCCCAGCACTGCCCCTCTGGGCACGTTTGCTGGGAAGGCATCACATGGGGGTTCCGGGTAGCTCTGCCTCTGTGCCCTCCCCAACCCTGGAAATTTTTCTCTCTTAATTTCCTTTGTTTCCTTATTTTTCTCACTTTTGTGTCATATCTGCTCATCCCTGGTTCCTGACTCAGCAATCCCAGGGAGCACCTGAGCAGGGAAGGGGTCGGGGAGACCAAGGAGAGTGGGAAAATGGGGAGTGGGAGGAGCAGAGAAGGGTGGAGAGGCTGTGGGGCATGGGGGTGTTGGGCTGTGCTCCCTCAACACTTTCACTTCTTTTTTCCTGGACAAGAAGGAAGAGGCTGTTTGTGCTGAGAGTCAGATGGTAAAGAGGGTAGTTTCTGTCCTGGGGAGCACATCCAGGGGGGTCCTGTCCCAGGAGGTGACACATCCTGGCATGGGGGGTCCTGTCCCAGGGGGTGGCAGCTCCAGAAATGTCCCTGCACATTCCTGGCCGGGTGCCTGTCCCAGTGGTGGCACATCCTGGGGACCCCTGTCAATGCAAGGGTGGGGCCCAGCCATGGCCCAGCCCCACTGCACAGGGATGGCCATTGCCCAGCCCTGCTCTGGCCAGCCCCAGGTGGCAGCCAGCACCTGAGGGTCCCCCCTGCCCCCTTGGCTTTGATTCTGGCAGCTTTAGAGCTGCTGCAGAGGTGAGAATTCTGTGGTGGAAAGGCCTGCCTGTGGTTTGCTCAGCCCTGCAAGAAGCAAAAACCCCAAAGGGAGGCCAAGCAGTGTCTCTGTGAGGGCCTTTGATGGTTTTCAGAGCAGGCCTGGCTGGAAACCCCCCCCTGCCGGGGTAGCTGTGGGGGAATCAGTCTGGAAATGCAGCAATTGATCATTTTGTCCCTTTGCCCAAGGGACTGAGAGAGCCCCAGCACTACAGCAAATCCCACACCAATCTGCTCAACAACCTGACCTGGACCCTCCTCCCTGCCTTACCATGGATGGACAGTGGCCGGATGCCCCGCACCCACCACAGCCGCTCTCTCACTGCCCTCCACACCTGGATGGGGAGAGAAAATTGAGCAAAGTGTTCCTGGGTTGAGACAAGGACCAGGAGAGATCCCTCATCAAATCCTGTCATGGGCAAAACTGCCTTGGAATTAGAGATATGAATTGAATTTATTGCTGACAAAATCAGAGCAGGATAAGGAGAAGTCAAATAAACCCTTCAATACACCTTCCACCTGTTATGAATAACTTTGTCGTCAATGGCTTTCACTAGCATATTGGTTTTTCTAAATTATTTTGATACAATACAGTTTGAAATCACTTTTTAATTGCTTTTGATACACTACAGTTTGTTGGCCTTTTTACCCTAATCCCTGTGTAGAACATATATTTTAGTGTGATAAATATATTATAGTTTAGACTCTCCCAAAATATCAAGATAGAGACAATGTGCTGTGTATTGCAACATTAACTGTTGGACACAGGGCAGCTAAAGCCTTTGTTTGTGTAACTAAGTGACAATGGTGAAAATAACTCAGATAATTTTGTGAAATAGCTAATGTTGATTTAATGTACTGGTGCAGTATCTTATCTGTATGAGAAGAACACATTGAAAAGTAGTAAGTGAATAAACATCAAAAGAGAGAATGCAAAGAGGAATTTACCCCTGACCCTTCAGTTATCAAGAACTGTCAAACCACAGAACAGGGGGCCTTGTGAGGACATAAAATATATAAATTTAATCCGCAGTATGGCATGTACTTTATGAAAATGAATCAAGGGTCAAACCAAGCAAAAGAATTCCCAGAACATGTGTACTGGAAAGAATGTTTTAATATATATAACCCTCCTGAGTATGTATTTAACCAATACAATGAAAAGGTATGTAAGGAGAATTGCTGTAGTTAACCATGTGCCTCTGGCAGTTGCCAAGCACCCAGCCCGCTGTTTACTGACCCATTTATTCCTTATTAAACATTTACAAATTTTAAAGAGTGAGCCTTGTTTCTCACACAGTTTAATCAAAAAGCTGCATTTTGTGTACAATAACAGGGAAAAACGTTGTGTGCCCCTGGCTCTGGGAGGGGAATGAGGAGCCCCTGGGGTGCTGTAAAGAGGAAGAAGAGACCCCTGAGGGGAATTGATGCCCCTGTGTCCCCAGTGCCCCAGTGTCACAGCACGTTCTTGTAGTCATGGGGGTCCTGCTGTCCCTCGTGGGGTCCCGATAGCTCCGCGTTGGTCACCATGGATCCTGAGGTGGGGCAGAGCTGGGGACACCAGTGGGGCCCTGAGAGTGACACCAGTTGTGGGGACCTGCATGACACCTGTGGGTGACGTGTCCCTGTCCCCCCTGTACTCACCCTCTGCCCACTCAGTGCCCATGATGTGGGTGTTGAGCACAGGCCCCCCTCCTCCTGGGGGGTCCTGGGGGGATAAGGGGGGTCTGGGTGGTGTCTGGGGAGGGGAGGGGCCTCCCAGCCTGAGCCCTCCACTCATATGTCCTCCTGGAGCCATCCACTGGTGGCTGCAAGGAAATGGCAGGGGGGCACCTGTGGGGACACGGGACCCTTGAACCTTCCTGGCACCTCGGCAGCTCCAACCACCCAGGACCCCTTCCCTCCCCACAGCAGCCCCGATTCCAAATGGACCCCCTGATTCCCCAGCCATACTCCGAGGGAGGCCAAGCCCCCACCTGCCCAGAACCTCTGCGCCCAGTGCAGGGTCCCAGCCCCCTTTGCCCCCAACCCTCTGGTTCTCAAGAACCCCAAACCTGGTGGGGGGGCACCCCCAACTTCCCCAGGACTCAGAAAGATCCTCCAAATGCCGGTACAGCCATCCAGGAGCTCCCCAAACCCCCAGGAGCTCCCAATGTTCCTCAAAGCCCACCCAGGGAAGGCATAGCCCTGAGCCAAGGGCCCTCCAAATTCCCCAGATGTTGCAGGACCCCAGCCAAGGTCACTGCAGGCTCAGTGTCCCCAGCACAGGGGCCTGGGGTGGTGCTGATCTCTGACCCCACTCTGGGGGCTTCCCCTCACTCCAGGACCCCATGCCCCCCTGTCACCCACCCCGGTGGTGCCACCAGTGACAGCCCTGGCATGACAGCCAGGAGCAGGAGCAGGAACAGGAGGGTCCTGCCGACATTCCCAGCCAGCTGCTGCCCAGGACAGAGGGGAAACATTGGGCTCACCCTGAACTCCAGGGGTCCTGAACCCCCAGCAACCCTGTGTGACCCCACCTGTGACCCAGGGGTGAGCCAGGTGTCACCGTCAGTGCCAGCTCAGGGCTGAGTGCCCGGAACACGCATGGGCCGGGATGGGATGGGTTGGTGGCCACGCACTGGTAGGTGCCAATGTTCCACATCGATGTCCCTGAGCTCCAGGAGGGGACCCGGGCCACCTCCTGCCCATTGTGCAGCCAGGTGGAACTGTGAAACCTCTTGAGCCCACCTGCACTGAGCAGTGCAGGGTCACGTTGTCACCTGCACGCACCTGGTGTGACAGGGGACCAGGGGTGATGTTGCTCACAGGCCACAGGCACTGTGGGGACACAGACAGGACTGAGACTGAGACAGAGTGAAAAATCCCTTGAGTAAAAAATCCATTTTGAATTAGGTTAAATGTCCAGCAGTTGTGAAAAGCCTGCAGGCTAAAGCTCAAGGGAGAACTACAGGGCAAAGATAGGAGCTAGACAAGAGACAGATAGACAGAAGAAAAACAGAAAATAATGCAAGGCCGGTCAGCTTGACCCAGGAATTCTTTCTGATATGATGAACTAGGGACAAATGTCACACAGAATTTGTAAAATGAGTATGTATGAATCTATTGTGAAGCTGTATGCATATGCATTTGGAAGAAAGATAAAAGGGACCAGAAGAAAGGTGCTCAAAAGGTGCTAACCTGCATGTGCCCAGCCTGCAGGAAACATGCCACTGCTTTACAACTTTATACCATAAAGTTGTGGGGTTTCTTTCTTTCTCCATGTGCCATTATGGCGAGTCCAGCCAGGAGTTCTCTCCCATCCCATGGCAGAAGGGGATAGACGGACCTCAAAGGCGCGCCTATACCATAAAGTTCCTGGGGTTTTGTCTCAGCTTGCCTCCTGCGAACATTAAGGACTTGTTGGCCCTTGGAGGATCCGGTATCCCCGCCACCATGGTAGGACGGCGGTCCTCCAGAGGCGCTGCCCCTGGGCCCCCTGTGGGCTCCAGCTGGGAAGGAATGCCTTGCCCAAGTGTCTCAGACAGGACAGAGGATCTTCATTGTTCTGGCCAAACCATCAGCAAAGGCTGCCCTGCCCTGAGGGCAGCAGGAGCCCCAGCGGTGGGTTGAGTGAACCTGCATATGTGTGGGATGGGGCCTTCCAGACACTGTATCACAGTATGGACACATATTGTGCAGTGGCCATCCTAAATGTGTCTGACAACAGTGAGCTGTGATAGACAATGGTGTATGAGCCCTGTTCCAGAGCACTGACATCAGCAGGTGTGGCAGAGTCCCTGCCAAAGCAGAGTTGAGTTCTAGCCCTGGCAGTGCTGGTGCCCATGTCCTGCCCCAGACACCTGTGCCTTGGAGGGCTTCTCTGCCAGAGGGCAGCCAAAGCCAATGTGCAACTGGGGGCTGTGCTCCATCCTACAGGGGCTCTTGGGAGGAGCACCTGCAGCAACTGGGGTGGCAACACTTGGTACATGTCAGATGATGTTGCTCCTTCCTGGAATGATTTTTTCAAGGAAGGGATTAGCAGTAGCACAGAAAGACCATTGTGTAGAGAATTTCACAGGACAAAGAGATGGTGAATTAACACTATTCTGTTTCCTTGTGCTTTTCTGTCTCTTTGGTGCACTTTGAAAGAAAAGAATCAGGCCCAGCCTCTGCTACTCCACTGTCCACTTGCTGTGTGTCTTCCTGTGGCAGCTCATTTTAAACACAACTGGCTGCCTGCTGAGCACGGCAATGGACGGCCACAAACAGGGAGGTCCCCAGGTGAACATCAAGACAGACACCTGGGGAAGTGCAGAGGATAGGGATAACTCTGGGAGGAGAAGTTGTTCTGTGTCTCTGATGATGCTGCCAGCCCCTGAAGGAGCAGCCTTTAAAAGTGCTGGAAGCAGCCATGTCCTGCTTTTTTCTGCTGTCAGATGCACACATGGGACAGACTTGCCCCACAGGTCCACCAGACCTGATCCAGGGAACAATGGAAGCCCATGCATTGGTAGGGAATGGGCTCCAGCAAGAGCAAAGCAGGATCTTCCAGCAGCAAAGCCTGAGCCTGTGAAGCGAGCCATGTCCTGAGCAGACACCAAAGTGCTTCCTTCCAGCCCTGAATGGAGGCCACAAGTGCCATGCCTTTTTTCAGAGACTGCTGCTGCTTCTGTTGGTTCCAAGCCAGTCCGGCCCTGAGGAAGCTCAATGCAAACTTTTTAAGGTGCCTGCACAGGAGAAGAAGGAGATCTTAAAGCCCAGGGCTCCTGCTGCCTCTCACCTGGCATCAATGTCGCTGCCTTGGGATGCCTGCCAGATGAAAAACGAGTCTGCCCTCAAGCACAGTCACTGTAGTCAGTCAGGGGCACAGGCTGCAGCATGCAGCTGCCAAGCATTGCGTGAGGCTGGCAAGCCAAGAGAAAGCCATTGTGGCCGAGCGTGTTTTTTAACATTTTCTAAGCCTTCTGATGTTGACATTCTTGTAGTGAACTTTCTCATGGCCCTTTCTGAAATGGCTGGCTGGCGCAGATTCCTTTATGGAGGAGGTAGAGCGTGTGTTGATGGACTGTTGTTAAACCAGTGTCATCTGGAGAGGTGTCACTGTCACCCTCCAATCCACTGTCAGCGACTCAGCAAAACTATAAATGTTGGAGGAGACAAATAAACCCCCACGGGGCTTCAGCTTGTGGGCCCAGAGCTCTGTGTCAGCCTTTGTGTCATCCTCAGCACATCTGGGCAGCCGCCGGGGGCTCGGGCCGGCCACCAGCCCTGCTCTGCCCACTGACCTGGAGTTTTAGTGAGACTGTTTTCCCAGGGTTCTTGTTTGTGGTCCCCAGGTGCCCAGTCTGGGAACCTTTCGGGGTGGTTCCCACCCTCCTGCTCGAGGCCCAGGCAGGGATCTGGCCCAGGCGTGGGAGTGGGAAGCGCCAGAGCAGCCGTATGTCAGGAACAAGGGGTGACACGCACCCTCAGGGCTTCCCAGCAGCCCGGCCCCTCAGGGGCCTTCTGTCCCTTTGGAGCCTCCTCCCACCCACCCCCTCCCACAGGGCCCTCGTGCCTCCCCAGCACCTTGTCCCGTCAGGGGGCCTCCACAACACCTCATCCCTTCACGGCCTCCCACAGCCCCGTGCTGGGGGGTCTGCCCCAGCTGGCCATGCTGCCCGGCAGGGCCGGTTCTTGTCCTCGGGAGCTCCAGGGGAGCCGCATGCCTCGGCACCTCAGAGGCCTCAGCAATGCAGCCAGCAACACATGGGCAGGAGGACACAGATGGCCCTTCCTGGCTGGGCAGGAGGGCTTGTGGCCATCTCCAGGCCCCAGCCCGGCAGGGATCCCTGCAGCTGCGGCCCCTGCCCAGCCGCTCTGTCGCCAGCACAAAGGCTTCAGCAGAACCACCAAAGGCCAAGGGGGGTCTGGCCATTTTTTCCTTCCCACTGCACACCTGGGCAGCCCACTTGGCACAAGGACCCGTTTTCCCTCTTTCCCCCATGCCCTGCAGATGCTGGGCACCAAAAGAGAGCTCCTGGGAGTCTGGGTATTAGAACACATTCTATATTTATATCCTAAAGAACAACTACAATGAAGGAATAAAACAATCTTAAAGAAAAAAAAAATCCCCTGGCTCAGAAGGCCCCAGCAGACAGAGAGCCTCTCAAATCAGCTCTCCTCAGAGCTCCAGCAGCACAGCCAGCTGTGGCCCCAGAGACAAGGCCCGCTTCTGAGCCGGCCTGCCCCCTGATCTTGCAGCTTCTGCAAGATGGAGCCGGAGATTCCTCCACAGCCCGGAGGACAAAGGCTGTTTGGAGAGCCAGGCTTCTGGCAGGCAGGGCTGATGTCCTCTGCCTTGTCTTCAAGGGCTGCGAGAGAGAGGAACAGAGCCACGGTCAGATTCCGGATCTTTGGGGACCCGAGGAGACCCCCGAGCCAGCGCCATGGCAGCTGGCTCTGGCCATGGCCCGGAGGGAGCAGGGAGCAAGGGCATCAGCCGTGGCGCCCGTCAATCTTTGGACGCTTCCTGAGTGTCAGGTGACTGTGCGTCCGGGCATCCCTGCGTTTTTGGAGTGAGGCCAAAACCAAAACCGATTGAGATGAATGGGCCTGCCTCCCTCACGGCATCTGCAGGGTCAGGGGTGGACTCCTTTGACTCTGCCGGTGATGCAGGGCCGCCCGGCCATCCCTGGTTTTGACCTGGCTCCTGGTCAGGGCATCCAGCTTGTCCCTCCCTGGGGCCCAGGGGCGCTGGACCACAGCAACACGGCCTCCTGGCCCCGCGCAGGGCTCCCAGGCTTTCCCTGTGCTCAGGGGCGTTGCTCAGAACACCTATGAGCCTGTTTCAGCGCAAGCTGGAGAAGGAACTCCGTGAGGCAGTTGCTCACCATGGTTTGGGGTCTGCTGAAGCCGGGGCAGACTCTCCGCAGGATTGGAGGATGTGTGTGACACCTCACGATCTCTGTTGTGTGGCACATTCCCTTTTGACCCTGTGCAGTTTGGTGTTTTGAAACCAAGTGGGCTCTCCAGGTACTGCATACGGTGGCGCAGAATGCTGCACTGGCTCCACCCCTGCCAGGCGAGGGGTTGTTGCTGACATGCTGATGGGGACAGGGATTTATGACAATGTTCAGGGGCAGATTGGATTTGATCCTTTGTGCTTGATCAGTGCCGCACGCTGGGCATGGCAGCGATTGTTCAGACCCTGGAAATGGCTGCTCCGGGCAGCCGCCATTTTCAACTATTGTCTAGGGGATGATGAGCCTTTCATGACGTTTGCGCCCAGGCTGATTGCATCTGTGGAAAGGCAGGTGCCTGATGCTGTGGCAAGGAGCGTTACCATTGCGAACCTTGTCAGGTGCAATTGCAATGCTGCTTGTAGGAAGGTCATAGTGGCTATGCCTGGTGTTCCTTCCATCTGGGAGATGGCGGAGGCCTGTGCAGACATCGTTCCCCGAATCTGAACAATGCTGGCTGCCGGGGGCTGCTGCAGCAGAGACCCCGAGATGCAGGCCGGTCTGGGACATGCACAGGTCCCTGTACCAGGGCCAGGCAGCCACAGCCCACTGCAAGGCGCCAAGAGCAGGAGGCAGCGCAGAAGGTAAAATTCCCCATGTTCTTGTGCGGCAGGTGTGGTAGGCCGAATCACATGTCCAACATGTGCAAGGCAACTGTTCATGTTAATGGTCAAGCCTTACCAGGTTGGGGAAACGTGTGACTTGAGGGCCTTTTTGCTGGGGGACGCGGTAAAAACAAGCATCTCTCGCCAGAAGATGAACATGGATGGAACTGCACCTTTGCTGTCATCCTGTATGAAAGGAAGGGATCAGCAGGCGTGGATGTCTGCACGCCCAACAGTTGTCTTAGGGCTCTTCTGAGATACACAAAGTTCCCCTGGATGCCTTTGGTCCTTTGGGTGGGGGCATGAGTGCTCTCCTGTCAAAGGGAGGTCTAGTGCCAGCCCTTCAGGGCATCATTGTTCATCTGGGGCTCATTGATGCGGAACAAACCAGGCAGATTTGAACCATGGTCATCCAAGCCACCCCCTGTCAATCCCGCAGGAGCTGCACCTTGCTCAACAGGTTCCACATTTAAGTCCTCTGTTCAGGACGGCTGACCAGTCACGTGGAGCTGGTGGTTTTGGATCCACTGGGCCCAGAAGTTCACTGGACTGCTGTTCTGACCAAGGACCGTCCCGAGATGCTGTGTAGGTCTATTCCTGGAGAGCTGGGAGAAATCCACCTCCGCCAGAAGGCCAGCCAGGCGGTGCTGATGTCCCAGTTCTCTCCCTTGGCAGCATGGCCCCATCCGCTGGCCTTTGGATCCGGTGGGGACCTCTGGTGCCGGCCTGGGAGGGACTCCGAGTGCTATGTGAAGCCAGCTCCTGTGCTGGTCATGAACCCGGAGGGACAGGACCTCCTGGACGCTGCCTCATGTTACTTCTACTCCTGGCAACCTCTGGGGAGGGATGTTCTGTCTGTCTGGGGGTGCGCATCGGGACGGATTTTGATGGGGGCCACTGCAGTGAAGGGCGCCCCGGGTCCTCGCCCTCCTATACGGTGGCTGGTGGACAAACCTGTTTGGGAAAAGCAGTGGCCCCTCCTCGAGATAAATTGGATGCCCTTCGGAATCTGGTGCAGGAGCAGTTGGACCAGGGTCATCTGGAGCCTTCTACCAGTCCCTGAACACTCCTGTCTTTTGCATAAAAAAGAAATCTGGGAAATGGAGGTTGTTGACAAGACCTCCGAAAGGTCAAAACCCTGATGGAAAGCATGGGGAACGTTGCAGGCCGGCATGCCGAGGTCTACCATGCTTCCAGCAGACTGGCCGGTCCTCATTGTGGATCTGAAGGATTGTTTCTTTACAATCCCTTTGCATCCCCTTGATGACAGACCGAAGTTTGCCTTCTCGGTGCCAGCGATTAACGAGGCTGAGCCCGGGGGCACAGAGATATCAATGGAGGACATTGCCTCAGGGCATGCGGGGTCTTCCCCTGCCATATGCCAGTGGTATGTGGCCCGTGCCTTGTCTGGAGTTCGCAAGCAGCGTTTCCCAGCCACGCTTGTATCATTATATGGACCACATTTTCATGGCTGCGTCCACTCAGGATGAGCTGCTGAGGATTCAGCCTGCAAAGCTGTGTGCATTGCATGCTCATGGACTGCAGGTGGCTCCAGAAAAGGTTCAACAACAACCACCTTGCAAGTACCTTTGGGGTCAAAATTCTGGAACGGACGATCTGTCACCAGGAGGTGCAATTTGTGGCATATCCAAGGTGCTGAAGACGTTGAATGATGCTCAGAAATTGGTAGGCATCATCAATGGTTACGTCCCATACTTGGGACTGACCGCATCTGGCTGTCTCTCTCCATGATTTGTTGCCTGCAAGGACAGAGCTGATCCCAAGTCACCTCGCACACTGTCCCTGAGGCTGAGCATGAGGCGTTGGAGGTGGTTCAGCAGGCTGTTTCAGCTTGCCAGGTTTATCGCATTGATCCCTCCGTTGATGTCACTGTGTTTGTCACTGCCCCAGATTCATCTCCCACAGGCATCATTGGCCAATGGAGCGCCAAATGGTCTGATCCCTTGGGAGTTCTGGAATGGGTTTTCCTGCCCCATCAGCCGCCAGAAGACGGCAACTGCATTGTTTGAGCTGATTGCTCATTTGATACTCAAATGCCGGACAACGCGGTGTTTGCAATTGATGGGTGCGGATCCTGCAAAGATCATACTCCCGGTGTCACGGGGAGGATTTTGACTGGAGCTTTGCAAACAGTGTGTCCCTGCAGAGTGCTCTGGGGGAAAGAGCTTTTTCAGGGCAGATTTCTTATCATCTGCCCAGCCATAGGCTACTGCATGGGCGAAATGCCCCTCTGATCTCTTTGGGTCGGCCCAAACATAGCCAGGACCCCAAAGGGGGAGCCAGAGGGGACCCACCGCCTTCACTGACGGTTCCTGGGAAGGACAGGAAAGGCCATTGTTACCTGGAGGGAAGGATCTGAGAGTGGCAGGCTCTGGTAGGCCATGAGGAGGGGTCAGCCCAACTGGTTGAACTCAGGGCTGCTGTCATGGCAGAGAGCCATCAATTTTCTCAGGAACCTTTCAACTTGGTCACGGATTCTGCCTATGTGGCTGATATCGGAAACTTGGCAGCGGTTGGGTCATTTGGTTTTGAAGGAGGTCAGTAATCCTGCCTTTGTTTCGGTTTACTGAAGACCTTGTGGTGTGCCATTCAGGCTCGGACTCATCCATTCTATGTTCTGCATGTGAGGAGTCACACCGAGTTGCCAGGCTTTATAGTGGAAGGTAAGGGTTTATTTCTTCTCTCTGCAAATCATTCTGACAAGTTGGCCACCCAGCGGGGTAGCACCTCAGCCTGATACACTCGCAGCAGGCCAAGGCATCACATGGGTTTTTCCACCAAAACGCAGGATACCCTGCAGAAGCAGTTTCAGCTGACGCCAACTGAGGCTCAAGAACCTTGTTGAGTCATGTGATGACTGCCATGCACTATGTCCGCCTTTGCCCCAGGGGAAACCCCAGAGGCCTTAAAAAAAAAGAGAGAAAAGAGAGATTAGGCAGAAATCACTCACCCAGATTGCTGAGTTTGGCCGGTTCAAGTAAGTGCATGTCACGGTGGACACATTCTCCTTCTGATAGGGGCGAACCGCTCACACCCTGGGGAAGGGTCGTGATGTCCTCGCCCACTGGAGTGTGTGGCCTTTGCCGTGTGTGTGGGCATACCTGCTGCTGTGAAAACCGACAATGGTCCTGCTTGATCGCGTCGTGTGAGTTCCTGCATTGTGTTGTGTCTCGCATCGTTTGGTATCCCTCATTCTCCGATGGGTCAAAAAGAGAATATCTATGGTGCTCTGCAGTGCAGGTTCTTCAAAAACAAAAACTGGGGATGCAGGGTGAAACCCCCACAGTCGGTTGGCAAAAGGCCTTGTGCACAATCAATCATCTCACAGTGCCGCAGAACTCAAGGAATCCTGTCATTTTGAATCACCATCTTTCATTGAGGCTGCAGGTGGTGATTTGTGAGGATTGTGCACAGTTTCACCATGGCTAGATGAACTCCAAGGGTTCCTCTGCCCGGAATTTTGTCACCAAACAGTGGGAAGGTCCCTGTGAATCCTGATCGAATTGTTGGATGGATAGAGGGGTGTATCCACAGATTTGGGGGGGCTCTACCGGACTTCAAAATGTGTTCCATGACCTGACCTGTCTGGACTGGGAACAGCCTGCCGACGAGCAAGACAGAAACCGTGACCAACCTGAAAGCCATCAAGCGGTGAATCATTGGGAGATGACTTTGGATGCAGATGATGAGAGCACACAGCTGATGATTCCTCCCCGCAGTGGACATTGAGCATTGTTCATTTTCACTTTTATTTTTGTTTTTAAACAGTAAAGGGCAGATGCCCCTGGTTTTTTAAATTTTCTAAGCCTTCTGATGTTGACATTCTTGTCCAGAACCTAACTTTCTTAAAGCTTTCTGTAAATAACTCATTGTTTTACATTCCTTTATGGAGGAGGAGAGAGGGACTTGATGGACTGTTGGTTAAACCAGTGTCAAGAGAGGTTTGGGTGGAAGCAGACAGGGCAATCCACTGTCAATAATGTAAAACTAACCATGTTGGAAGTCCCTCGGAAAATAAACTGGGTTTTCTTCTTCACTGAGAAGGTAGTCACCAGCAGTGTTCCTTTGAGAATAAAAAGGATCTAATCCAATATTGCCTTTGGGAGGGGCTCACTGGGAGAGGCTGCCAGTAGGAGAGCTCAGAAAATAACCTTAGATTTATGATACCTCATGGCAGTTAATGCTGTTTTTAAGAATGGGAGAAATGAGATGAGGTTTTTTATGCTGATATGTTTTTGTTTTCACCAATTGCCAAGAATGGCAGAGGGATTGTGGGATCAGGCCACCCTCAGATCCACTGGTCTTGGCCCTTGAAAAGGAAAAACAAAGGCAAAGAGAAAGGCAGATTAAATGTTGTTGTTCAGCATGTAGTATAGGACAACGGTGCATGAGATCAGATAAGGTTTATCATTCTGAGGAGCAAGAACAAGATACATTTGAGTGGATGAAAGCTCCTCCTAGAAGAAGGAGGGCTGTGGATAAGACTGTGGCTAAGCTGAGGCTAGGGGCTGAGGCTGAAACCGAAGCTGAAGCTGAAGATGAGGATGAAGGGGAAGGGAACCTCCCCAAAAAGGAGGAGGACTCAGGGGGGAAAGGCACATCCACTAGAACTGGCCCCACCCCTGGTAGTCCAGTTGCATCTAGAACTAGGAGGCAAGCAGTGTTACAGGCCCCTCTGCGAGAGGCAGTGGGACCAGAAGGAGGGAAATTAATGATTAAAGTTCCATTTACCACTCTTGATTTAGAGGCATGGGAAAGGATTGCTAGGACTAGATGCCTTCACTGAAACAGAAAAACAGCTGATCTTAAAGACAGCAGGGACTTTGGCAGAGGATTACTGCAAGGCCATACAGCTAGATGTAAAAAGAACATTTCCCCCAAGACCCAGAATGGATCCTAATGTGTTAGCAGAAGTAAAGAAATTAGCAGAGTATCAAGAATGGATAGCAACAGGGGTGGAAAGAGCTATTCCAAAACCCATAATTTGGTCTGCCTTATATTCCCTTAAGCAAGGGCCTTCTGAGACTCCATCTGAATTTCTAGAGCATTTAAGGGACGCTATGTGTCGTCATACATCATTGGATCCGGGGTCTGAAATAGGGATAAATCAGCTAGTTAATTCATTCTTGGGGCAGTCTGCTGGAGATATTAGGCATAAACTTCAGAAAATTCAGGGACCGGATGGGAGAAATCTCGAAGTCTTGCTAGAGGAAGCGTGGAGGGTATTTAGTAACCGGGAAGAAAAATATAAACAAGGAATGAAAAAGTTGGTAGCAGTGGTACAGGAAGAAAGGCAAAGAAAATACAACCAGGGACCACCCAGACAAAGACAACCTTGGCTAGGCAGGAACCAGTGTGCAATCTGCAAAAGAATTGGTCACTGGAAAGATCAATGCCCAGAACGGAGACAGGGTGACCAACAAATGGCTGCACACGTACAAAACAACTGAAGAGGACCGGGGGATTCTGCCCCAGCGGATCCACTGGTTATAACAATGAGGCTGGGAGAAGAAAAGGGTAGAATTCTTCGTTGATACGGGGGCTACATATTCAGTTTTAAATAAAGCTTTAGTACCTGTGGAAAATGTTTATGTTGTAATGTGGAGAACCACTGGCCAGTCTGAGAAGGCATACTTTTGCAAACCTTTAAAGTAACAGGTGAACTTAGAAGCTTTTTGTACTAAATATTCTCAAATGAGAAAGGTTACTCTGGAAGCAAATGGTATAAAGATGTTAGGCTTAACATTAACAGCAACGGCCATTGAAATTAAGAAGGACATTAGTGAAGAGATATTAGAATAAGTAAATAAGTGCTTTAGAGGATATGGGCCTGTGCTGTACCAGGGTGGGTGAAAATGCCCCCATAGTAATCAAGTTTAAGGAAAGAATACAACCAGTGAGAATTGATCAAGTACCCCCCCCTAAAGAAAGAGGATAGGGAAGGAATCAGCCCAATAATTGATAGTACTGGACTGAAGGCTGTCAATTTATACCCCGTGGTAGTAGATCCACATACTTTACTAACTTGTTTAACACCTGAGCTAACCTGGTTCATTGTTTTAGACCTGAGAGATGCCTTCTTTTGCCTCCCTATCCATGAAGCCAGCTAGAAAATTTTTGCATTTAAATGAGCAGGTCCTAGGATACAGCTCACATGGTCCATGTGCCTGAAGGCTTCAAGATTCCCCCACTCCGACTGGAGAGCAACTCGCAAAGATCCAGAGTCCTGGGAAGCTCCACAAGAAGAATGGAGGCTGTTGCAGTACGTGGATGATCTTCTGGTAGCCACTCAGACGAAAGAAGCATGTGTGGCCTGGACGGTAAGCCTTTTGAATTTCCTAGGGCTCCAAGGATACAGAGTATCAAAGAAAAAGGCACAGGTAGTGAAAGAGAAAGTAATCTACCTGGGGTATGAGGTGAGTGCTGGGCAACGAACTTTAGGGCAGGCTTGCAAGGAGGCCATATGCCAAACCCCAAAACCCCAGACAATAAAAGAACTCCAAACCTTCTTAGGCATGGCAGGGTGGTGCCGGCTGTGCATTTATAATTATGGACTGCTCGTCAGACCCCTCTATGCTCTTATTGCTGATGGAAACAGAGATCTCCAATAGACAAAAGAAGCCACACGAGCCTTTCACCAACTAAAGAGTACTAATTGTCAGCTCCAGCGTTGAGACTTCCCAATGTAAGTAAACCGTTCTTTCTATTTTCCCATGCAAAGAATTGCCCTGAGAATACTGGCTCAAGACTTAGGTCCATACCAGAGAGCAGTTGCTTACCTCTCTAAGCAACTAGATGCAACAGCCAAAGGACAGCCAAGTTGTCTCAGAGCTGTAGCAGCAGTCGTGCTGAATATTCAAGAGGCACGCAAGTTTAGCCTGAAACAAAAACAACTGTGCTAGTGTCTCACACAGTGTCTGCAGTATTGGCAGTAAAAGGCAGCCACTGGTTCTCACCGCAGAAGTTCCTGAAATACCAAGCCATCATAGTAAAGCAAGATAATGTAGAAATAGTAGTGACTAATATTGTCAACCCAGCTTCCTTTCTCAGTAGAATTAAAGAGAAGCAGTACACCACAAGTGCCTGGAGACCATCGAAGCTACTTACTCCAGATACCTAGACTTGAAAGACACACCTGTAGACGATGCAGAGACCTGGTTCACTGACAAGAGCAGCTACATTGCCAGTAGAAAGCGACATGCTAAGTACACAGTGACTACCTGCAGAGAAGTAATAGAGTCTGGACCCTTACCAACAGGTACCTCTGCGCAGAAGGCCAAAATAAATGCATTAACCCATACCTTAGAAACAGCTAAAAGATGCATTCAGAGTCGTGCATGCACACAGAGCCATCTAAAAAGAGAAAAGACTGCTAACCTTACAAAGAAAGAAGAGACAATCCGGCTGCTAGAAGCAGTTCAACTGCCTGAAAAGGCACCAGAGTGAGCTCAGAATTAAAAGAAGGAAATGAGCTGGTGAATAGAGAGGCAAAGAAAGCAGTAAAGGGTAAAGTAATTATAGACAGATTTTCCTTGAAAGTAAGCCAGAATATAATAATACTAATCAAAAGAGACATGCAATCACAAAGAGTAGGCTACCGTTGAAAGAGAGTTAGTAATCCCTTCCCATTTTCATAGTTACTAGTGAAAGAAGAGCACTAAAAGACACACTGAAGCCTAACTACTTAAAAGCTTTTATAAAGTGTGGCTCCTTTTCCAAAGTGACCAAGGCTGCCGGTGATACAGAGTGCATTGAAATGAAGTGTTGATTTTGAAGTAGTAATTTCCACAAGCTTTCTAGAACACACATCTGATTGAAAAAAATTGTTGCCAAGAATTTATATGCCACTATTACTCAGGTAAACCGACAGTGTGATCCTTGCCTCCAGACTAACCCCAAAAATACCCCAGGCCAAAACTCAGTCAGATTGAGAGAGGCTATGGGCCTGGACAACAGTAGCAAATTGACTTTTCAGAACTCCCAAGGAAAGGGGGGTATCAGTATTTACTAGTATTGATAGATACATTTTCAGAGTGGCCAGAAGCATTCCCCACCAGAACTGTTAAAGCTCGAGAAGTGACCAGAGTATTATTACAAGAAATGATACCATGCTTCAGAGTTCCAGCCACAATATCCTCGGATAGAGGATCACATTTCATTTCCAAAGCAGTGCAACAGATTAGTAGCCACCTGAGCATAGATTGAGAACTTCACACTCCATGCCGCCCCAATCAAGCAGCCAGGTAGAAAAATGAACCATTCGATTAAGCAGCAGATTGTAAAACTGAGGCAAGAAGTTAATCTACCCTGGCCCCAAGCTCTTCCACTGGCACTGTAGCGAATTCTAACTAATCCTCGGGCTAAATAGAAAGCTGAGTCCTTTTGAAATGCCTTATAGAAGACCATATAGAATACAAGAGAGAGATGCCCACCCACATTAGAGTGATAACACTGGTCACCTACATAGTGGCTTTAAGCAAACAGCTCAGAGAAATTGAGAAACACATAGCTGGAACTCAGAGCAAAGAGTTAAATAGATCAGTACATAACATATAGCCTGAGAATTAGGTATGTAATTATAACTGAAGTTTTAGAATTAGAGAGTACCTCTATCCAAAGTAATGCTGAATAGCCTTAGTCCCAAGCTTTTAATCAGTATACTAGATCTATGAGAGAACTTTCTGAGATAAAAGATTTAAACCTATCTACCGTAGTAATCCACGAGAATCAGATATATGAGAAGCAAGAATGGCAAGAACAAGAACTGTAGACACTTCTCAAAAATCCAACCAGCCTGCTCCTCCTTCCTAAAAACATCCTTTGATGGCCAGACAACATAGTTATAAAGAGAAGTATATCTCAAGAGCAGAATAAGAAAAGATCTAACTGAGATATTAGAGACAAGATTAAGAGTTTTAAATTAAATTGATTCAGAAATACTGATGAATAAACTGGCCACTGCAGCAGGTGGCCTAACAAAATTGAAGTGGCCTTTACAGTCATCCCTATTAGCATTAGAACTAGCTAGTGGCAAATTTCAAAAGTACTGCCAAAGTGAGAAAAGGCCAGAAACCAAGACCACAAGTTAACATTAGAAGCACTTAGTACAGTTCAAAATAATGTGTCTTTAGTTTTCAGTTGTATACAAACACAGTTATAGATGCAGGCAACAGCAACTCTGATCAGACAGGAAGGGGGTAAAAGTAATTTTCCAACTGAAATTTGAAAAATTGTCTGAGATAATGCAATTGATTTTGAAAAGAAGTTTCAATCCTGGTAGACTATAGCAAATTTCACCTATGATCCTGCTTCTAATGTGGCTACTACCTTTGTGCTTACCATATACGTAATGCCACTGTTTATGTTATCCATCCCATCATTGCACTAAGATTAAACCATGAAAAAAACAGTACTCTACCCTTCAGAACAAAGAGTGTGGGCATGAAAGATGAATGAAAAGGGGCAAACAGTGAACTTAAAATCCTGCATTACTAGAGAACAGCTAAGATTTATTTGTAAAAGCAATACTATTAATGCCCAAGATGTGTGCTTAGACACTAAACAGAGTATTTGCCACTTCAAAGCTCATCCAGTCACTGACCAGAAAACTGTGCTCGTATATGCTAGAAAAAGTGTGTATGCCTGAGAACTGCCTGTGCTGCTGTAAAAATTGATAGCAACAATGTTATTTTGTCTAGTAGAAATCATTCTAATTTCTGTATTTGTAATTTTGTTAAGATTATCGAGTGTGATTTTTTGTACTTGACCCCAGTGACGTCCCACCAGTTAATTAAAACCAATTATACAATGTATCACAGACTATCACCTGCCCCTACTAGAATGGACCTTACATTAGTAAAACAATTGATTAAGCATCAAGACCTACTGAAGATCTTGAAAGAAATCCAAGAAAGCAGAAAGAAAACCTTAATTACTATCCAACATGATAAAAAAGAGATAATCAGAATTTTACAGAGAAAAAAACAAAATGTACATCATCACTAGTAAGATGTGATCTTTAGATGGTCACCAACTGCAAATGAGATCTTTAATAAGTTGTGTCATCCCATTGTAGTTTTGCTGATATTAGTTAGAATAAGTTTAAGATTATCTATTATATTACTAATTTAGAATTAGAAAATACTACAACGAATAGCTGTATTAACATCTTTTTCAAACATACATAGTAAAGCATTAAGAAACACTTGTTGCCATAAAAGTTTGCATTAAGTAAAAAGAATTTACTTATTTTCTAAGAAAGGAAAAAGAATGAGACAGAGTGAAAAATCCCCGAGTAAAAAAAATCCATTTTGAATTAAGTTAAATGTCTAGCAAGAGTAAAAAGTGGTAAAACTGAAGCTCAAGAGAAAACTGCAAAGCAGAGATGGTAACAGACAAGAGACAGACAGACAGAAGAAAAACAGAAAGTAATGCAAGGCCAAGTCAGCCTAACCCAAGAATTCTTTCTGATAAAAAGAACTAGCGACAAATGTCACGCATAATTCATAAAAATGAATATGTATGAATCTATTGTGAAACTGTATGCATATGTATTTGAAAGAAATATAAAAAGAGACCAAAAGTTCCCAGAAGTGCACATGCCTTTTTAAGAGTGTTAAAGACTCCGCATGCGTCAAGCGCTGCCAATAAACATACCGGCACAACTTTATAACCATAAAGTTGTAGAATTTCTTTCTTTCTCCGCGAAACAGTGGCCCCGTCTCCTCAGGGTCTGCCCCAGCCCGGCCAAGCTGCCCGGCAGCAGCGCCGCAGCCCCACAGCAGCTCCAGAGCAGCCCCATCCAGAGGCACCTGGGAGCTCTCAGCAACGCAGCCAGCAGCACACGGGCAGGAGGACACGGATGGCACTCCCTGCCTGGCACAGGGCTTGTGGCCATCTCCAGGCACCGCTCTGGCAGGGATCCCCGCAGCTCCGGCCCCTGCCCAGCCGCTCTGTGGGCAGCACAAAGGCTTCAGCAGAACCACCAAAGCCCAAGGGGCTTCTGGCCAGTTTCCCTGCAGCACTGCACGCCTGGGCAGGATGCTAAGTACAAGCACCCTTTTCCCCCTCTTCCCCTATTCCCTGCCAGTCCTGAGCAGCAGAAGAAAGGTCCTTGGTGTCTGTATGTATTGTAAGATCATTTATATTTTCATACTAAACAAAAATGAAATTATGAAATCAAAAATCTTAAAGAAAATGAAAATCCCTGCTGGCTCAAGTGGCCCCAGCAGACAGAGTCTTCCAGATCAACTCTCCACAGAGCAGCAGCAGAACAGCAAGGCTCTGCTGCAGAGACGAGGCCATTTCTTCCATGCACTGCGGAATTGATCTCGTAGTTTAGGCCATGTGGAGATGGGAGCTCTCTGTACAGCGCGGAGAACTAACCAAGAGTCAACTGCCAGCTTTCTGACAGCAGGACTGCTGTCAGATGCCATTTCTTCCAGGGCTGCAAGAGAGAGGAACAGAGCCACGGTCAGATCCCAGATCTGCGGGGAGCCGAGGAGAGCCCCCTGCCAGGGCCATCCCGGCCGGGTCTTGCCATGACCAGGAGGGAGCAGGGACCAAGGGGATCTGCATGAAGCTGCTGGTGACGAATGGCCCACGTAGCCCTGAAATCTCAGTGTGCTCTGCCCAGGCCAGCCCTCGTCTGCACAGGGAGCAGAGCCCTCCGCAGCCGGGGCACGGCTTGCAGCTCCCCATGGCAGCCCCCGCTGTCAGCCCGCTGCCCTCACTCACCAGTGCAGATCAGCTGCAGCTCTTGCTGCTGCCCCCTCAGGTGCCGCCCGGCCATGCCTGTGAACACAGAGCCTGTCACGGCCCCAGCGGCACAGCTCCCTGCCAGCGGCACTGCCGGCGCTGTGGCCACACGGGCTGCTGGCCCGGCAGGGCTCAGCCCGGCCCTTGCCGCACGCTGCCGCCCCAGGGCACGGCTGCCGGAGGGCGGCAGCAGTAATGCCCAGGCCAGGCGGGGCTCCACGGCGCCGGGCCCGGCTGGCGCTGCCGGGGCAGCAGGCGGGGCTGGGGCCGAGCCGCGGCGGGCCGGGAGGGAGCCCGGCTCGGGACTCACCCATGAACCTGACGGCCGCCTCGCAGGGGCTCCTGTGGGCTCCGCAGGTAGCGCAGGGCCTGGCGCAGGTGCTCGGCTGCTCGGCTCCTGTCCTCTGCCAGCTGCAGAGAGCGGCAGGAGGGAAGGGTTGGCGCGGGCTCAGCCCTGGGCCGGGCGCTGCCTGCGCCCAGCCCCGGCCTCCCTGGCCCACACCGCCCTGAGGCGCGGCCAGCAGCCGCTGGCCAAGGGCTCCCGAGGGCAGGGGGCAGAGGGCCGGCTGCTGCCCGGGGAGCCGCGGTGCCGGCCCGCAGCCCAGCCGGGCCGGGGCTCCATGGGCATCCGGCTCGGGCCCGCGGGAGCCTGGAGAAGAGCCCGGGCGGCCTCTGGCTGCAGCAGCGGGCGCAGCTGCCAGCCCCTCACCCTGAGCACCGCCCTCAGGGGCCTTCTGCGGGCTGAGGCTGGGGATTCTGGGCTCTCCTTACCAGGCTGTCTGCGAACATGCACAGCTTCTTCTTCTTCACCAGTTTGTTCAGGTCCCACCTCTTCAGGAATTCGGCCACACAAAGCAGCGTTTCCACAGAAGCCTGGAGAACAGCAGACACGTGGAGATGTCCACCCAAGCCAGGGCAAAGGACCTGCATCCCCGTGCCACAGGCTGGAGGGGGCTGCAGCCCACAAGGTGCCAGGTCAGGAGGCAGCCCAGTCCCCTCCCAGGGGGACAGCAGCCGGCCACAAGTCCTCACCTCAGCAACAATCTGATTCTCATCATGGCAGTGGAAGTAGAGTGGGACCAGGCTCTGGCGCACATGGGACTTCAAGGCCTTTCTTCCATCTTCGGTTGATAAGTCCAGCATCTCTTGAAAGACACACATGCAGCTCAGCTGCACCTGGATATCATCCTGTATGAAAGGAAGGGCAAAAGACCTCAGCATCAACTGCTTCAGGCCCCCCAGGGCACAGGCCTGCATCGCCGCAGGGAACCAAGTGTCCCGGCAGAGGCCAGTGGCCGTGGCTGTGGGCACAGAGCCTTACGTGGTCAAAGAGTGGCAGGAGCGCCTCAGCCAGCTGCAGGGCGATGGGGGTGGGTATTGGGGCACGATTATCCAGGAGCAAAAATCTCAGTAGGAGAATGGTCGTCCTGATCATGTCACTATCATTTTCCTGCAGGAGCTCCACAAGACTTTCAGAAAGGCTCCACATTTTTTCAGCCTGTGTGGAACACAAGTTTGTGAAAGGCCACCCTGCTGCCGCAGGGCCCAGAGGCCAGAGACCTGTCCCGAAGCACTGGGGCAGCTGAAGCGGGAGGCAGGAGAGCTGGGAGCAGCTGCCCCAGCACCCAAAGCCCAGGCAAGGCCAAGCGACTGCGTTTCCCGGCCCCACGCTGCCTGCATGGCTTCAGGCACTGCCCCCTCCTCACCATCAAGGGATTCTTGCCCAGCACTACGAGGCCTCGGAGTGCCAAGTACCGCCTGGCCCTGTGCTCGCTCTGCAGGTTCTGTGACAGGATCTCCAGAACACTGTCACTGCATTCCCTCAAGTCCAGGTACTCGAGGACCTGAAAGGCACAGGGCAGTGACAGGGAGCCGGCCGGCAGGAGCCCGGAACCGCACAGGGCTGGGCCCAGGCCGCAGCCCAGGGCACGGGCACCGTCCTGGAAGCTGTGCCTACGTGAGGGTAGAGAGCTGGGAGGCAGCTCAGCCAGGCGGCGCTGGCCTTGAGGCTCACCTCCACAAGGAATGCCAGGGCAGGGAAATCCCAGTATGGCATCTCTTCACCGAGCATGGCGAGCAGGTAGAATGCAATCTCAGAACAAAAGTGTGTGGCTGAATGGCAAATGATTCTGACAAGAGGAAAAAGGAAACAAGATCCTGAGCCAGTGGGGCAAATCTCTCGCAGGAGTGACTCACAGAGTTCTCATCTTTCCCCAGCACCCTTCCAGCAAAGGGGACCTGGGCCATTTGGGAGTTGGTTGCTCATGGGCACCCTCCTGTCCCAGCCTTTTCCAATGTGCTTGGCCGTCCCTCAGTGACAAGGCCCTCTGGCCCATGGCCACGAGGACTGTGTGTGGCACCGCGGGCACAGAGCACAAATGTCAGAGGCAGTGGGGAGAAGGGGGTCTCACCTGGCCAGCAGAGCCACGGCAAAGTGGTGGGTGTCAAGAGAGAGCAGCGTGTCCCAGCCACACCTGTGTTCCATTGCCACCACCACATGCTCACAGCGGAGGAGGCAGAGCAGGGACTTCAGGGTGTGCACTGCAAA
>JALJVW010001602.1:0-15897 GCA_024865655.1 Emberiza elegans | reverse complement strand
CTGCACACACATCTCTTAATCCATTTAATGACTAATAATCTTGATGTGGTTTGTCTCTGCAATGATTATGGTTATATGTACTGCAAGAAAAATGTTTTTCTGTAAATATAATTGCAGCCCTTATTGTTTTTCTTCAGGAGGACTAATAAACTGCTAGCAGGCACATCTTCTAGTTGGAGCCTGTCAACTTTTACCATGTTTTTGTCTTGGGCATGGCCATGACTGTCTTGCAACATTTGTGAAGCCTTCAAATTTTCCGGCCATTCTTTTCAATCACAGAATGTCAATAAGCATCAGCTGCGAGAGCCTTAAAACTCACCTAAGCGGCTTATAATCCTTGCCCTGCATGGATTCTAGGGCTTTCTGTCTTTTCATGTAAACCTCCACATGCATCTCTGTTCTAGCAAGTCTATAGAATCATATGGAATCAAAGAGAATGGTTTGGTCTGGAAAGGAACCTTAAAGACCTCCTCTGTTCCAACCTCTGCCATGGGCAGGACACCTCCCACTATTCCAGTTAGTTTCAGAGCCCCATCCAACCTGGTCTTGACACTACCAGGGATGGGCAGCCACAGCTTCTGGGCAACCCGTGCCAGGACCTTCCACCTCACAGAAAGGAATTTCTTCCCAATATCCCATGTAAACCTGCTCTCTGTCAGTGTGAAGCCATTCCCTTTCCTGCACTCCATCACTTTCAGTAGTCTATTTCCTATCTTTCCCACAGGTTTCCTCTTTCAGGCATTGGAAGACTCCACCAAGCCTTTGAGCCTTCTTTATTCCAGGCCACAACCTAACAAATATGCCGCAGAAGACACAAACACTCAGCCAACAAAGTAATTTTCCTGCATCTGTTCTCTTCAGCCTGCCTCCAGATGCCCCACCTTCTTCTGCTCTATCTATTCCACTCTCACTGACTCCACAAATTTTTCATTTTTTTCCTAGCCATCATCATTCTTTTGCCCTAGAACCCAAATCCAGCTGCTCCTTCTTGCTTACCAAGAGAAACTGTTGAATCATCTCTACTTTTTGAAAAGGAGCTCATCTAATCACCATGTGCTGACAAGCCCAGCCAGGACTACCGAGCCGATTTCCTTTTCATCATATTTTTTCAAAATCTTGAGGGTTAATAGGCAGTGATTTTATGCTCACTTCCAGATGCTTGTTAAGGTGCATGATGCAGTACTTCTTGGTTATACTGGGAATTACAATCAGAATAATTCCAACCATGTTCCCACCTCTTACCTAATACAATAATTGGTGCCAATCCCTCTGAGAAGCTGCAGTGTTATTTTTAACTGCTCTAGACACAGCCTGACAAAACCTGGTAATTCTTTCTTTTCATCCTGGCATTGATTCTTCTTCCTACATGCTGTTCAGTTTTCCTTAAGGGTGCACCTTGCTTTTTGACATTCCCCTGGCAAAACAACTAGAAATAATGGCTATTCAACAGCTCTACAGTTTTCCTCTTGCCCAGATCTGTTGGAAACCAAGGAACATTGTTGCATAACCCTCTCAAAGCACAGCTTCTGGGACACTCATCCTGGAATGGGCCAACTTACCACTTCCTCACTGTAATAGTTCCAGGAAAAAATCAGAAGCTAAAAGAACTCTTTTCTTGTCAATTTTCTTTAAAAAACATTGGATTCTGTGTAATGAAGAAATGGGTTTCAAAAGGCATTTAAAAAGCATTCACAGTTTTAGCATCACAATCATAACACAGATAAAGGGGTCTGCAAAACTCATTTCATTGCCCTATTGCTGCCCATTGCTGTGTAGCTGGAGAATAACACCCTGCAAATCACTTTTCTTTTCCTTTTAACTTTCTGACACATTTCTGCTTGGTTTCAAACTTCACATGCTTTGAAATGATATGTTAAAATTTCTTTGTTTTTGTGGAAAATTTGAAATAATTGGTTTGCTTTCAGTCAGTTGACCTTTCACAAAACCCACACAAAACCATAAAAGAAGCATGTAGACACTCTTCAAAGTTGAACTCCAAATGGTTAAAGTTGCTGTTCATCATGCCTGGCTTAGAGATAACCAGATGAAAAATTAAAAATTATTCTGAGCAACTGGAGTCTGGATTTGGTGTGTATTCCCAAATAAAATATTAACACCAACAACAATTGTTTTATTTACTTAGATTCTCGGAGGTGTGTGTATGTATTAACTCTGAACTCAATTCTGTGGTGCTGTAGCTGAAGGATTAGATCACACATGCACAGATTTCACATCTAAACACACTCAAATTTTATCTCAGGCTGCTGCTGTGCGTGACAATAAAGATCATCTTCACTCCTCATCCGCCCACAGAAGTGTGAAGGACATTTACAGCTTGTGTCATTTCATTGGAACAGAAATTAGTACGTCTGGAATCTATTGTTCACCATCCTTCTGAGAGTCCCTCACATTAGAAATTAATTGAGATATATGTTGGAAGAAGCCATCCTGGAAATATTTTTATTATTTTTAAATCCTGCCTCAGCCTCCTACCTCTTGAATGATACATCACCTCTGTCACTGACAAGTTCTCATGCCATTAAGGCAGAGGGGAGAAAGTGAATCTAGTGTCTTGAAATGGCTGAGAGTTTGGCCAGATGTGGGAGGCAAAGTCTTTGAAAGGATTTAATCTAATTCTGTCTCTGTGAAGCATTTTAAATTTAGCCTCACCTTTACCAAAATCAGCAATCTGAGTGTCCTGGTTACTAGTAATGCTAAAGCACTGATGATGTTACCATCACCCTGGGAGCTGGCATCTTCCTTCTACTTTAAACAAAACCAGGAGTTGTCCTGTTGATTTCGAAACTTTATGATCCAGGATCTGGACAGGGCTTGATTCAATCTAGACTTGTTTAAAGAGTGCCTTCCAATCCCAAATTCCTCCTCCATACCAGATGAAATGGAATGAGTCTTGTAAACACTGGTAGGTGCAGAATTCCTTAGCTGGGAACACAGTGATCCCATGGCTCAGTGCAAATTTAGAATGAAGTAACAACCTCAATACCAGCAAAGTCTTTATTGTGTTTAAGCCAGCTTTTGTTTCGGCCTCTCTTGCCCTCAAGTTACTGAAGTTGTGTGTCCAGGAAAGTGGTTCTGCTTCTCTGGAGGTCCAAAGAAAACCTTCTCCCAAATATTCCCTTGTATCCAGGCCACACACCCAGAGTTCAAAGAGTTTATCACAAGCTGTGGGGAAGATTTTGTGGGAGAGCCCTGCTTACACTACTGGCAAAACCTCATTGAATTATTCGATTTCCACCATGGCACATATGTGGAAGAACCTAAAAATAGGTGCCGTATATTTCTGTGAAGATAAACATCATCTGCAAAAGATATGCAATAAGTATAAATCATTATTTTATGCTAATTTGACTGTATTTTGTTGCCTTGATTATGAAGAAATACCACTCTACTGTGGTTTTCATGTGGAATTTCAGTGTATAAAATAGCTTGAAGTTGCTGATGCATGTGTATTTAAAATATCACAGAGGGTGGGGGATCATTGGGAAAATTTGCCTTCATTTAGGAATCATTAATTTTACCTAATTCTAATTGTCACTGCTGGCTAAATTTGTATCCCATTTCCAGTGACAATGTTTGATATTGCTTTTCTACTGTCAGTACATTCTCTTACAATCTCTTTTGGAAACATCCCATAATCACAGAATGGCTCAGTTGGAAGGACCTAGCTCATCCATTTCCAGCTCCCTCGACATGGCAGGGATACTTTCCCTTATCCCAGGTTGCTCAGAGCCCTATCCAACTTGGCATTGAACACTTCAGGATGGGGCAGCTGCAGGTTTTCTGCGCCACCTATGAGCATCTGGCACTTGACATAAAAATTCTATTATACTGAAGTTCCCACTTTTATATTGAGATGAAAGTGTGCCTGTAGTAAAATGTGGAATGAAACTACCGGGCATTTCGCATTTTGAAAGAAAAGAGAGGTACTCACTATGTTGTTCTTGAGAGTACTAATTACTAATATTATCATGTTCCAGGGATCTTCAGGAAGATCCACTTAGAATATGTATCTAGAGAGAAAATTATTACAAAGCAATGGATTCAACTCACTAGCTTGTACCGCCCAATAAACAATATCTGAACTTTCCCAGGTGGTGTAAACTCCCCCTGTAATGCAACCAAAGTAACGAGAGGGATTAATTTTGTGTTGTTGTGCAAAGACTTGGGCCAAATCTTAGGAAAAAACCAGACAGTTCAATCTGAACTTCTTATTTCGTAGCTTCCAAGCAGCCTTTAGGAAGCTGAAGGATGAAAGAACTGAGGTAAAGGAAATGGACACCCAACCAATTCCATAATCTCAGCAATGATTCCTACATCTTGGAAACCCTTCACTGGGTTGACTCCAGACAATACATGGAAGGAGTAAGTTTTCAGAATTTACCTTTTCTAAACAACTATGGCTTTACATATGACTGAATGCTGTAGTCACGAGAGAGGAGAAAATACCCATACCCTTGAAGTTACAGAAATTCCATGTGTAAGCCAGCAGGGCTATGAGACTACAATACTGCCAACAGAGAAATAATGATGAATCCTAGTATCTGTTAATACTTCTGCTGCCAGATTCCAGTGTTCCCAGCTGAGAGCAATACACAGAAACCATTTAGCCACAGAATCAGCAGCTATGGTTAGGAGGGATCTCACGATCAGCTAGTCCAAGCTCCTGCTCAAAGCAGGCCCAGCTAGGATATTGCTCAGAGACTTGTCCACTTAGTTTTGAGTATTTCAGGGATGGACTCAAAAAACTTCCTGTTTGATCACCCTTCCACCAAGGATTTTTTAATGTTTAAGTTGCCTCCCTATTTCCATTGGTGCCTCTGTGCCTCTTGTCCTTTCCTGGGTGCCCTTGAGAAGGTTTTAGCTCTGTGCTCCTCCAATCTGGCCCACAGACCCTGGAGCCTTTTTTTTTCCTGTGGTTTTCCAATCCAGTGCTCTCAGCTTCTCCTTGTTCATCTTAAAGTTTATCTTAATGGCTCTCCAGTGGATTCACTGCAGTGTGTCCATGTTTTTCTTCTACTAGGGAGCACAGGCCTGTACCTGCCCCATGAGTAGACCCTGCAGAGGCAGGGAAAGAGAAAGCAGGGAATGCTGTGTGTGGGGGTAGAAAGGAAAGAAATAATCCAGGCAAACCCAAGCTTTAGGTCCTCACAAAAATTCAAGGAGAAGCTAATAATGGACATGGTGTCTAAACCAGACATCTGGTTAAATATTGAATGTGGCAACTCTGTTTTAACACAAGTCACTATTCTCAAAATATCTAAAGAGGAACAAATTTGATGGCAAAAAAATTAAATACCATATATGGTTTATCTCTCTATAGAAACAATATTTGATTGTAGATATATTTTATAATTGAATTACAAATGAATACATTAAAATTTATAGAATGGTGGATTTATGTAATTCTGTAAATGCCTAAGTGTATACAAGGTATTTTTGCATGATGACAGATTTGGGGATGTCTTATTAATATGTTTTAGGATCCCAACCTTGCATTCTGTAGTGCCATCAAGAATCCCTCACCTCCCATTATCTCCTCTGGATTGTTCCAACTCACCCCTAGGATCTTGTCTGTGTTGTCACTTAATGATACTTTGTTGAAAAATTATCCTTTAGATAATTTTTTTTCCATGAGTTACTTCAGTCCGAGATGATTTTTCTTCCTGTAAACTTTAAGCAAGCCTCCTAACAATTTTTTGAACAATGGTAAAAAAAAATAGACATTTTTTTTCCTGGGTGTTTTTGGTTTTTTTTTTTTTGTTTGGTTTTTTTTTTATTTTTGGGCTCAGGAATAACCCAGTATCTGTTTTTAACAACCCAAATTTCTTGGTTAGCTAGGTCTAAGGACAAGGAGGACTAATGTCTAAGAATTTAGTTACCAATCCAAATATATACTGGGGTGATGTTTGTCAGCATTGCTTGGGTTTGCTGTCAGTGGCCTTGATTCTGCTATGTGAAAAGTGCTGCTCAATGCTGTGAGTTTGAACATAATTTCCAAAATGCCAGATTTGTTTTAAGAGATTCATTTAAGACCACCTACTCAGAAAGGAAGCAGGTCAGTAACCTTTCCTTCAATTAAAAAGTGGCGTTTTCCTTACCTGTTTTGACTTTGGGTACCCTCTTGGAACTCCCATGTTTAGCCATTTGTTATGCTGTCCCCTTAGGGAACTGTTTGGGTTATTTAAATTTTGGGAACAAGTTCTAAAGGAACTGCCAAGATGAGTCAAATCATGGCCACTAAACTAAGTGGTTAATGTGTTTGGTTTTTTTTTTTTAAAGAAAGAAATGCAGAAGTACCACCACAATCTGCTAAGGTTGGAGGTCCCTGTTCCAGAAAAGTGGTCCTCTCCCCAAGCCTGCCAGAGCTTGGACAATACTCTCAGGAATATGGTGGGATTCCTCTCAGGAATATATGGGGCTGTCCTGTGCAGGGCCAGATGTTGGACTTTGATGGCTCCCTTCCAACTTGGGATATTTGATGGTTCCCTTCCAACTTGGGATATTCTATGATTCTATTCCATGGCTCTGACTTGTACTATTAAAGGTTTAAGCTACTGATGTTATAAATCACTAGACACTAAGCCTGTCATTTTAGATCAGTCCCTTGTTCCAGGTTCATAAACTGCAGTGAGCTCCTCAGCCTGCAGCCACTCAGGAGTGATTCAGGAAAATGAAGAGATTAATTATGGTCTAAACATTTGTTTTACAACAGGAGGATGAGCTTCAAAGTGGAGAAGCCTCACAGTCCTGCCAAGCTGTGCCCTGGCTGTGGGATTTGCAGACAAATGTGCAGCAGATGAAAATGGCTACCTCCCCAGCCCCAGTTGCTGCCCTAGGCCCATGTCCCTGCTCTCAGCTGTCAGATCCACTGCTCAGACCACCCATGCTGGCAGGAAGCACTTGGTGCAGCTCAGCACTGAACCTGTCAGCTGGGATTGTTGTCAAAGGGCATCATGCTGCAAAAAAGGCTGCTCAGCAGATTATTTATCTATTTCTCTAACTTTGAGCTGGGGACAGCAAGAGGAAGCAATGCAGAAGGCTAGGAAGATTTTTTTTTTTCTCCTGAATTGCTTAAAAACAGGGTTACTGGAATACAAGAAGAGGTATGATGTTAAGGAAAAGAAAATCTGGCTGCTGTTTCAGAACTTCTCTGCTTAAGTTTTCATTGATTTATTCAGGCAACCTCCCTCAGGCATCAGTGGCAATCTGGGATGAAGCAGCTGAAGGAGGGTTGCAGATGGGTCTTGCCTGCTTTTTGGGGTTTCCCCATGCAGATGGATGATGGGGTTTCATGCAGAAGCAGGCCGATTATGTATCAAGTGTGAGTAATCACTACATTCAGGTTTGTCCTGCTCCCCGCACCCAGGATGGGTGGCATCCTTAGCTAAGACTCTTGCCTCAAAGTCTATCATTCACTAGGCTGTCCCCTAATCACAGGCAGTCCTTACCTTTTGTCCATATATCAATCTCTTTTACTGATTTCTGTAGAAAATCTGGAGTCTGACCCACTTCCCATGGCAAATCACATATTCTCTTTGCACTTCGTTATGAAACAAATTAATCCCCGATAAGGCAATGCTACTCAGGAGGGACAGTGCTTGGAGCAGTCTCAGGATGTGTTTTGCAACATGATGTGCCACCAGTAAAAAGGGTTTTGATGATAACTACCCATTAAATTTTGGGATGTCCATTTCAATCTGCTTTCATTTTGTTCTTATTTCTTATTCTAACAATCCAAGATCCTTGAGACTTCCACTTCACTCCTACCCCTGCCCTCATTTAAATCACATGGTGGGTTCACAGAAATATAGCAAGATTTACTGGTTATTTTAACAACCTCTGTTTTCCCATTTGGGAAAGTTACTCTGTCTTTTTTTGAACTGGTTTCTACAAAATATCAGTCACTCAAGTCCCATGCCAACAAATTAGATTAGCTGTAAGAAGAATTTGTTTTACAATGAGGGATGATGAAACACTGGCACTGGGTTTTAGAGTGGTGCATGCCCCATCCCTGGAAACATTCAGGTCCGGGTGCATGAAGCTCCTGAGCAACAGGATCTGGTTAATAGTCCGCTGCTCATTTGGGAGTTTTGAGATGACTTTTTCGTATCACCTTCAGCCCAAGTGATTCTATGGATAAGATTAATTTTTAATTTAAGTAAAAGGGTAAAGTCTTTGAATCTGATTTCACCAGCAGACTCTGCTGAGATTTTTTTTGTTAGTTGGATTATTTTTTATCTACTGGAGATTCGGCTTCTGTAACATTCCTATGACTTTTTTTTATATTATTAACTGACATATTCCTGCATTTCTTAGTGGAACACTTAAAATGGTTGAGTGATCAGAAAAATTTTGCTCAAGTAATCTGAAACATGATTATCCCTTTCAACATGTGTCAAATTTGTCCTAGCATTTTCCTCTAAGCCTAAATCATGCACACTTTGACCCAGGACAATATACACCATGCATTCCTAAATGCAGAATGTATGAAGTAATTTCTTCCACATGGCAGCAAGTTAGCAATGTGTGCAACTAGTCTGCAATGATAGAAGTTGGCAAGAAATCGATATTTAGAGTAGCAATGGCCATAATGAAAGAAATTTTTATTAAACTGGTTCCAAGATAAAAGTGATGCAACATGAACATCTGAAATTTTACCACTTGTGTTTCCTATAGCTAGAAACTGAAATCAGCAGTGATTTTCATTCTGTTTCATTTGGTCTTCCCTTCTAGCCTAACCTCTAGGAGTTCAAGCTTCAGTAGCAATTGACAAAAAAATTTTCCTCAAGGAGAAGTAATAATAAAAGGTTTCATCATCCAACTTCTGTTTAAAACAATACACAAGGAGAAACTGATCAGATTCAATGTCTGTAGCTACTGACTACTGTAAGGATTAATCTGAGAGGTTTTGGAAGAATTTCTAAAAAGCAGGAAAAGCAATAAAAAAAGGCAATGTGGGAAAGAAAAATAATTGCTGAAGAAATCTGCATTTTAATATAATCTCTATAATGATGGTTTGAAAATACCATTGCTGCTGGTTCTGTGTGAAACCTTTTGCATACATTTATACAGAAAGGTTATAAATTACCCTTTTTCTTAGTTTTTTCCAGCCAGCTCTGGCTGTATATTTGAAAATTTTCTTTCTAGGTTTGAAATCTGCTTGCTTTGAAGTGATTTTTCCACTCTTTATTTCCAGTAACATGTGATCCTATGACAGATATTTTGATGAAGAAGAGAGGAAAAACCAAAAATTGTAAATAAATACCTTGTCTTAGGTGAGGCTTTGAGGGTAAAAAGTACTTGGGGTTACTCACACTACAGAAAGCATCCAAAATCTTATAGAAAGTAAGTCACATCATAAAGGTTTGTGTTTGGGGGTTTCTGTATCCCTTACACAAGAACAGCAGCCACTACCCCAGATCCATAATTTAAAGCTTTGATTTGAAGCTCTTAGTCATACCTCTAGAGCCCACAGACTCAGAGGAACAGGGTGTGTTGCTGTTGGGCTGGGGAGTTCCCTGCTCAGACGCAGCACAGCTTGTGAAGGGGACTTCTAGAAGGACCTGAGACAATTCTTTGATGCTGTTTGTCCTTCAGAATTTTTGTCTTGGGCCCAGGGCTGGATGAGGTTCTACACATGTGGCATCAGGTGCTGTGAAATGCAAGGCTGGTCTGGAGCCTTGGCCTCTTTCCTCAAGTCCCAACTCAGTAAAGGCAAATTCACCAGCACGCAGCTTTTGGGCTTTTTCCCTACCAGCAGGATGAAGGCCTGTCTCTAGTGATTTGGTTGTATTGCACTCAAATACTTATTTAGTTGTTGTTTTGCACCTGGGTGATTTGAATTAAAATTTTATGTTATGTCACGGGATTGCCAGCTTCTCTCCCATCACACTTGCCCTCACTCATGCACCCTCTGCCCTATACCACCTGGTGGTTACCCCTCCTCTTGCCCCTCCTCAATGGTATCACATTGGCTACAGTCCTCTTCCCCCACCCCCATTCCCTTGGGTATAAAGTCCTCCCTGCAAGAAGGGAGCCTCTTTCTACCTGGGGAGTTGCTAGAGTCTGAGGTGTCCCTTCCTGCTAATAAACAGGACACTCGTTCCCACCTGAGAAGAGCCGCTTGTTCTTTTGCCTTTGTCCAAGACTGTGTGGGCCAGGGTCCATAGCTAGCTGGAGTATCTCAAACAACAGCCCAAGAGAGACACGGATCTTACAAGTGACGGCACATCCAGGGTCCTGCTTGCTGTTCCCAGAAGATGTTTCCCATGTCCCTGACTTTCCACTATACCCAGCCTTCAATTGTAAATATTTCTCAGCTTGTGCCATGAGCATGGGTGCAATGTTCATCTCTCATGTCTCCAGGCCACTTACCAGGGGGTAGGAAAATGATGAAACAGGATGGCGCTTAGTTCAGCTCCTGGCACAAGTCTCTCTTTTTTAGCTATTTTTCTACGTAGGACACATAGAGAGCTTATGGAGTATATTTGTGCCATGTACAAAAAGGGTATTTAAGGGTTACTATTAAGTTGTGCAAAATGGACACCTTGTGTCAACTGTCCTGATGGAAGAGTGTGAGGTCCTAAAAGTATTGTAAATATTTCCAGTGTGACCAGATAGGCATCCACAGAACTCCAGAATGCTGAGATGAGATTCCTTCTGGGACTGGACAGATTCTGCTCTTTGTAATTTATTCAGGTTTGTTTCTAGAAACACTGGTCTTAAATACCTCTTGAATTGCTTAGGCTGCCTGCATTCTCCGCTTAATAATTGTTTGCTGGTTTGAGTTGCACACCCCCATCTAAATTCTGGGTTTGGCTTTTGGAATTGGCTTTTCTGCCTGCTGCTGGTATAATTTGCACTTGCATAGGAAGGAGTTAAGAAGGTTGAAGAGATTTCAAGATGGCCACACACAAACACTTCTGGCGCAGAGCTTCTATGAAGACACATTTACACAATTATCCAAAGTCCTCGCATACCTTGAACATTTTCATGAATCCTGAAAAAATTAAACTGCATTTTCCCCAGACAATGAATGAAGGGCTACAAACAACATCAAAGCAAATGGGTGTGTGGTTCATTCTAGCATTGCAAATACTTATTCTTTTTTAAAAAATTATTTTGGTTTTTTAAGGAACTCTAGCTGTATTCCTGCTAAATCTTAATTTCAGGAACCAAATAAGGCATATTCGAGCTATGCATTTTCTAAGTATTTAAGGAAGCTTTTGGGGATATTACTTTAAATGATTCCTAGTTTTATTTCCTTTTAGCATCTCTTTTTCCTGACTCTGAGCATAAAATAGTCAGAAAAGTATGATTACATAGGATGTTTCTATGCTTTGGAAAAAAGCTCCATCTTAGTGTATACACTTCAGAACAAAACAATAAGAATGAAACTCTAATGGACATATAATTGTTATACAGAGATTTTACCATGTGCAAATATTTGCCCTGGAGACAGGAAAGGGGAAATATCTGAGGAGACTTGTACACAAAAAAAAATGGTATGTGAGAGAAGGTCCTGGGGAAACTGTTTCAAGAGTTAGTTGTAGGTTGTACAAATAATGCTGAAGGAAAATATTTTAAAGTATAATATTGTGCTATGTGCATGAATATTGTGCTATTTTCTCAGAAAATGCAATTCCTCCCTCAGTGGAGGAGAACTTATACAAGATTTGTCAAAAATAGCCACAGTAAATAGGGCATTGAAACACACTAATATTTTTTCATGCTACGTTTTTTTAACTCTGGATGTAGTTCAGAGCCAGATTTATTTTTAATATATAAATTTTTAATACATATTTATATAAAATTCACCTTTGTTTTGCTTTTAAAGAGGAGTATTTGAACTTGGAGGATATAAGTTGCAGGAGGAGGGATGAAAGTGCTGCACAATACCACTCTATTTCTGCAATTCACAGAGACATTTCTGTTCTTAGAAGCTACAAGCTGCCACCAACTGTTTCAAAAGAAGTTGGAAGAAATAGTGTAATTTTGTAGATTTTCTCCTTTTGCTGATTGTGTATCATTTTTCCTTACAGGAGAAAGGACAGGAAAGAAAAATGCGCCGGACTAGTCAGTTAATCTGTATAAATGCAAAGAACAGACTCTGAACCTTGTCCTTTATTAAATTTGTTGTTTCTTTTAGTTTGTGTTGTGCTAGCAGCTTGAAGCCTTTATTGGAAGCATTCTAAAAAGCACAGTGACAACCCTGTGTCTTCAGAGCCCTATCACTCTAATATTTTATTCCTGGGACCAAATGGGAAGGAATTATGGGGTTGGTAATGCTCAAAAGCTCATGAACAATTTGCTGCTCCTTCAGAAGCTATCTAAAACATTGGCTTTTCTTTTCCCCCAGTTATCCAGTTGGTTTTGTTTCACACTTCGGTTGCTCCTTCCCTCTGGCCCCTGTCTTTTAAGTTTCTGGAACAACATCATCGAGGTTCGTCTTGATGCAAAAATCGGTTGGCTGAGCTGGGGAGGAGGCCAGACACAGTGGAGAGAGAAAAGATATAGGTGAGTAATGAGTTATACTGCAGGAAGACAAAAATTACAATTAAACAAAGAAGAAAATTTTATAATGAACCCACAAGTTTTTCTTTCACTTACAGGTATCAGGCATCTTGAGTGGCATTGGAAAGCTTTCAGTGATTATTATCGTAAGTGTTTGGTTACACCCTCAGTTTCTAACCGTGATCTTGGAGCTTTACTGTTCTTTCCAATAATTTAAAATTTTATAATTTATTGTTTATAATTGTTCATATTTTTTATTGTCCCTCTCCAACATAATTTAAAAGTGGCATCTAATTCTCAATTGCTCCAATACAACAGAATACAGATATATTATGTTTATTGTATTATATGTATTCCTAAATAAAAATTTTCCTATATGCTTAAGATAAAAATCTCATGCCCTAGAACTTAATCCTAAATGTTTCTGGTGGAATTTTAGCCTAGGGACTGAACTTAGGAATAATTTATGTTGGAAAATACCTTTAGTATGAATAATACCAGATATTAAAGATATCAAAGCTCTTTAGAAAGGGAGGAGGATTTTCACTACTGAAGGAGAACTTGTGGAGAGGTGTTATGCACTTTTTAATAAAATAGTTCCCAAGCGGGGTCAACAACAGCACTTAATGCATCCAGAGGGTAGTGTTAGTCACTTGGATGGAGTTCACATTGTTCACTTATTGCCTCCAGTTTCCAGGGACTAAGGTAGGAAAAATCTGTGAAACTCGGGTACATCCCCATAATCCCAAAAGTTGGCATGGATCAGCTGTCCAACACTGAGCTGTGCTGGAGAAGAAAACCTGTCATGCCTCTTGTTTTTCTCTGAACACACTTTGCACATTTATGATCCTTGGATTATTTCTGTGTTGATCAAACTTGGAAATCTTTGGCTGGGGATTCCAGTGAAGTATGATTAGATACCTTTTTCTTGAGAAAATATAAATATGTGTGTACCTGTTTGAAAAAAAAAGTTACTGGATACCCAATTCTAACTCTATCTGAAAATATTGACACAGGAAATTATTATGTAGCAAAATACAGTTTTAAAATCATCATAGGATTGTAGAATGGATTTGGGATTGGATGGGACATTAAAAAGATCAACTCATTCCAAGGCCTGTGCCATGTGCAAAACACCTTCACTATCCTGGTTACTCCCAGCCCCACCCAGCCTGGCCCTGGACACTTCCAGGAATGGGGCAGCCACAGCTGCTCTGGGCAACCTGTGCCAGGGACTCAGCATCCTCACAGGGAACAATTTCTTCCCAATATCAATCTAAACCTGCTCTCTGTCAGTGTGAAGCCATTACTCCTTGTTCTGTCACTCAGGCCCCTCAAAGTTCCTCTCAAGGTCTCTTGGGTCTCTTCAGGCATTGGAAGGGGCTCCCAAGTCTCCCTCCCAAACTGGCCTTTCCAGGCTGAACAATCCCACCCTTGGGCCTGTCTCCAGCAGCAGAGGGCTTCAGCCCTCTGGCCATATTAATGGCCTCCCTCTGTACCTGCTCCAACAGGAGAGAGTCCAGAGCAGAAATCAAAGGGAATCTTATTGGATACGTATGTAAAGATTTCTGTGCCTGATTGCCCCTACAAGTACGCCAGATTTATGATACCAGTCTCACGAGAGCTTAATACTGGCATGATCCTTGTGTGTGAGATGTGTGAATCTCAAGGCTGTGGTGGACATTTACACTCAACAGGTTTGGTGTGTAATTCACACAAAAATATAGCCCAAATTATACCAACTGGCTAATAGGGCCCTCCTTGTTGCAGGTTTTTTTTTAAACTAGTGATAAACCTCGTAATGGCTCCAGAGATAAAAACGTAATTGGAGCAATGTACAGTCCCTCGAGACTGTTTTTGCACCTTAGCTGAGCCTTTCCTTGGAGAACAGAATAGTTACTGTGCAAATATTCAGTACCAATTCTCACAATATAACTCTCCCATTCTGTACCAATTCTGACCATATAACTCCCTTCACCATCACTCTAAATTTACCTGAACATAGAAAATTTTTACAGATTACTTAACCTGGAACCTTACAGATTCATGATGCTGTTGTTTGCTTGTTTGTTTTTTGTTTGTTTTCCATCTCTCAGGCTTTTGTCATTGCTGTCACCTCGGTTCATCCCATGCCTTATGTATCAATATGCATACAGCCAGATGGAACCATGCATGGCTAATCAATCCCCCTCTCATACTTCAATGTCCAGCCAGCTCAAGGCTGGGACACAATAGAAAACTCCCTGTTTTGCCAGGAGGTTTCATTCTCTGCCAGATGAGGTACTTGTAAGGGCAGTTTTCATAGTTGGGGAATTTGCTATCTTATGTCATTTTCAAAGTGGGAATTGATAAATTCTTTTATGGCCACATATTCAGCAATATTCATGTGCCTTTGAAAATGTGGTTCTGGGCGCACTTTTTAGAATTTTCACTGTGTTTACACTGTGTTTCACTGTGTTACTGTGTTTAAAGGGTTTTCAGGACATTAAAAGGCAAAATATACAATTTGAACAAACTTGGGTCACAGAAAAAGTGAACTAACACTTTCTTTACTGACGAATGCAACTTTAATAATTAAAAATAATAATTTTTAAAATGGACACCCAGTAATTAGAACCAGATTTTATTTTATTTTATTATTTTATTTATTTGCCAACAGGCTTTCTCTGCCGCTAATAAATTCCAGTCCTTACTTGCTGAGATTATGAGTTTCAATATGTATGCTTATCTTTAGAACCTGCACTAGTCGCCTGTACCTGTCTTCTATTTCAGATACATCTTTCTGATTGGGAAAAAAAGGCTCCTTCATTTAAAATATGTCCCAAATACTAGATACCTATAGAGTATTTCCAGTTTGTATGAGAATCACTAATGGCTCCAGCTTTCAAAGTAACTTGGTATTTTTGTAATAATATACAGAAATTCAAGAAACTGGTTTTATAGCATTATAAGCTCAACAGCCTGTCTCCCCTTCCTTCTTGAGTCCCTTAAGAAATCAACCTGTGCTTGGTCTCACAATGGCACAAAATAATTATAAAAGTTTGTCTTCCATTTATTTAAGGGGATGGCCTTCATAGAGTGGTTTCATCCTATAATCAGGAGAACCTCTCTGGAGTAAGCCGACTATTATCATGCTCTTATCTAGCTAGCTCAGTACATCAAGTCTCTGGCAGAGACCCAATAGCTTCAGAGTTAAACAAGGATAAAACCTTAAGCTCCTTCCCTAGCAAGCCAGTGATACTCAGCTTAAGTGATTCAGCTCTTTCATGAGTTCAGCTCAGGCAGCTAGGAGAGAATCGCTCGGGGGCAGTGGCGTAGCAGGCGAGAGAGAGAGAATGCGCGAGAAATTCCGCAGTGAGGTTT
>JALJVW010001599.1:0-42193 GCA_024865655.1 Emberiza elegans | reverse complement strand
GCTCCTCACGGCACCGCTCTGTCCGTCCTGTCCTGTCCGTCATGCGTGCTCTGAGCACCGTCTTGCAAGCTTCTCTTTGTCACCACGTGTCACAAAGGCCCTTGGACACCATTCCGTTCATGCCACCCATTGACCTGCCGCTGCACCATGTCTAGGGGCCCCTGCACACTGCCCCTGCCCTGGGGCCACCCCCAGCCCAGCCAAAGTGGCCCAGTTTGGAAGAAATCCCTAAGCCCAACAGGATCTTTAAGACCACCTAAACACAGCCCAACAGGAAGGAGCTTTGTGAACGGCTCAGACCATCCAGGGGAAGCTGAGCACGGCAACGCCCCGGCTGGTGGCCATCCTAAAACCCACAGGTGTGACATGAGCAGGGAATGTCTGTGGGCCCAGGGCAGCTGTGGCAGAAGGACCTGCCCCCAGGGCTGCCAAAGCCCCAGAGACCTGTACTTTGGGGGCACAGGAGCCTTCCCACATGCACTGGGGGTGTGCACCTGCAGGGGCTGTTGGACACGAGAAACTGCTCACTCCTGGTCTGGTGGCCATCCTAAACCTGACAAAGGTGTGACAGTGAACAGGAAAAACACCTTAGTGGGCACCAATCTGGCATTTAAGACTCCTCAATTCTCTGAGCCCAACCCAAAGAGTTCAAAAATTGCAAACTTCCCAAATTCATTGGATGGTCTGAGAAGGTGAAGAGTTGAATTTTGCTTCCCTTCTCAAAGCAGCTGTGGAGAGTCCCTTTACTGACCAAGCAGACCTGGCACCCCCCCAAGCCCTGGCAAACAGTTTTTTGGTGCCCATTTCTCCTGCCCCAGTGACCTATCCCAATTATCCCCAAGGAATGTGCCAGGGCTCAAGGAAATGAAGGTCCACGAAAAGTGCCCAGGGGCTGTGCTCCTTCCTGCAGGGGAGATGGCGTAACACATTCTATATTTACATAGTAAAGGAAAACAAACAAAGAGAAGAAAAGAACAGTCTTGAACAGAAGGAAAATCCCCACTGGCTCTGCTGGTCCCAGCAGACAGAGCCTCTGGCATCAGATCTCCATAGAGCTCCAGCAGCACAGTCGGCCAAGCCCTGAGACACGAAGCCCTGTCTTCCATGCCCTGTGGAGCTGATCTTCCAGGTTCTCCAAGATGGAATATCGAACTGTAGCTTCTGCCCTGAGAATATGTAAAGTTTGAAGAGCCAGGCTTCTGACAGAAAGGCTGATGTCATTTGCCATTTCTTCCAGGGCTGCAAGAGAGAAGAACAGAACCACGGTCAGATCCCAGATCTGCAGGGAGCCGAGGAGAGCCCCCTGCCACGACCATCCCAGCTGGCTCTTGCCATGGCCAGAGAGGAGCAGGGACTAAGGGGTTAAGCCCGAAGCTGCTGGCTACGAATGGCCCACGTGGCCCTGAAATCCCAGTGTGCTCTGCCCACTGGAGCAGAGCCCTCCGCAGCCGGGCAGGGCTTGCAGCTCCCCCCAGCCCCCCCGCTGTCAGCCCGCTGCCCTCACTCACCAGTGCAGATCAGCTGCAGCTCTTGCTGCTGCCCCTCACACACAGAGCACAGATAGCTCAGCAGAAGAAAGACAGGAAGGGTCTTTGTATGATGTATTCCAGGAAAGGTTTATTGCATCCACCATGCTGAAGGGATCAGGGACAAAGACCTGGACAAATGCTCTGCACCAGGTTAAGTAGGGGTCAGTGGGCAAATGGGGGCAGCACAAAGGGCAGTGCAAAGGGGATTGGCTTTCAGGGAAGACAGGGCCGCCACCAGGGGTACCCCAACCAAATGAGGAAACACAGAAAGCAGAAACTGTGAGAATTTGGGACATGTGGGGAAGGAACAGGGGTGGATGATAGTGTTGCAAGGCTCCATGACAGAAGTCCAGAAGTCTTCTCTCTCAGCCTAGGTGGAGACTCTATTGTATATTCTTCCAAGGCAAGGCCCTTGGGATTTCCCTGAAGGGTTCAAAGGATTCCATAGGTTTTATATAGGAAGGGAGTGAACAAAAAGCACAATTTTCAAATCCAAGGCAGACAAATGATATAGGAAAAATAATTTCCAGAAAGCAACCTTATCTCAAGAATTTATGATGCAAGCTAACTGCCATGTGAATCAGGGAAAGCCTGGCTCCTTTACTTTTCAGCAGGAAGTATTTCCCCATGTAAACAGATACCAGTGCTATTGTTAGTGCTAGATCCCCCAGGATGGTGTCATGCACAGCATACAGTACAGCTGGGTCAGGAGATGCAGGGAGAGAAGAGCAGCAACCTCTGAAACATATCATATAAGGATATAAAGCTAGCAGAGAGTATCCAAAGAGGGGCATGAAGATGATGAGGGGACAGGAGGGGAAGCTGTATGAGGAACAGCTGAGGTCAATTGGCTTGTTCAGCTTGGAGAGGAGGAGCAGGAGGAGGGAGAGGGAGGAGGTCTCAGCATGGCCTGCATCTTCCCCCCCCGAGGGACAGCTCAATCTCTGCTCTCTGTGACAGGGACAGCACCTGAGGGAATGGCTGGAGCTGTCAGGGCAGGGTCAGGTGGGAGATCAGGAAAGGTTCTTCCCCAGAGGGTGCTGGGCACTGCCCAGGCTCCCCAGGGAATGGGCACAGCCCCAGGCTGCCAGAGCCCAAGGAACATTTGAACAATGCTCCCAGGGATGCACAGGGTGGGGTTGTTGGGCTGTCTGTGCAGGGCCAGGGGTTGGGCTCCGTGATCCTTGCAGGTCCTTTCCTCTGGTGAGTCTGTGATTCCATGATTCCTAGACACTGGGAAGGAGGATCGATGCAATGCTTTGCCATGTAAATAAATGCTCTTTGTAGTGCCTTCAGTTGGCTGTGCTCTCAGTTGTACCAAACAAATGTGACAGAATTCAGCTGCGATTTTAGACAGAAAGCACAAAGCGCCACCTCACCATATCGAGCATTGCTCTGTTTAAAGGTTCCAACAATCTCTTCTCCATTTCCAGATGCAAACATCAGCAAACACACGTTGGAAAAGTCAAATGAGTTCCAACATTCCCAGGATACAAATTTTCACTAATGAAACCAAGCAAGGTTTGCCCACAAAACCTTTGGAATCACTTCCTGGATGAATTAATGTCTCTCCCATGCAGGGCTGTAATAGCTGAACTTCTGCAGTGCTGAAAGGCTTCGGGTAGAGTGGGAACAAGTCCACAATGTTCCTGTACAGTCTGAAATAGGGATGCAGGGTTGGACCAAAGGCTTTCCTCAGGGGGATGATGCCAAAATCCATTGCATTCTGGCATGCCAGCATTCCAGACCCCAGCAGGTCTGACAGGCAGCCCGCGCAAGGAACAAGCAAGATCCAGCTACTACAGGATGGAAGGGAAGGGAGATGGATTCATTCAGACAAGCAATTAGTGCTTGAAGGAAACCCATGCACAGGTCCCTTTGAGTGAAATGGAAAAGCAAAGGGATTTTGGCAACAGTAGCAGAACTCTTGGAAATAGGAGTGCTTTGCAACAGCAGCTTACAAGGACTAATTGCTGCCACTGGACATTAGGGCAGATGAGAAGAGTTTGGGTAATGCAGGAATCATGTCAGGAGATAAGCAGTCGTCTCCTGTTTCCCCACCACCTTGCAACAAGCAGAAAGGGCTGTTTGATCAACAAAAATAAAAATAGCAAGAAAATCCTGCTGACTCCTGCTGAGACATTGATAGTCTGGTGCCTCTGTTGCCATCTGCTTGGGGGTTACTGCCAGCTCTGAGCAATTATTCTTCATGAATTGGTACCTGTGTGAGCAACAGAAAGAATTGGAGAGTAGAGCTCCCAGCCCACCTCAAGGCTTTGCTTTCATCCTCTCCACATCAGCTCAGGTGACTTGGATGCCTTGTCCAGGGATGGATGTCCCTGCCCATGGCGGAGGGTGGAACTGGATGAGCTTTATGGTCCCTTCCAACCCCAACCATTCTGGGATTCCAGGATTCTTCTGAAGGCACTATCATCTGTAATGAGAGATCCCTTTCCACAGCTCCATCATAAGCTGCTGTCCCTTGTCCCAGGCTGCCCCACTGTATCTAATTACAGCCTGTTTTCCAGCCACACTGCAGCTCCCTTTGATCTGTGCTGGCCTAAATGGCCTCCAAGTTCCACTATTCTACAGCCTGGTTTTTAGCCACTTGGAGTACAGCACATCCTAGAACCAGCCCAGGAACTGGTGATCCTTGTGGATTTTACTGGGTGGTTGCAAGTCATTCATGACTAAATGGAACTTAGGTCAAGTGAATATTCAGTTGTCCCAGGAAAACAGTGAGCTGACTGACTGGGGAATGTTTGGCACAGGTTTAAGTTCTCCTGGACAAAAGCACTCTGTGGGAGGAGGAGCCAGGCCCTCATGTCCAGGCTGATCAAGTTGTTCCAGATTATCCCGTTCAACAGTTACACTTTTTAACCTGCTGTCTCTAAAGATGACAGTGTTCTCTGCATCCATCAGTGTTCTTTCACATCCCACTGTGGGATCCAAGCCAATTCTTCCTTAAAACTGGAGGTGAAAGGACACAAGGCTGATGACCAGACACTCAGCTGGACCGGAGGCTTTGGGTCAGCTCCTCACACTGCAGCTGATTGTACAGGACACAGGAAGGCTACAGTGATCCAGCCTAATGCCCCACTTTGATAATGGAAAAATAAACCTTACTCCTGCCCTCACTTCTGTCTTTTCCATTTGGGTTGCCTGCTCTTCAGAGTTAAACGGTACCAAGGGTAGAGGATCCAGCACAGCAGCCCTGCATTTGCTAGAGGCCCTCCAACACAAAGACAACTAAAATAACCTTGGGTTAGTCACAGTTTTTCAAAGGCAAGTGAGCAAAACAAGGTATTTTAAATACCAGTGCCAAAACTGATAGAAACCCCAGATGGAAAACTATATTTGTTCAGAAAGAAAAACACAAATCAGGAACAGAATTTGGGTCTCCTTTCTTTCCCAGTATCAGACAATACGAATATGAGCATCAACAATTAATTCTAGCTCTTCTTCCAAAGAAACACCAACTGGACACCACAAATGCTGGTAGGCTTTTTCAAGGCAGAGAATGGATTTAAAGAGGGCTTACCCTGCTCCAGTAGCTGCTCTTGGATTTCAGCTGCACTCATTTAATTTTACTGGAAATCTCTTTCAGAAGGCCTTTCAAATCAGAGAGCTTTGAAAAAAAAAGGGGGTTGTTTTTGTAAAGTCCAACTAGCTGAAGGAAAGCAATGCTAATGAGAAAAGGAAGTAATGAGTAATTGCCTCTTCAAGTATTGCACCAAATGCAAGAGTGCTCAAGAAGACACTCCCAATGACAGTGTTCATCAGGGCAGTTAATGCAGCGAGCCCTGATGCCTCTGTATTTCAGCGAGTTAACCAGCAGTTATCAGAAGAGGGAAGCAAGAGATGGGTATTTCTCTTCAGGAGAGAATTAAGGTTAGGAGGATCTCTTTTCAGTTTCAAGAGCAGCATCACTAGCCACAGACTGGCTCACCACTTCCCTTTCAGTCTTGGGGAGCAAACTATCATTTTGCAATCTAAAATATTTGACGGTAACCAAAATATGTACTCTGAAGTATATGTGGCTCTTTTCACCTGTGAGCTTCTCCAAAGTCTGTGCTTCATACCAAAGCCACTCCCCACTTCAGAGGCCAAACAGATAATTCAGTCAAGCCTCAGAAAACACCCATCGTGAAGGTCTTTTCAACATCACAGTCACAAAAAGATTATTTGTATGGCAATTCTCATAATGTGCTCTCTGGTAGATTGGTAGCTTAATATTGCTAATCACCCCATGCCAACAGCACCAGAAGCTAACTTGACACCTTGGGAAGGGGACATGTCAGGCGTGTGACACCCCTTCTTCCCATTGGTGTTTCATGGGCCTGTTACACAGCTGAATGCTGCAGTTTTAAGGTGGAAATTACTTCTATTTTATTCCATCCCACAAGGAATACTGAGAAACACTCCTCCAGCACTGAGCAAGTGTCTTTCTGTTTCATTTTCCTGCACAATACCAAGCTCTTGTGGCTTGGAAGGGACCTGACAGCTCATTGTATTCCACCCCTGCTGTGGGCAGGACACAGGCTGCTCCAACCCCATCCAACCTGGCCTTGGACACTGCCAGGGATCCAGGGGCAGCCACAGCTGCTCTGGGCACCCTGTGCCAGGGCCTGCCCACCCTCACAGCCAAGAATTTCTTCCCATTACCCCATCTAATCCTGCTCTATATTCCAAACCATTCCCTCTTGTCCTTATCACTACACTCCCTACACGTTCCTGTCCATGGAATCAAAACAGCAGGGTAAAATTAAAATGGGGTCCTGGTGACAGTGACAAAGACTGCACACGACTCTGGGAGGCTCATTTTCCTTGCCATGGCACACCCCTGCTTCGCCAGAGAGAATCACATTCCCCAGAGCAGTCTGGGACAGAAGTACCTTTGCATCCAGCTGTCTGAATCGATGCACCATCCTGGAAGCAGAAGGAGAGCATGGAGCAAAGGGATCAGTCTGGATTCCAAGGAAAACTTGGCCAATTACCACATCCCACCTCCCGCCAGGGCTCCATCCTCCCAGGGAGGCAGGGCTGCATGTGACTGGCATCATTTTTTTAGTACAAGTAAATGAAATAGCATGCAAATTACTATTAGCAGGATGCTATTCCATTTTCCTTCTCAAGACACTTTTTGCTTCCAGTACCAAGGAGATGGTTTTAGTATTTGTTTGGCTTCTTATCCAATGCTGTGTGTCTCTGGGTAGTGTTAACCTAAACACTTACTTGGGGACAGCAATGTTCATGCCCACGGACATGGAAGGGTCTGGTTTTTCTTGCCCATTCCTATCAGCTCTCTCTGATTAAGGGAAATACTCAGGCTGCCAGAAGTTAGCAAAGTTAAGCAATCATACAGAGCAGGTTTTACTCTCTAGCAGCGTTGTGGTTTTTTGCTTTCTTTCTGTTTCTTTTTTCTCTTATACTATTACTCTGAAAACAGTGAGACAGGTCTCAAAGATAATGTTTTCATGAGCTGGCAGTCAAAGAAACATCCAAGTCTAAGTGTCCAAGCTCCAAATACCATGATTATAAAGACCATCTTCCCCTCGTTGGAGGTCTTCCAAACTAAGTACACCTCTCCATCTGGATTACTGCTGTGGTAATGTCTGAGATTTCAGATCTAATGGTAAACATTCTCTCTAAGAATATATATATATAAAAAAATATATAATAAAATAATAATATAATATTATATAATTATAATGCTATATAATAAAATAATAAATGTATAATCATAGAATTTTCTGGGTTGGAAAAGATTGAGTCCAACCAATTCCACCACTAACTCGTGTCCCCAAGTGCCACATCCACACAGCTTTTAAATCCCCACCCTGAGGTGGGGGTGCCACCACTGCCCTGGGCAGTCTGTTCCAGGGCTGGACAACCCTTTCTATAAAGAACTTTTTCCTAATATCCAACCTAAACTAATGCTACAGCAAGAGTCAGTTGTGGCACTGCTTCCCATGATGAGATCTCAAAACACCATGGGAAGACATTTTCCTCTCTGCAGCAGGCAAAAAAAAAGCACCATTTCACTTTAGAAATAAAAAGCATGTTTATGCTGAGATTGCTTACTTACTCATTAATTTGTAAACATTTAGATCTGCTGAAAACTTGCCTTCACTAGAAATATTCAAGAGAAAATTAAGAGAATGAAGACAAAGACGGGCAGGCTTACTCTTCTGATGAATCATTTGCTTTTGTATTGATTTTGACGAGGTAATTTTCCTTCATGACAGCTTCCCATGCCAGGATTTCATTGTCCTCATTTCTTGAGCCTGGGAAATGTATTTGAAGAGAAAACACTTAATTTGTCTTTCCAAAACCAAGGTGCAAAAAGGCTGGGTCAGTGTGTGCATTCTGAGGTTAATGATTCCCTACCCCACCCCACACCCTGAGCACTCACAGCCCCACTGCCCACCCCTGACTCAGCTGTGACAGATGTGACACCAACACCTTGCACTGAATGCTCCTGGCAACCAGAGTCACTTAAAAATACAAAATATGAGCAAACCTAAAACCCAAAACCAGCCAAACAAACACAGAACCCCTGCCCCCAACCTTAGAAGCTCCAAAAGTCTTTCTGGACTTCTCTGAGTCTTGGTTAACACAGGTACAGGACATTCTAGCAAGTTCCCATCTGGGTTTGAGCTTTCCATTTGTTTCTACATTATCCCATACTGGATCATTAAGAGTAGCACTTCTAAGAACCACAGTGTAGGATTTTTCATTGAACTGAAACCCTCCAGAATGATGAAGAATTGTCTTCTCTAAGAAGCATTTTGTGGTGATGCTGTGAATTCAAGAATTAATACAGAGGAGCCCACTTTGAGGCATCAAAGCCCTCCAGGGTAATACTTCAGCATTTTATCCTGTTCCAAGAGGACAGCATAAACCACAGGAGTTTAAATAAAACCATAAACTTAACTGAGACAAAAGAAGCCCAGGGCTGAAGTCCCTTTCTTCCACCCAGTGCTCCTCTGAGCTCACACACCCCTCAGCTGTTCTCCCACATTCCAACAAGCATTTAAGCACCCAAATCCCAACCATTTCCATAGGAGTTAAGTGGGAAGGCAGGATTTTACAACAGTCAACACATCAATGTGCTTCCTCCACACAGTTCTCAGTTCCTATCATCAGCAAAACCACAATCATCTTCTGGCTCTAATTAACTCTCCCATTCTTTCAGAGCTGCAGCATCCACTGTGCATCATTTGAGCAGGAATATCTCTCTGCCATCCAAGAGCTTCTGGAATGTGGAAGGAATCCACACAGCAATTTGGACAGCCAAAATGATTTAGTGCTAAGCAATTTTATAGCCAAAGCAGGCTCTTCCTCCTAAACTGGTAACAAATCCAGCTTCTGCTGCAGGGCAGCTGGCAGGTTGCTGATGGATGGGAACAGGCCTGTCAATTAACTCCACTTATGCTCTCTCAGCTGAGAAAACACTGCTTTTGCTGGAGAGGTGGGGGGAAGCTTGTGAAAACAATTCCTGTCTGTGTCCTCTGACAGAGAAATTAAAGGAGAAATAGCTCGAGAACTGACTTGCCATTTTTGAGGTGGTTTGCTTGTTTGACTACAAGGAAACTGTTTATTCTCTTTCAGTCACTCCCTAGCAAGCAGAATGAATTACAAAAAAACCTTGCAAGGCTGGGAGACAGCACAGGCAGCCCTAAAGAGTTAGGATTAATCTGAAGTCTTAGTGATTTACACACACAAAGCAATTCTACATCAAAATGGCTTGGACAAGAGAGCACTGGCTAAATCTCACTTGAAAACTTGAATCTTACTGAAGAGATTTCCAGCAGCACAGTGGATTTGCATGACAGAGGTCTACATGGCCCTGGGAAATTTCCCAGCAGAGTGAAAAATGCCTGGAATAAGCACAGGATGCCATGGAGGATCTGCAATGCACCTGCTGCATTGGACAACAAGGGCAAAATCCAAGGTTCCTTGAGCAACAAGGAAAAATCCAACTCACAGCAAATGGATGGCTCTTTGCTTTCCTTGTTACAGCAGCACTTGAAGCATTTCCTCAGCACCATGTATATGTAGGCAAAGATGACAAAGGGCAAGGGGATGGTCAGGCGACTGCAGTATTCCTGCACCAGGAAAAAACGCTGGAACTTCCACACCTGGTCATTGTTCTCCTGCACTGATCCAACTGTGTAGCTGATGGGAAAGAGAGAACACACCCAGCATGAGTTATTCGCCAAAGAGCTGCAGCAGAGCCAAGAACAGAGCATTCCTCTGCTGTACCAGGGCATGGTTTTATAGTCACAGAATCCCAGAGTGGTTTGGCTTGGGAGTGACCTTAAAGCTCATCCCATTCCACCCCTGCCATGGGCAGGGACACCTTCCACCATCCCAGCTTGCTCCAAGCCCCATCCTACCTGGCCTGGGACACTGCCAGGGGCAGCCACAGCTGCTCTGGGCAGTGCCAGGGCCTCCCATCCTCACAGGGGACAATTCCTAATTCCCAATATCCCATCCAGCCCTGCCCTCTGGCAGTGGGAGCCATTCCCTGTGTCCTGTCCCTGCATGCCTTGTCCCTGTCCTTCTCCAGCTCTCCTGGAGCCCTTTAGGGCCTGGAAGGGGCTCTGAGGTCTCTCTGGAATCTTCTCCAGGTGAGCAGCCCCAGCTCTCCCAGGCTGGCTCCAGAACAGAGGGGCTCCAGCCCTTGGAAAATCTCCTCTGGACTCATCCCAGCAGCTTCTGATGTTAGGGGCCCCAATCATTCATTTTTTGACTAGGACGTTATTTAGCTTGCTCTCCTTCTTAGTCAGTAATTTGCAAATGGGTGAAACTAAGACAGTAGGAAAAAAAAAAAGCCCTTGAAGTTACAAATAAACTGGAAAAAATCTGAATGGGAAGAAAATGCTCCATGTACTTTTACTACCTCAGCTCTAAGCAATCTTCTTCTAGCCTAGACACATGAGAACAGGATGCTTCTTCACAAGATATTGTGTCTTATTAACTGAGCAGATAACTCCCTTCTTAGAAAAAAAACAAAAAAAAAAAACCCAAATCTAAAACTAGAACACTTACAAGAAATTTTAAAGCTCCTAAGATTTGTAGTAGAGGTATTAAGGACACTCCAGGCATGGATCAAACCCATGGCACAAAGCACTGTATGAACCCAGCAAGGCAACAACCACAGGAGCAAGTTCAGGTTAATAAAAGCACAGTGTCCTGAAGAGTGAGAATAACTCATTTACTCACTCTAGCAAGGTCACAGTGTCCTGAAGAGTGAGAATAACTCATTTACTCACTCTAGCAAGGACACAGTGTCCTGAAGAGTGAGAATAACTCATTTACTCACTCTAGCAAGGTCACAGTGTCCTGAAGAGTGAGAATAACTCATTTACTCACTCTAGCAAGGTCACTGTGTCCTGAAGAGTGAGAATAACTCATTTACTCACTCTAGCAAGGTCACTGGGGCAGAAGAGTGAGAATAACTCATTTACTCACTCTAGCAAGGTCACTGGGGCAGCAGCTCACACTTGGCCAGGCCCTGACCCAGCATCACCCCCTGTGTGACCCACAGGGGTCCACACCAAGCCCACAGCTCAGAGGATGCTCAGAGATGGAGGCCAAGGACAGGCAGCAATCCCTCCCCAGGACACTGCACCAGCTCCCCCAGGCTGCTGGGACAGATGCAGAGGCCAGGGGTGGCTTCCTGCTGTTTTCCAGCAGTGCACTCCCTTTCCCAGGGAAATGCCAGTGCTGGGATGCCCAGGAAGGCCCCTGGGGTACACACCCGAACATGGCCACGAGCAGGTTGACCAGGAGGATGTTGGTGGAGAGCATGTAAATGCACACCAGGGGAATGGTGATCCACTCGGGGAAGCGGGGCTGGTTGTTGGCATCCAGCTCCACGCACAGGGGCTTGGAGTCCTTCCCAGAAAACGTGCAGTGGTCAAAGTTGTAGTGGTACCTCAGAGAGAGAGGGGAGAGCAAACAGTGAGCTCCTGTTCTGCTGGGCTGCCCTGGATTGCCAAGCAAATTGTGTTCTGTTTGCCATCTGTATGGCAGTTGTCTGGGGAGACACCTGCTGATAACAGCCACTGAACGTCACTGCATGATTGATAAGAACTACAGCATCCCAGTGTGAGATGTGAGCCCAGAGGGGAGAGCCAAGCATTCTACCCCGATATAATGTGGAGATTCTGGGACACCAGCGGGGCTTTTCTCTACTGGATTTCCCAGAGGAACAGCTGCTCTCTTGCCCTGGATCTTCAGAGGAAGACTGCACCTTTCTACAGGATCCCTGCTCCAACAGAACCACCCCTGACACTGCAGGAGGGCTGCGGCCACAATTCCAATGGGACTGCTGCCAACACCCTGACCCACAGGGTGTCAGGTTGTGTTCTGACTCTGTCAGTGTTTTAGTTTACTGTATTGTTTATCTTTTTTTTTTCTTCCCTATTAAAGAACTGTTATTCCCTGCTCCCATATTTTTTTTTTTTTGAGAGCCTCTTAATTTAAAATTTATAGCAATTCAGAAAAGGGAGGGGTGGTTTTACATTTTCCATTTCAGGGGGCTCCTGCCTTCCTTAGCAGACTCCTGTCTTTTCAAACCCAGACAAGGGCCCAGCCCCAGCTCCTGCCCTCATCCCTCCATCCCTGCTCCCCTTTAGACTTGGAGGCAAGGGGCCAGCACAGTCTGGACAACCTTTAGAAGTACAGAGCCTTCAACCCAGCCAGGAGAGACCCCCCAGAAGGTAAATACCATCAATGTCATCAGGGTACTGGCCAAACATGGCCAGGTAGGGCTCAGAGAAGACCGAGCGGAAGATCCACTCCCAGCAGTGCTCGTTCTTCCTCAGGATGCCTTGCCTGGCCACACCAAAGGCCACCATCCACACAGCAAAGAGGAAGAGGAAGAAGAAGACATCTATCATCTGAAAAAGGGACAACAGGCATCAATCAGTGCCCCACTGCAGGTCTGTTGCAGGCCACACATGGATGGCTTTTTGCTCCTCGTTTCACCAACACACATGGTAACAACTGACCACTCCCATTCAGAGAACTTCAAACATATTTATGCAACCATAAAAGCAAGACATGTTTTGGAATACAGGATACCCCCTGGCATCACACAGGCTTCACAAAAGCCAGAACCAGGTAAAAAGGACTGGCTCACCCTGTGAGATGAAAGCTTCTGGAAATGCCACTCTGGATGGCTTCCAACCAGCATTTACAGCCCAGACCCTCTGGCCAATGGTCTCATGAATTTCTAGCACTGTCTGAGAGGATCCTCCCCACCCTCTTCCTCAGGTACTCGTGTGATGGATGCAGTGGAGGACCAAAATCCTCCCCCTGTACCCTCTATCATCACTGTCTTGTTTGGGGAATACTCATGGGAGCAACAGAAATACCACTGAAACATTTGAGGTATGGAAGACAAAAGCTACCAGGAAGCAAATTTCCTCTTCTGTTCTTCAGCCTGATCCTTATTCTCTCTCTTGACACAGAAAAATGCTCTGCTCTTAATTAGATCCCATTTAAATCTCAATTCATCCTGTTTAGCAGATTTAACTTGCTGCCATCATCAGAACATGGTGATTTTGCTCTTAAGAGGGAAGGGGGAAAAAAAGTGTCACATCATTTATTTAGACTCTCTTGAATAGCTGCCAGAATCTTACCATCCTCTGCAGCATAATAATTTTGGGTCCTAGATTCCTGCTAACTGTGAAAATGTGGATGAGCCTCAGGGTAAAAACTATGTAGTCCAAACAGAAAATTACTCTCCCGGAATACCAAGAGCTTTCATCAGAGTGAAGCCTGATGGAGACAGCAGAAGAAAACAAAGAGAAGCCTTGGGTGAATCATGCAGAAATCAGGTAAAACCACACAGAAACATTGAAATGGAGAGTGGAAGGTGAGTAATTGGAAAGCAGAGCACAGCTGTGCAGGGCCCCATGGCCTCCTCCACCTAATGACAGGTGACAGAGATGGTTAAGGCACACTCTGTTTACACCCTTCCTTCCTGACATGCATCAGCCCTGCTCATGTTTTCTCTTACCCTTAAAGCTATTAACAGCACAGAAATCTGTACCTGGAGCTGCTCCCACAGCCCTGTGAAAGCACCACAGTGCAGCAACTGCTCCACTGCCCTGAGGCAACAAGGACTAAGTTACAGCTGACTGAACAATTCCTTTGGAAAACGTGTTTCCATCATTTCTTTGCCATGGTTTTTAACTGACCCCATCGTGTAGAGCAGCTTTGGGAGATGATGACATTGTTAGGCTGCTGTAGGGACAATCACAGTCCTCTTAAATAGAACACAAGGCCCAGGTGCTCATACTAAATAGCCAGTGACAGGAGCCACAGAAAATCCTAAAGATTCCCTGACTTTTTTTTTTTTTTTTTTTTGGTCAGTATTTGGGGCCTTCATAAAGGGAATTTCATGAACACACTGCTCCCCAAAATTTCATTACAGGTTGTAGTCAAAACCCACCAAGGAAGGGAAGTAAAGCTGTAAGACGGACACAAGAGAAGGCACTACTCACCTGAACACAATCCCTGCTATGAAGTAGAAGATTGCAAGGGTATCCATAACGTTCCACAGGTCTGAGAAATACTTGCTGCCGTTCATGTACCACTGGGAAGGAAAGAGAACAGAAAGTAACCTCCACACAGCACAGTTTCCTTGCCCAAGTAGCTTTTCGTCACACAACAGATAACACCAGAGTTCATATGGCTTTCAGTTTCCCCAGAAAGAGGGGTTTAGTGCACCCAGCAATGGCACAAGTTACTGGCAAGCTGGGTTTTAGGGTCTTGGTGTGACCCAGGAAGCACTGCAGAGGGGAGGGGGGTCACAGTTTAGGGGTAGCTGATGCATCCTGGCTTCTCTCCCTTCACAGAGCTCACTCACTGATCTGCCCCCAGCTACATGCACATGCTTTGCATCAAGATGCAGATTTAATTGTTTCTTTTAACTACAGTGCTCTCTATTTCTGAATTGCAAGTCTAGTGAGAATCCCTGCTCACTCCCAGACTGACTGGCACAGCAGCCTGGATCCCAGGTGTGTGCAAGAACCAACCTCAGGAGTCAGTTCAGAGGTGACTCATGAGGACAAGAAGCTTCACCAGGACAAACCTCTGCCAGGCCTGGAGAAATAAACTGCATCTCCAATCAGAATTCTTTTTTTTTATTTTCAATTTTCACTGAAATAATCAAAGTTTTGGAGAGTAATTCTCAGTGAATCTCTAACTGGCATATCCAAGGAAGGCAATTCTGCCCTTAGTGCTTCTATGGGAAACAAACAGAAATCAAAAGGAGTATTCTCCTAGCTGCTGTCTCTGCCCAGTACAGCTCCCTAAATCAAACAAAACATCTGGGACTGAGGTGCAGTTCTCCAAATTCCAAGCAGTTCCCACTGCTGAGAGGTGATGTGCACAGAGGTTCTGTCCAGATTCCTCCTCCACAGGAGAAAACAGGGCTCTCCTTCACACCCCACCAGTGCACCCACTCACCTGGCAGGAGGCTACCTCCATGTGCCTAAGGAGACAGCAGGAAAAAGGCCTCTCCAATTTCCCCAGGGCTCTAAACAGGACTGGGAGAGCTCCAGCTACTTACAAATCCCTGGGACCACCAGAAGTGAAAGCAGGGCTGAGCCAGTGGCTTACAGTTCAGAGACTGTTCCAGACCAAGGCCTGATTTCTCTCCAGAACTTGTTATCTGACTGCAGGGACCCCAGGCAAGCTGCTCTTACTTGCCTTGGATGTGAAAGCACAATCTCAGAGACCCCTGTCTTTTTTTTTTGCATCCAACTTTGCAAAGTCAACACAAGCTCTTCAGAAAGGGCTGCTGCCAACTTTTCTTATTTTCCCCCATTTGGTGGAACATTTTCATTCTGTTGTTGTTTGGAGCAGTATTTTTAATATATCTGGCTGAGGCTGCTTAAAATAGTACAACAAGATATTTGTGTGAGAGGTGGAAAGCTGAGCCCTTGCACATCCAGTGTTTCTGTTGCTGGAAGTTTTAAATCCCACCTCTCTGGTGGGATGAAATAGGTGCTACTAATCCAGTTTCTAAAGTATCATGCATCAAGCTGACACTATTTTAAGACTTAAAAAAACCTCAGCCAATTTAAACAAACTGCTCCTTTCCATTTTCTCTGTTCCACAGTTTATGACAGAAGACGGGAGAGAAAGATTGCTTTGGGAACAATGTTTTGAGGACTCTAAAATAATGTAAAAACTGCTCTGCCACACTCTCAGCTGTTACAGCCCCCAAAAAGCACAGGCTGTCTTTGCTCTCAGAGTCACAATTGTAGTGGGATTTCTACCACACCAGAGGACAGTCAATTTTTGGTTTTCTCCTGGAAATAACTCCAGCACTTCTGGGTAGCCAGGCAAACATGAGCCTGTTTTCATGGCCCTTGAAACTGGCCATGTGAAATGAGGTACACAAAGCCAAAGGCCAGCTGAACCTGGGATCTCTGGATGGGTCTCCACATTCTTCCCAGGAAGATGAATGGCAATCACTGTTCTGCCAGGGAAACTGCATCTGCTGGCAATGTGGTGTAGAAAATGTGCTTTCTGCTCCTCTCAGAGCCAAAATGCCTACACATTTCCTGTAAGTCCTTCTTAGATAAGGACCAAGTTCAGCTGAGTGACAGTGAAGCAGAAATGGCAATCCAGGAATAAATGTTCCTGTTGACAACATCCTCCATTCACATGGATGAAGGAGCAAGGAAGGAACCCAAATGCATCATTGTACCTAAAGTCAGACGTGTTAAGGGATGAACAGATCTCACAGGGATATGGAAACCTCCCTGAAAAGCCAGTCCAGGGAGAGCCTGAGCTGTTTTGTGGTTCTAGGCATGAAGATGCTCAGGATTGTCCCTGGATGTCACTCTGGAAATGCCACTGGCTCAGCTGAGAGCTGTGGGGATGATTTACACTGCACTGAGAGGGGCCACAGTCCTGCAAGGGTCTTTCATCAGGAGCAAACAGCAGCCTGGAGGGTGGGGAATGCTGGATCTGAACCACTGCTCATCCTTCACCTCAATGTGGAGCTGCCCCCAAAGTTGACATGTATCACTTTTTCTTTTTCTCCTGTTGGGTATATTTTGGAGCAGCTGTTATATGTGGCTTTTTATGGTGATCCTGTGGGAAGCAGCCATTTGCCTGCTGTGATATCCTCACAACTAAGACTAGTTCTCATTCCCTTTGGTTTTATTTGGGGTTTTTTTTATCTGTTTGATTGGTTTGCGTGGGGTTTTTTTTTTTGGGGTTTTGTCTGTTTTGGTTTGAGCTTTTTATTTGCTTTTTATATAAATGACTGGTGAAGTTGGCATAGCCAAACTCCAGAAAATGTAAACCAGGCTCGACTTTCCAGAAATTACTTTTGCCTGGGTTTAGCTGCATCCCCAGGCTCAGGATCACCAGTATATTTGCAGGTTTTGATCTGCATCATCAACCTGCCCAGACTCTGCTTGGTGTTTCAGAAATGGAGAAGACAGCGGACATTGTGCCAAGCTTCTTTCAAACAGAAACACCCGGGTCAGCATGATAGAAAAGAAGGAAAAAACCCCAAACCACCAGTTAGAGCACAGCCAGTGTCCCACCATCTTCCTCTCCACTGTTATTAATTTTGTGTATTTAGAGGCAAACCTGGGCCTAAAGCTTCCATTTCTCAGTTCCTGATGCTATTTGCCACCCTTCAGCCTTGACATCCCCTGATCTGACTGACTGCTGTCCAAGTGGGGCTGGGGATGCTCAGCCTGGAAAGAGGAGACACTGGGAGACCCCACTGTGGCTGTGCAGGACTGGAAGGTCCCACAGGAAAGAAGGGGACAGAGTGTTCAACAGGGCCTCTGGTGACAGGACAAGGGGGTGGCTTTCAACTGCAGGAGGTTGATTGAAACTGGATCTAAGGAAGCTGCTGTTTTACACTGAGGGTGCTGAGGCACTGGCCCAAGCTGTGCACAGAGGCTGTGGGTGCCCCATCCTTGGGAACAGGCCTCCCCAAGGTCTGGGGAAGACTGCTCAGCTTGGAACGAGATGATCTTCAGGGTCCCTTCCAGGCCCAACCATTCAGGGATCCCCAGTGTCCACTTCAGTTGACCCTGGACTCCTGGGGCCTGTGATGTCACATCCCACGTTCCAACTGGAACTGCCAGCACCCAGCAAAGAGCCCAACTCAACCACTGGCCCTTGTGTCAGCCCACCGTTCACACTGCTCCTGCTCACTCCTGTCCTGTCGCCCTTTTGTCACCTGCCCCTGCTACCCCCATCAGTCCTGAGAGCTACCTGGTGCTTGGATCTTGTCATCCATCGCTGCAGAATGCTCACATTTGTCCCAGTGAAGGTATGGTGCCATTCCATGGAGGTGGACACCTCCAACTGCCTGGGTGGGCTGCAGCTCTGTGGGGATGGTGTGGGACAGGGACCCCACTCTGAGGTTTTGCTACCTCTGCAGGCTGTCACAGACTCAGAGGAAGAGATGGAGGTGGATATCCGGATGTGGAAGGAGGATGTTGAAATGGAGGAAGAAGGGACTGGAGAGGAAGACATGGAGATTGGTGTACGGATGTGGAAGGAGGACGTGGAAATGGAAGAAGAAGAGGCCGGAGAGGAAGAGATGGAGGTGGATGAGGATGGGGAAGGAGGATGATATGGACATTGATGGACATTGATGAAAGATGAGGAAGAGGCCATGATTTTGGGATGAAGACCAATGCCAACAGCAGGACAGGTATGTGGTCCCCACAGGCAGAGTGGGTCCCCTGCTGCCAGGCTGGAGCTGGGCTGGTCCCTGCTCAGGGACATGGCACCCCGTGCACTGGAGTCTGGTGGCCATCCACAGCCTGTCCTGTGCTCACTTTGGGCCACTCAAGCTCCATCCCAGACCCAGCCAGGCTCAGCTCTGGTAGCAGGGTCCCACTGTGCCAGCGTGTGCCAGCCTGGGGGCACATGGAAGAGCCCTCTGTGCCTGACTGCAGTGACCATGGACCTTGCTTTTCTTGCAGGACTGATGGACATTCGGGACAGAGATGCCACCCTTATGTATATAGTTTTTACAGTTTGTTTTCTTCAAAAATAGATAGGATTTAGGACGTTTTCTACCATTACATTTCATATATTTTTGCTTAGATAGGTTCTTATGTATATACGTTCTATGGATTGTTGTTGTTACAAATGTTCTTACAATGTAAAAGTGTTCTGTATAGTTCTTCTGTAAATAAACAAGTTTTCTTTTTCACACACCAGTTCTCTTTTCATTTGCTTTGGGCACAGGCAGCATTTGCAAAGTTGTGGTTTCCACTTGCTCCAGGTTCCCAGGAATGGAGGGGGGGAGCTGGCACAGCCACCCCAGGAGTGGGGGGGTCCCTGTGCACAGAGGGGTCCCACTGACAGAGGTCACCCTCTCCTTGCAGTTTCTCTGCACACACCTGGTAGCTGCAGGGGCAAATCCCAGCGTGTCCTGTCCCATGGGATCCCATGTTGGAGCAGGGCTGATCCTACCTGCTCCTGCAAAGCCTCAGCCATGGCTCTTCCCTGGGGAGCCCCAGGGCTAAGGAGGGTGCACTGGGCTGTGGGCAGCCCCTGTTGCCGGGCACCCTGAGGGGCTGGACCAGCCTGGAGGGAGCCCCAGCCCTACATGCACCGAGATTTCCTTTGGAAACCCCCTCTGTCCCCAGACTGCTCCAAGCACAGCAGGAATTGATCCTCCTACTTCAAGGTGTTAATTGGCACAAATTTGTCCCTTGGACTTTCTAGTACAGCAAATGTCAGCACTTGTAATCCCTGTTCTGCACTCCCTGCTCAGCCACCAAAATATCTGAACCTGACAGAACATCTTGAATTAGCTCCAACCCGCAGAGAGCTATGGGGGAGAACCTACCCCCCCAACCACCCAGAGAAACACTTGGCCTTGATAGTCTGGGGCAAAGCTGAAACTAAAGCATTCTAATGCCAAGAGAGAGGATTTTTTATTGCTGAATTCATTCTCCAAGAACAATCATGAAAGCTTTTGGTCTCCTCACCTGCCACAGATGTGTATTGCCAAGGTCTGCTTCTGGGTTATGACTGATTTTTATTAATCTGTTCAGAACTCTGATGCTGTTCCTGGCTAAGGTGCAGAGATGATATTTCAGAGCCAGATGAGCTCAGCACAGCTTGTGCAACACACAATTTCCAGACCCAGACATTCAGGCCATGCAAACTGATACTTTCTCATCTCTGTGCAAAGATCAGCATTAAGAAATCACTGACGTACCACGCACTTCTCAGAGCTGTCCCTTTCCTCCAGCTCTCCCCAGTCACTTCACAGACTTCGCCCCAAGCAGTTTATCTCTGATAGAGTTCAGTGGCACATGGGATTGAATCCTGGTTTTTCGTCATCTTCTCCTGAGCTGTCTCCAGACACGGTGTGTGGGCACTGTCTGACAGCAGCAGCATTAACGTGTCACCTCCCTGACACTGAGGTTCATGTCACAACTTTTCATCAAAAGCAGCAAATAAATGATTCCCACTGTGTCCCACACAGCTCCATGGGGAGTTTGTGTGGCTTCAGTTCCAGCACCAGCCCCAGTGCACAGGAATTTCAGGAGATACAGAAGGAATCAGCCATTCACAGAGAAAAACATCAGTTTGCATGGCCCAGATCCCACAACACTGCAGACTCTGGTAACCCAGACTCTGCATTTACACTTTGGCCTCTATGCTTCGCTTTTCCTCTCACTAAACTCCTCCCAGTTTCCCTCTTGCTCAGCTTCTCAAGATAATTAAAAACAGCATTAGGAGCAGGAATAGATGAGGAGAACTGTCCCAGGGCTCGACAAAATTTCTCTTTTCAGGCCTGACAATTCCAGCAAAGGAGAGAGGAAAAGCCTGCATGAAAGAGGTGTGAAATCAAAGCAGTAATCAATTTTAGGTATAATGAGAGAAGCTGAAGAGGTTTTCAATGTTCAGAACAAGATTAGCAGCTCCAGGCACAGGAGGGATGTGACATTTTCCCTGCTGTAACAACTCTGTGATGCAAATTGCATCTCAAATCCTTCTCCCCAGCTCTGGGACCTGTTCAGCCACAAACATGGTGCTGAATTTTTTAAAAGCAAAGTGGAAGCTGGTCAGAGAGGTGGTTTGCAAATAAAAATTTGCGGAGCCGTCGGCGGGCGGGCCAGGGAACGCAGCTGCCAGCGGCAGCCCCCCCGAGAGCCCGCGGGCCTCACTCACCGCTGCAGGTGATGCGGAACTCCAGCTGCTGCCCTGTCAGGTAGCGCCCGCCATCCCTGGGGAACACAGAGCATGTCCTGCCTTCAGAGCCACCGCTGCCGCACACGGCCGCTGCCAGCCCTGAGGCCACACGCCCTGCTGGCCCGGCAGGGCTCAGCCCGGGCCCCTGGCGCACGCTGCCGCCCCAGGGCACGGCTGCCAGAGGGCGGCAGCAGCAATGCCCAGGCCAGCGGGGACTGCGCATGCCCACATCCGGATCCTGCCGCCGGGACAGCAGGCGGGGCTGGGGCCGAGCTGCGGGGCGGGGGGGGGGGGGCCGGGCTTGGGGCTCACCCATGAACCTGACGGCCGCCTCTCAGGGGCTCCTGTGCGCTCTGCAGGTACGGCAGGGCCAGGCGCAGGTGCTCGGCTGCTCGGCTCCTGTCCTCTGCCAGCTGCAGAGAGCGGCAGGGCACGGAAGGAAAGGGTTGATGCGGGCCCCTGCCCCTGGGCCGGCACTGCTCGCCCTGCCCACAGAGCCCTGAGGCCCGGCCCAGCAGCCGCAGGCGCCGGCATCAGGACGGGGGGCGGAGGGCCCGGCGAGCAGCGGTGCCGCCCCCCAGCAGAGCCCAGCTGGCTCGGGGCTCGGTCTGCACCGTGCTTGGGGCCAGAGGAGCCTGGAGAAGAGCCCGCACGGCCCAGGGAAGGGAGCGGCGTGTGGGGCGCAGGCTGGTGCCCCTGCCTGCGGCACTTGGCAGGGGCCACAGCTGCCAGCCCCACAGACTGGGCGCCGTGGGAAGGGGCTTCTCAGGCATGGGCTGGGCATTCCAGCCTGTACTTACCAAGCACTCGGCAAATTTCCACATCTGATCCGTCTTCAGCAGCTGCTTAAGATCCTTCCTCTTCAGGAACCTTACTGCAGAAAGCAGCGTTTCCCGAGAGGCCTGCAGAGCAGCAGAGACCCAGAGATGGCACCGCAGCCCAGGGCACAGGAGCCGCATCTCCGTGCCAAGGCCAGGAGGAGGCTGGAGCCCGTCAGGTGCAGGGGCTGGGAGACAGCCCCGCCCCGCCGCTCCCCCCCAGCCGCGGGCGGGAACTCGAACCCGCTGGGGCCGCCCCGCCCGGGCCGGGCGCCGGGCGGCCTTCCAGAAGCCCTGCGGGGGAGCTGCCCCGGGCTGCCCTGCGCTCATCCACACCGAGGAGCATGGGCCAGTGTCGGCTCAGCACCAAGGACTGTTTTACTTTGCCGGGGTTAAAGCTGCAGAAGCTTCCAGGGACAGAAGTTCATAGCACAGGAATGCTGGTATTACCTGGTGTCTCCTGTAGGGCACGGAATGAACATTTGGGCTTTCAAGTTAAGGTAATCACTAGACTGTGAGAACAATGATACCGAGATGATCTGCTGAGTACATGTAGTGGATATTTGAGCAGGGAAATTTTCTCTAGGGAAAAATTACTTTTGAGGAAAAGTCTGAGTAATTTCTAGAGGGCACATTGAGATCATTTAGTGACAAAACCTGACGTAAATGTTAGCGGAAAAAGAAGACATTTGGGGGTAAAATCTCAGGTTCTCTGACTTCCCACTGTTATAACAAGAAGCTTGACTAGGCCAATATTTAGGCAGCAGTCAATTTATGAATTATTTTGGTAAAGTATGCACAATACAGCGCTGGGTACAGTGGGGAAGTTTTCCCTCGAACTGCACACTGATAGTGTAGGCTTACAGGTATTTATAGGGGTACTCATCAGCTTTCTCAGCAATTTCTATTCCCAATTTTTACTCATCAGCATTTTCCCTTCTCAATTTTTACATCATAATTCTATACAGTATTGCGATTTAGTTTTTCTCAGGATGTATCCCAGAAAAGGAGTATCCCAGGTTGTGGGTGGTCCAATTCCTGAAGGAAGAAAGAAGTCTCCCAGCTGGTGGCGTCCAGATTCCAGACATGGCTTTACCTTTTGATTGCAAGGCCATCTCATAACAGTGATGGGCAGCTTCCCTTGGTTGAAACTATTAGTCCTAGAGTTGATGTTCATATTCCTCTCTCAAGCTGCTTTTCACTGTTTTGTCCAGGCGTGAGATAAGCATGTTTCCTTTTTATATATTCTAAAGCTATAGTTTCAAAGATCCTTACTACAAGCAATATTCTAAAATTGTACTTGAAAAGGTTATCACTGCAGAACTCTTTAAGGCTTAGCTACAAGCAGAAAGTTCCTGTCCAAAAGCACCATCCTCAAAGCTTTAATCCAAATGCTGCTAAATCAACTTAAGACTTATAAAGTTAATTGCAAACAAAGGATAGGTTCAAAGGCCTTCTTCCATGGTTTACTTTCCTCAGTTATTATTAGAATTCATCTTGATAAGTGTCCCATGGTTGGTTTCCACACATATCACAATTACAAATACACGCGTTGCCTGTATGTACCTGACATGAAACACAGCTTTGTATTTCACAAAAGGAGAGAAAGGAGAGCGATTTAGAAAGATGCATCACCAATTGCCTAAATTGTTTATCATCTTGCAGATCTGCACTTGCTGGGAGCCCTGTTTTGCACCAGAGACCTGGGGAAGCATTCCCAGCAATTGGGAAAATCCTAGGTCATCCATTCCCCAAAGATGAGGTCTCCTAATTTGCCCCAAAAGTGGGTCCAGCTTATATAGGCCAAAAAGAGCAAGTCCTTCTCCAGCTCTGTGCGGTTTTTTTTTTTCAGGCCTGTTGAAGCATTAAGGATAAATCATCTTGCCCTGGTCAGAAGCTGCAGGCTGAGGGGGCTCTGGGAGGGTGAGCAGAGCAGCAGGGATGCAGAGAGCACGGTGTGGGTGGACACTGAGGCGACACAAATCATGACAGAACGTGCCAGATCAAATATCAGCTCCACAGAAGCTGAGGGCAGGGAGCAGAGATGGGAGAGAACTGGGGCTGATTTCCACCATCACAGGGAGGGAGCAGCTCAGTAAAAATCCTGAGTGAGCCTTCTCTGCTCTGTTTTGTTTCCTGGAGCATGTCCAGGCATGGGGGCAAAGGGGGCACTGGTGCCAGGGTGTGAGCTGGGGATGGAGGGAGCTGCTCAAGGTGAACATCACTGTCTGCATCCTAATCAGCTGGAGCTGCACATATCAAAAGCAGGAGGCTCCAAGAGGCAGAGAGCTCCTGGAAACAAAGCTCAGGGTTTCTCAGGGCTGCAGGCTTTGCTCTGGTCCCTCTGCCCCTGGTGTCTGCAGCTCCCTTTTGGGTTGGGGGTTTGCTGCAAGCAGCTGGTGCTGAGCCCCAGCCCTTGCCCTGCAGCCTTGCTGAGGCTGGGTGGAAAAGGGCAAGATGCAAAAACAACAGGTCTGCAGCTCACCCCGAGGCTCAGCCAGGGGCAGAATCTGTTCTTGTGAGGAGCAGGTCCTTAAAGCCCCGAGGGTGCGTCTGCCCACCACAATGAGCCACCCTACTCTCCTCTCCAGCCCGTGTATTCCCCTTGCCAGAGGGCCTAGGGAGCACAAAGGAGAGGGAAGAGAAGTGCTGAGCTGATATCCAGGTGTTCTCCCTCATGCCAGGGAACGGGAGAGCAGAGCAAAGCAATTCCTGTTGTGACAAAGGGGGGGGAGCAGGATGCAGAGCTGGATGCAGAGCTGAGCACCACCCTGTGGGAGATGCTCCATTAGGAAATTGCCTCTGTGGCAGAGTGCAAGAAAGTGGCCCAGCAGGGAGCTAATGTCCTCCATGGAATGCACAGGTTTATCTGCAGCAGATTTGTGCTGTGGGGGAGGAGACTGAGGTGCCTCCTGAAGCCTGAGAGTTTAATTTTTCTTTTTTTCTGTGCAGATGAAGAGAAAGAACACTCTCAGCTCTGGAGGAAAAGAAAGAGAGGTTAATCCACAGAGAAGTGATTGATTGATTTAGTGTGTACTGAACATTCTGGAAATGTTTGGGAACATTGCTTGGTTGGGACAATGGCTGTTGGCTCTCAGCATGTAGAGAAAGTGCTGTAGAAGCAATGAATTGGGTGCAAATTAATTTCACCCCTTTTCAAGAGTGCAAAATCAGCTTTAAATTCTGTTGGAAGATGGGTTGAAGGAAGTGCTGGGGCAGCCACCTGAGTGTGAGAGGGGAAGGTGGCTCTGCCATCACCTCCAGAGGTGGTGAGGAAGGAGGCAGAGGACAGGGATCTGTGCACTGAGGGATTTTGCAGGGCCAGGCAGAGCAATTGTACCTGGACTCTGAATTCATGCTGGGAGGAGTGGGGCCAGTGGGGCTGGAGGGATGTGGGAAGGAGCTGAAGATTTGCTCTGCACACCCTGAGTTCAGTGCTGGGAACACAGGAGCGTGCAGGGAGGCAGCTTTGTCCTCCATGGATGCTGGATGGGGCTTGGAGGTGGGTGGATTGTTGCTTGTTTCTCCCACTGGTCAATGACAAAAATACAACCTTTAATTTTTACTGTTTACAGTAAAGTTGCTCACCATTGCTCAAAATTTTTATTCCCTTGAGTTCTAATGCCAGTAAAAAGGGGTTAGAGGCATGATGATGAATTGCCTCTGGCTCCAGCCCCAGCCTCCTGGAAGGCTGGACTGCAACAGGCTTGACCTTTGGGAAGCCTGAGCCACCCCAGCCAGGTCTGTGGGGCTCAGGGGAAACTGCAGCTCCCAGGAGACCTTTGCCACCACAGTCTTGGGTGACGGCATCATTTCCTAAAGCCTGAGCTGACAATGCTTATTTTTGTGGGAGCTGATAAAACAGTGATATCACTTCTTCATTTTAATCCCCCTCTGCTGACCTGGAGGGCAAAGTGGATCCACTCACAGGCCCAGCTCATCCCCCTGTGCTTTGCCACGGTTATGCCAAGTGCAAGAATTCAGGAAAGGAAAACTTGGTCACCCTGAGATGCTCCTCTGGAGTTCAGGGCACTGGAGGCTGCTGTAATTCTCCTTAGGAAATCCCAGAGCTTAAACCAGCAGCTGCCTGGTTATGTTGGATTTATTATGCAAAAAAGCAAAATGCTTTTGCTCGTTCATCCCATCACAAAAGGAAAGGCACCAGTATTTTCCTTCTACTGCTTTTTGGTTGTGTAAGTTTGTCTGAGCTGTCTTTCTAAGAACTTGTGATTGATTTCTGGGCCAGGAAAAGCCTCACTCAGGCTTGTGTGGGGACCTTAAGGTATTTCCAACAATGTTTCCATCAGTGCTCACCTCCAAAAGATTCCCTTGGCTTTCAGGGTCAAAAAAATAGGATAATTTGGTTTTGCTTTCTGAAGCTGCTTTCAGACTTGTGATACAAGCCCAGCTTAGAGCTCCAAGGCAGGTAAAAATATAGATTTTACAGTCTGAATTGTGGTTCCCCTGTCTGCTTCTCTTGCAAACCTGGCCAGGTCACCATGTGTCCCAGCAGAGTTCAGAACACCAGTGGTAATGTTCTGCCAAGCATCCAAGTCATTTATCAAGAGCTGAAGAAGCTCAGGGAGGGCACAGAACAGAGAAGGGAAGTCGGGGTTTGCAGTTCTGAATCAAATTGGCAAAAAGAGCTTTTTAAGTAAAATCAACCCTGTAATATTTTAACATGTATCAGGCTGAAAATAGTGCAGCAGTTTATGGGTAGAAGTGTTACCCTCAAATGAACTTGCACTCTGTTCATAACATCATTTTTGTCTGCCATTTTTGGCCGTGTTTCTGCTAAGGCCATTAGTAGAGTAAATGATAGATGAGCTGTAGTTTTAAAATGATACCTATTTGAGCTCTTATTCTGCCCATGAGAGGAATATCCTGGAGCTGAAATGTTGGATCCAGTCACAGAGTCACTGTTGAGCTTCCATTTCTGCAGACACTGCACGTCCCCGGATAGGTGATCACAGCTGGCTCTGCATCATTTCCCAAGTGTGAAAAGGAGATGATTGCCATTAGAGAAAGGTGACTCTTCCTTCAGGGCAGGCAGTTCTTGTGGTAAAAGTAATATTGAAATGACAAAAAAAATCTTTAGGGTTTGACTTGTGACTTTACTCCTTTCTCTAGAAAGATCCATTGTGATATTCTGATTTCTGATTCAAACCTAGCTCCTCCTCACCAGTTTTTGGCTGGCCATTTTGCCTGCTCTGATTTGACAGCTCACATTAGCCATGCTCTCTGGCTATGAGCCCATGTCAAATGGCTGATCAACTTGCACCTGCACCTTTCATTTACTGGCTAAAGCTCTCACCAATACTTCTAACAATGAAGCCATAGGTAGTGAAACCCTAAGCTGACCTTATTGAAGTAATTTTTCAAGAAACACCATCTGATAGCCTCAGGCTTTCATGGTGCTCGCTGGCAGTCTGAGGGAATGATTCTCCTGCCCATGGAACTGACTGTGGAGGGACCATTTGTGGTGTTGTAGGAGATGGGCTGAACTGTGTGTTGATAAACCTGTGGGAGGTTGAAAGGTGAGGATGGCCAATCTCATTACATAAGAAAATACAGCATCTCCTTTCAAAATCAGCAGAGTCTGCTTTGGTAAAGTTCAGTGTCTGACCCATCATGGTCAGTGGGAACTCTAACCATTGCTCATTCCTGCCTTTCAGATTCACCAAGATGAAGACAGCCACCAACATTTACATCTTGAACCTCGCCCTGGCTGACACCTTGTGCCTGATGACCTTGCCCTTCCAGGAACAGACACGTTCCTGGGCTTCTGGCCCTTTGGCAATGTCCTGTGCAAGACTGCCATCTCCATTGACTACTACAACATGTTCACCAGCACCTTCACGCTGACCATGATGAGCGTGGACCGCTGCATCGCCATCTGCCACCCCATCAAAGCCCTGGACATCCGCACGCCCCACAAGGCCAAGGTGGTCAATGTTTGCATCTGGGCACTGGCTTCTGTCTTTGGCATCGCAGCCATGGTGATGGGATCTGCAGAGAACGAGAACAACGGTCAGTAAAACTGCACCCAGTGGGAGGGACACGAGAGCCCAGGGAGAGGGGGGGCAGTTTCATCTGTGGGGTGAGGTCTGTGCTGTAAAATCATCTTAACTCTGCTCCTGCCTCTCTGTATCACTGCTGCTGCTTTTCTAGTGTTAAACATGGGGAATTATGTGAGGAATTGAGCATTAAACATAGAATTATGTTAAGTTGGGAAAGCCCTCTGAGATCATCAGGTCCAACCATTAACCTAACTAACCAAACTAATCTGAATGTGCAGATGCTTTTCTGCTTGATCTGCATTTGCTGATCTTCCTTTCCTTTTTGTTTCTTTCACTCTTGCAGAGATTGATTGTCTAATTAAGCTCCCTTCTCCCGTGGACTACTGGGACCCAGTGTTTGGCATCTGCGTCTTTCTCTTCTCCTTTATGATCCCTGTGTTGATCATCACCATTTGCTACAGCCTCGTGATCCGGCGGCTCAAGAACGTCCGCGTCCTCTCGGGCTCCAAGGAGAAGGACCGCAACCTGCGGCGCATCACCCGCATGGTGCTGGTGGTGGTGGCAGTCTTCATCGTTGGCTGGACTCCCATCCAGATTTTCGTGCTGGTGCAGTGCTTGGGAGCCAAGGCAGAGAGCGAGCTGGAGCTGGCCATCTCCTGCTTCTGACCACCGCTGGGGGGTGCGCCAACAGCAGCCTGAACCCCGTGCTCTACGCCTTCCTGGATGAGAACTTCAAGGCGTGCTTCAAGAAGTTCTGCTTCCCCACCGCCTTCAGGACCGAGCTCCAGATGTCCAACAGGATGTGCAGCATCGCCAAGGATGTGGCCTACGCCTGCAAGAACTCGGAGGGGACTAACAATCCAGCCTGACTAGGCATGGAAATCCCCATGGTGGCTGTCACCCAGCAGAGTCCGACCACCCCCACATCAGAACTGACTCAGATAACGGCCCTTTAGCAGGACCCCAAAACTGAGAGGTGAGAAACCAAGGAAACAATTGTGGGGGTTGGGAAAACTGGATGCTGTGAGAGCACACAGAGAAAGTGAGCCCACTTGATGCATTTTTAATTTCCAGTGCATCCTGCACTAAGGAACGTGTTTGAAATCAGCCCGCTGATTCCTGCAAAACCCTGGGGGTTTGCAACATTATTGAGAGTTTGGGAATGAAGGGTTTAAAATAGGCATCGCTCCTGGGGCTTACACTTCTGCTGCTGCTGGGAGACAGACAGAATGTGAACTCTTGCATTGCTTTTTTCCTCCCTGGCTGGAGATGTTAACAGCTCGCCTGGCTCACCAGGCGCCCGTGTGCGGGTTTTCCTCCTGTGCTATCGCTCTGAAATCAGACTTTGCTGCAGCCAAAGTGGGCAGGAGCCATCAGACAAAACCCAAGATCATCTCCAGGATGAGTCATCACGCAGGGAAGGATGCAGGGAAGGAGAGGAGGGAGCTGACGGGAAGAAAAAATTCAAACTGGCTTGGAAGGACAGCACCAGCTCCTGCAGATGGGATCTGCAGTGAACCACCCCTCTCAGAGGGGAGCAGGGTGGGGAGAAGGGACTGTCAGAGCTGATGGTGTAGCTCTGAAGAGGAAGAAGAAAAAAGACTGAGGAAATGAACACAATTTCTCATTTACGTGCTGCTACTATTTTTTTTTTTTACTCTGTATTTCCAGTGTAATAATGGACAGAATGTGTCTGTATGTACATGTCTGTAGTGGAATAGGAGCAGATCCATGGTAGGATTTCACCTTCCCAAGCATGCCTTGGGCATCTTCCTGGTGAGAGGAGGAAGGAATGAAGTGGCCTATAGACACATGTATTTATGTATAGGAAAAGCCATTTTGGAGAAGTCAGAATGGCAGCTCTTGCAGAAGACATGGACATTCCTGATGGGAGGAGGCAGCCTAAAGAGTCCCAGCTGCTCCACATGGGATAAGTGGGGTACAAACCATACAAAACCTGGGGTTCTGTGGTTTGTTTTATGTTTTTAACTGAAATGAGACCCACAATGCTGAAAGCATGTGGGAAATGCTGCCTGGGTACCACCCCTCCTGCCAGCCATGGATTGATTTTCCTCTCCCAAAGCAGGCCAGAGCTTTGTGGAAAATGAAATGTCCTGTCATTTCACTTGATAACAAAAGCTTCCCCAAAGAGTCTCACCACTTGAGTGCCCTCTGTGCTGGGGAGAGCAGCAGGCTGGGCTTGTCCCTGTAGCACAACAGCCCCAGGAAATCTGGGCAGTGCTGGCCAGTGGTGCTGATGGGGGAGCAAAGCACCAACCTCCACCTGGAGATGGGGAGGTCAATTCCAACATGAGAACCAGCAGTGTCACCTGGACTGTACAGATTCCAATGTGAATATATTTCTTGTGCTCTGATCTATGTGACTCTGTATTTTTAATGTATTGATTTGCCAATATTTTAATGCTGTCATGTTCTTTCTATATGCTGTACAAAGGAATTGGATGTTATATTTCTATGTAGAGTGTTTCTCTCATGGTTGGGCTTAAAATATAGATGCAATTCCAGTGTCCTGTGTGTAGGACCCAGATCCCTTGTAAACTGCTCAAGCTGGGAGGATTTTGATGCCGATTAACATTTGATTGGGAATCTGGATGTGTACCAGAGCAAACTTTGCAATTAGCACTTGCCCATACCAATCTGGAGGGAGGAGGAATCTGGGCACTTTAAGCACTTTGTAGTGGATGTTAATGCCAGAGCCCTCACCAGGAAATCCCAAATAAACCCCAGGCATGTGAAGAACAGCTCCTTGAGAACTGTGCTGCTGGCAAGCTGCATCCATGCCTTTGGAAAACTGGGTTGGGTGGGATGTTTGTGGGTGGTACCAGCACTGGGCAGTGAGAGACCTTGGGTCTGCTCAGCCCTCACTGTGGGATGGTCTGATGGGGTCTGGGAATGGCTGGGGCTGAAGCTGGGAACTGACTGCCAGGCTGTTCTTACCTTTAGGGAGCAGGAGAACATTCATTAGTGGCTGGCCAAGGAACAGCCACACTCCCTTGTCATTCTTGGCTGGATTTTTAAATAGATTTATGTCCTCTGAAAGAAAATATACCAGTGTTTGGCATTTTTAAAATATGGATTTTGTTATAATGCCTATGCTGCAACAATCTTACATAATCAAGTACTCAATAAATGTGTGTTTAGCAAGCTTTTGGGTATTTCCACAGCCCTTGCAGTGGATGTGTTTAGGCATTCTGTTCAATGCTCAGTGAAGTTTGTTCTAAGAAGAGCAGCAAACGCCTGAAAGCAAAACTTTATTGTACTGTGCCTCTGGAGTTACAGGCTCATGGTCAGCTGGATGGCTTTAGTGCTGGCTCTGTAATTCCCTCTGGAAGTGGTTGTGTTGGTGTGATTTTTTTACAACTGCCGCAGTGTAAATGACATTTAGGTGGCTACTTGTGTGCTTTAATAAAGGAAAATTAAAACCCATGTGATTTGGATGATAACCTGGAAGAGTTCACTGGGTGGATTTGGAATATTTCAGCCCTGTGGCTGGTTTGTTACACAGACAGCTTGGTCTGTAGTTAACACAGGCACAGAAGATGTGAAAATTGGGTCCCTGGCTCTTGCAAAGGGCAGCTGTGATGTGTAGCAGGGCAGCAGTGCAGGCAGCTGCCTGCTGTTAGAGGTGAAGTCTACTGAAGGATGAAAAAAAAAGCTTCCCACCTCCTCTCCCCCACAATTCCCAGGAGTTATGGGGTTAGGTGTGACCTGGGAGAACAATAAATTGCAGAGCTGCTCTGAAAAATAAAGCCAAGGCCATATTCTGTAGGAAGGATGGATCACACAGCGAGATGTGCAATAAGAAAAGTGCTTTCTCTCTGCAGAGATCAATATTCCTGCCCAAGCAGGTAAATATCAGGAGAGGGTTTTTGTTAGCAGTGGTGGTTTTCTTCTTAAAAAAAAAAAAAATAAATTGGTGAGAAAAAAAAAATGAACTCCTTATTTTTTTCTAGTTCAGTTAATTCTAAGTATCCAGGGGTGAGTTCTTACAGCAAAACCATAAACCAAAGTGCTTTATTCAGTATGATGGGATTTATTAACATATCAAGTATTCTCTCTGCTGCTGTTGGCTGAAATCAAGTGCTGGAAAAGGCTGAGGAATGGATGAGCTGGGTACTGAGCTCTGCCCCAAGCAGCTCCTCCTTGGCTCTTGGTAAATGTGGGCAGAGATCTGGCTTTGCAAGAGCCAGATCTCCTTCCTCTCCCTCAGCCAACAACACTCGCCCCTCCATCAATTACAACTTCTAACATAAAAAATAAGGAGCAGAATTTACACTTTCACTGAGGTTTGGATGGACAACACCCTCAGGCACATGGTGGGGTTCTTGGTGTTGTTCTCTGCAAGGGCAGGAGCTCTGATCCCTGTGGGTCCCTTCCAGCTCTGGATGTTCTGTGGTTTATGGTTTTATGCCTTGGGAAGAGCTGAGCTGGGGACATGCTGGGTTACCCTTGACAGAGCTGCAGGTCAGAGGGGGGGGTGTTTGTTTTGGGTGAGAATTCAGCTGAAATCCCTCTCCTCAAACCCACAGCCACAGCAGCCACAAAAGCTTTCCCCTGCTCCAAATTGTCCCCAGGGCTGGGGACAATTCAGCAGGTGGGAGAAACCCTGACTAAGAAAGACCAAAGCTGTGTGGGGCCCTTGTGGTGCCCCTGCTCCAAAGCTCGAGACTTGCCCTGGTGAAGACTCTGCCTGAGGCTGAGCAGTTGCTACTCAGGTCTGTTTTCACAAGTTTTTCTTGAGAAGTTAGATTGTAAATATGTCTTTCTTTTTTAAAATTATCTTTTCATATTTTTTTTTTTTTTTTTCTCCAGGGAGGTTTGTTAACTATTTAAAGAGCTGTCACTGGGCTCCCATCTCTCTCTGGATACTCTGGAATATCATTGTGGGGTACAACAATGTGTGTCCAGAGAATGATGCCTCTCACCCTGCAATGCTTTATAGGGAAGGTGGCTACTCTCCATAGCTAGAGCTCCTTTTTTTAAATGCAAAGGATCTCCAGCAGCAGCTGGTGTGGGTGCAGCCTTTGATATCTGCTCAAAGAGAGACTCAGACTGGCAGCAAAGCAGCCTCTGCCAGAAAAGTCCAGCTTGCTTTCCCACTCATTTTGCTGTGCTTCCCCTCAGCTATTTTTGTGGATATTTATACAAAAGCAAATTTCTCCCTCCTTCAACAGGAGAATCTCCTTCGCACACATCCCAGGCTGCAGCCCTGAGTGTGCATTCGTGGCCTGTGCATCTCTGTGGCAGCAGAGCTCACTGCTGTGACTTTGCAGAATCTGTTGGTTATTCCCAGCCCTGATTTTCACCCCCAGCCCCTGCCCAGGGCAGTCTGAAGGACCAGAACATACCCACAAGCCTTCTCCTCTGCTGAGGAGAACCACGGAGCTGAGATGGGAGGGATGGAGGGTAGAATCCAGCAGCAACAGATGTAGGAGGGAAAGTTGTCCCATCTCCGTGGTGAGGACTGCTTGTGAGGTGGGGAGGCTGAAGGAGGGAGAGAAGGGGACAAAGGGAACCTGTTGGAGCAAGTCCAGAGGAGGCCACAAAAATCACAAAAAGGGCTGGAGCATCTCAGCTCAGAGAGAGAGGCTGAGAGAGCAGGGGGTGTTCAGCCTGGAGAAGGCTCTGGGGAGAGCTCAGAGCCCCTTCCAGTGCCTAAAGGGGCTCCAGAGGGCTGGAGAGGGGCTTTGGACAAGGGTCTGGCTTGACAGGACAAGGGGCAATGGCTTCAACCTGCCAGATGTCAGGTTAGATTGGATATTGGGAAGAAATTCTCCCCTGTGAGGGTGGTGAGGCCCTGGCACAGGTTGCTCAGAGAAGCTGTGGCTGCTCCATCCCTGGAAATGTTCAAGGCCAGGTTGAAAAAACCTGGTCTAGTGGAAGGTGTCCCTGCCCATGGCAGGGGTTGGAATGAAACATCCTTTAAGATTCTGTGCCAGCCAAACCAATCTATGATTCTGTGGTTCTAGGAAATGGAAGGTGGGAAGAGCAGCCCTTAAGCCAAAAGTCCTGGTGCTGCGTGAGGAACAGAGATGACTGTAAGAAATTAGAGCATGTGCTGTGTGATGCTGATGGATGTTTGGCACAGGGTTTTTTTTGGAACCCTTCTTGTCATGTCTGAGCTGCTGCCTGCCTGTTTTGAGTGGCCCCCAGTGGCTGCATGCACTTGCCCTATTGCCTGTTTAGACTGGGGATTCATGACACCCTTGCTCAAAATGTGGCAGGGGGAATTTTAGGATTTTTTCAAGCAAAGGGATTGCTATTAGATTGGGTGCTGTTAAATCAAAGAGGCCCATGGCTCACAAACTCCCTTTGTTCCTGCTTTCAGCACTCTGAGGCCTGGATAGATTGCATGACAGAATGAAATAATCAATAAATAGAGCAACATGGTTTTGTATCTTGGCAACAATGATGCTGCTGAACCATGTAAACTGACTTTGCTCTCTCTCCCTCAGTGCAGAGATCCTGTCTGGATGCAGGGAAGGAGTGATGCCAGCTCTTCACAGTGCTGGGGGACACAGACAGCCCCTTCTTCCATCTCAAGGTTTATGGTTCAGCAACCCCTGAGCTTTCCTTGGGTTAGAAAGTGCACAATAATATCCTTCCCCAGCTGGGATCACCTTCTCCCACAGTACAACACCTGCCATGCTTGGATTCACAGAATCTCACAGTCATAGAATGGTTTGGGTAGGAAGGGACCCCAAAGATCCTCTAGTTTCTAGTTCCAACCTCTTGGCGCAAGGAGGATTCTTGGAAATTTGGTCTTCCTGTGGCTGAACTGCTGGAAGGGCCTCTGAGAGGAAATCATATCCTGTTCAACCAGCCCACTCTTGCAGCAAAAAAAGGGTTTTCCTCCAGTCTGTCTTATTTTTCTGGGAGAGGATGTAGCTCCGGTGCTGATGGAGTCTCCTGCTGCCAGCAGTGGTCAGGAGAGCATGGCTGCTTCCCTCCCCTCTGGGCCTGAAGCCAGGCAGGAAGGGCTGGAGCCTGGAGCAGCACCAGCACTGCCAAACAGAACATTTTCAGTGTAGTGAAATGGAGAATGAACCTTCAAGAAACCAAGCAGGAGACTTGATTTTTCCAAGGAAACCATTGAAAGAATTAGCATCTTCCCGTTGTTATGTTTGCCCAACTATCCCCTCATAAAAACACCCCAAACAATATTTGAGATAGCAACAATTTTAATTAAATAATTTAGAAAATATATAAAGAAGGGAAAATTTGGTTCTAACAATAGCGCATAAGCAAAGGATAACCCTCCCACTCTAGGAGCGCAGGGGTTTTGGACTTGTGCCACCCTCCGAATTACTATTTGGGAGTGAAGATTCTCTCCTTATATGCCATGTGTTAATACCATATTCTCTCAGTTCCGGTTCATCATCTACCTATCTCCACCGTCATTAACACCTTTACTGCGCATGTGCCATCACTCAGTTCTGTGGTCGCACAAGTCTTTGGGGGTCGTCACTGATGAAGGCTTCTCCTCTTCTTCGATGTCCTTTAATTCACCTTTGGGTTACATATACGCACCAAGCTAATACATCGTAAGCCAAAAGCACATATCGCTGTATCTACATATCGAAGCAATAAATCCCTTATAATTAGCATTTTTCTGGGACTCAACCAGGTTCTTGTTCATTTTTAGCATCTTTATCTTCAGCTTCTTCCTCCTGTCCTTGTGAACATGTGCCGGGGGGTGGAGCCCCTCCTCTCCCTCTCTTCTTTTGGTATTACAACTTTTAACTATTTTTCTTATTCCCAAATAGTAATTCTTATATGGTAGGCCCTGTCCTTGTGAACATCTGCTGGAGTGGGGGGGATGGAGTCCCTCCTCTCCCTCTCTTCTTTTAACATTACAACTTTTAACCATTTTACCTATTCCTAAATAATAATTACAGTATCAATATTGATTACTCTTTCTATTTTATCAGCACGAATCATACATATTTATCACAACCTGTTGCATATTCATACACCTAATACATGATGCATAAATTCCATTCAAACACAGGATTCTGTCTGGTCAGTGTCAGCTTCTCCTCTTAATCCTGACGGTGTCTTCATGGCTGAGCAGGAAGAAGTTTGTTTCTTCTGATAAGAGAGCAATAAATTCTCTTTCTCTGAAAGATTTAGGTGTCCTGTGGCTGCTATCTCCCTGCAAGCCCTTTCTTTAAAAAAAGTATCTCACATAGCATAGTTTCTATTTTAACCTTATGTTATCACCTAAAACTATATTTAACACACTACTAAAAACATTAATACAGCACCACTTTCTGACATAACACATATAATATTCATTTGAATATTTGCGAAAAGCCAATCATACAATAAGCATTTTTCCCACAGGAGGACTGGGCTCCCCCAGTTATTCCCTGTACAGGCAGGACCCCCCCTTCCCCTCAGGCCTCTCCCGCCCTGAGGGGCCGCTGCCGCTTCCCGCCCTTCGCGCCCGCCCTCAGTGCCCGCCCTCAGCGCCCGCCAGGGGCTGGGGCCGCCGCGCCCCGCCCCGCCCGCCCTTTAATCGGGGCCATGGAGAAGGAAAACCGCTTTAAATTGTTCATGCCGCCGCGCCTGAGCGCTGGGCAGGTGTCTGCGGGCAGATCCCAGGTGAGCGCTCGGCCGCGGGGCCGCTGAGGGCGGCCCATACCACACCCCCAACCCCGGCCGCCCCCCTCGGGCTGTGCTGCTCTGGAGGCCGCGGCTGAGGAGGGGACGGGGGAAAGCGCAGGGGCCCTTCCCGGGGACACGGGGACAGTGCTGGGCCAGGGAGTGCCCCGGCAGAGCCCCGGCTGGAGCACACACACACCCTGCCCCTTGCCCCGGCACAGCCCCGGGCTGGAGCACACACACACCTGCCCCTTGCCCCGGCACAGCCCCGGGCTGGAGCACACACACACCTGCCCCTTGCCCCAGGAGCCCCGGACACACACACACCCCTTGCCCCGGCCCCTGCACACACACCCTGCCCCTGGGGCCGGGACGGCTCCTGCACTGGACTCATTTCTGTGCGTATGCCTAGAGTGGCATACGCACAGACATCTTCGGTTTGAATTTCCAAGACTTTTGTTGTTGTTTTCTGTCAAAACTGAAGGGAATCATCTTCTCGAGCATCTGCTCTGTGCTGTAAGTCCACGTTTGATGTGGGTAATTCAGCCCAGAGAGCAAGCAGGGCTCTATCGCCGGCCGGGGTCTTTGTACAAATCACCAACGGGACGGGACTGCTGAGGAACTGCCTTGAGCTGTTTTATTTTCCAGCATCAGTCTCATTACATGGTTATGACAATGGGAAGATGCCAGCAGCTCACATCCCAGGCAGCAAAGAACTTAATGTTAATACTTACTTTATAATTTTTTGACCAATCACACAAAGCAAAAGCATATTAACAGTAGTTCTACCCAACCACTACAAGCACAAGTACCTTTGGTTAAAACAATCCTTGCTTATTTTGAATACAATGCCTGCTTGTAAGCCTTAAAACACAATGCACAGAGCTCCATTATTAAGCTTAGAACTTCCTAATATCTCCCTAGATAAATTTTTCTGTACCTTGGGGAGTTATTCTAGCCAAGCGTAAATACACAGACCATTGGTCTATTTGTCCTTACTTTTCTACTTTTTACATAATTTTTCTGCTGACCTGTCTCATGGCTACTGCTTGGCTCTGATCACAGTTCTGCTGTCTCTGAGGCCTGCCTTTTGCAGCTTTCCCAAAACCCTCTGATTTGATGGATTCCCACAGGCCCCACTCAGATGCTGGCACTGGCGTTGGTGTCTTGGTCTCACCAGATCAGGTGTGCAGTGAAAATGTTCTGTCCCCACACTGAGTTATGGGAATTCAACAAGTTGTTTTTTCATGTCGAAGCTCCTTATGAAATATGTTGAGATTCAAACAGGATATTCTGACATCAGATGAGTTAGCTGTTTACAGGATGAACTTCTGTGACTTAAAAACCTTGTAAAAGGGTATTTTCATGCTGAAACATAATCAGATATGTTTAAGAAGTGCCCTTGGAAATAAATCAAAAAAGAAATATCAACTACTGGTCTTTAAAAAAGCAATTTGTCTCCTTGAGTCCTTTGCCATGCACCAGTGCCCAGACAGGCAGGAGCTGCTGAGTTCCCTGCACTGAAAGCTCCCCTTTGGCCACAGTCTGTAAATCAAACTGCAGGACACCAACAGTTTGGTAAACCACTGGGAAGGAAGAAGTGAGTTCCAAAGCCATTACCAACACCTTGGCCTTGTAGGCAGCTGATTTGTTAATGACAAATGCTATTTTCACATCATCCCTAGGGATTTTTTATGGATTTTATACTTCTTCTTTACAAATCTGCCCATAAGAAACTAATATTTAAATTTGTGCAGGGTTTTAACAGAAGCTCAGATGATGACTTTAGGCTGCCATTCGATGTGTGGAACCGTGGCGAAATCACTGATTCAGGTATGATTGGAATATTTGCCATGCACCTTCTTTAGATTTTTATATATTGTCAAGTTTTAATTTTCATGAGTAGTCTCACAGTTTCATATCTGTAACTGTTAAATACCATTCCACTGTTACTTTTTTTAGAAATACATTGATCAAAATCTCTTCATGTTTCAGATACAATTTCCCAGCAAGTGAAACTTTGCTCTGAAGTAGATGAAGAGGTCAGCTAAGTATCAACTCTGCACATCTCATTCCTTGGGGTCTTTTGAATTTGTTCCCAAACAGTGCCTAAAGCATTATTCAGTAGATATTTCAGGGCTAAAGGAAGTAGTCAAAAGGGAATAATGTTTTCTGTCTCCTGTTTAAAGCTGAATCACTTAGAGGAGATATTTGTGATTTAGTGAACATGCCTGGAAACAAATCTTTAAAAATTAAGGTGATTGCAATGTCGTTGTTGTTCTTTCTTTGTTTGAAGTGCCTGCGAAGTCTATGAGCTTTAATTAGAGTAAGATTTAAACACTTAAGTATTCTTGTGGAACTGGTTCCGAATATTCTGTTGAGGGGCAGAAGGACTGAAGTCAGAGTGTTCTTTGGAAAACTGAAGCAGATTATCCCAATTGCCTTGTCTGGCTGTATTTTATCTGTAGAACAATGAATTCAGTGGTTTCCTCAAGCACTGGATTCTTTTAACAGTGTCTTTACCAGCCGATCTCTGCTTTAGCACAACTCAGTACAGCTCATTTTTTTTTGCAATGGCTTCTGTACTTTGCAGCTATGGGAAAGGAAAGGAAAGGAAAGGAAAGGAAAGGAAAGGAAAGGAAAGGAAAGGAAAGGAAAGGAAAGGAAAGGAAAGGAAAGGAAAGGAAAGGAAAGGAAAGGAAAGGAAAGGAAAGGAAAGGAAAGGAAAGGAAAGGAAAGGAAAGGAAAGGAAAGGAAAGGAAAGGAAAGGAAAGGAAAGGAAAAGGAAAAAGAAAGGAAAGGAAAGGAAAGGAAAGGAAAGGAAAGGAAAGGAAAGGAAAGGAAAGGAAAGGAAAGGAAAGGAAAGGAAAGGAAAGGAAAGGAAAGGAAAGGAAAGGAGCAAGTTGACCCTGGCTGGATGCCAGGCACCCACCAAAGCTCCTCTCTCACTCCCGGGCACTGCAAAAGGCATCAGTTGAGACGTGGATGTATTTTAGTCTGCCAAAAGGGGCTTAGTGAGTTATGTCTGATTGCCAGATGTGGAGACTCTCGAGTCCTCTGGGATTGACTCCAGCTCTGACAGAAGCATGGGCATGTTCCTGGCAATTTGGGCAGGTGGCTACAATGGATCATGCCAGGTCTTGGGTAACTTTAAACATCCTGAGCAGTCCAGGAATGCTTGGATGGTAGAATTGGTGGCTGATCCTAGCCTGTGTAAAATCTATCTTAGGCATATTGCAGTGGTTCAGATGTTTGAAGTAGCCAATTGAGGTGCTCTTGAGTGAGAAGTTAGTATACATTCACATGGTCTGTTCCTGCAAGGGAGCACAGATGCTCTCTAGCTTTCCTGATCAGTTGTGCAGTAACTTTCTGTGGGGTTGTTATCGTTTTAGTAGGTTGGTGTGATCTGAAAACCCATTCAGATTCCCCCAATTATTGTCAGGGGATCTGAGATAACTGAGTTCCACTGAAACAATAATGCATGGAATTTTGGACTTACACCACGTATTGCCGGGGAGAAAGGAAAATTAGGGTGCTATCTGTGTGCCTGTTTAGTTTAATCACCCTGGGGAACTTTTTGTACAGCTGCTTTGGCCTCCGGTGTCAGTGATTGCAGGGAATCGAGTCCTTCACTGCCTTTAAGAAGCAGGAACAGTGGCGCGAGATCTTCTGTGGTGATTCCCAGCAGTGAACGTACCCAACTGATGCTTCCGCAGAGCTGGTGGAGTTCTCGCAGAGTCTTTGGGTTGTCCTTGATTTGCAGTGTTTGGAGTGTGATGGTTCTCTCTGCGCTTTTTAGGCCGAGATGCTTCCATGGGACTGTCTTTTGGACTTTATCTGCTGCATTCTCAAAATGTTTCTCCTTTAGTGCTGTGATGACATCTTGCACTGCAATGTCCAAAATGATTTGAGCTTCTGCACAAACTAATATATGGTCCATATAATGAAAAATTATAGCATGAGGATGTCTTTTCAGGATGGGCAAGAGAATTTGGGCTCCAAGCCATTGACAAATAGTTGGGCTCTTCTTCACTCCTTGAGGTAATATGGTCCACTGGTCCCATTGTAAAGGCGCTTGTTGATTTAGGGACGGAAAAGACGAATAAGGCAGGTGTCTTTGTGATACAAGGGGGCGTCAAAAAAGCAGTCATTTAGATCTGTAACAACCATCTGCCAATCTTGAGGTATCATGGAGGCTGAGGGCAGGCCAACTGGAGGCAAGCCATGTCCTCGATGATCTCGTTGATTTTCCTGAGGTCCTGCAGGAGCCGCCTCTTGTCTTTGCCAGGCTTTTGTATGACAAAGACAGGTGCATTCCAGGGGCTAGTAGATGGTACAATGTGGCCCACAGACAGCTGCACCTGCACGAGGGACTGCAGGGCCTTTCATTTTCTGCCTGGGAGGGGTCACTGATCCACCCATATGGTGTTGTTGGTCTTCCAGGTTAACTGAAGGGTGGCGCGCAGCTCAGTGGCCCCATTTAGAAATCCTGAGGTGTTGATAGGATCTCTAGCCTTGTCTCCCACTGGGACAAGAGGTCTCTTCCCCAAAGTGTTATTGGTGTCTGGGTGACGAATGATCTGACTGTAGCAACTGTGCCCTCAGGACCATCCATGCAGATGGTACCTTGACTCCAGAAGCTGGTAGTGGCTCCCCCGATGGCAAAAATTACCCCAGCAGCTGGAACCAGGGGCCATTCTTTTAGCCAATCAGAGCGGGAAATTATGGTGTTGTCGGCTCCAGTATCTAATAATCTGGAAAGACATCTCTTTCTCCCTTTTCATGACAAAGCACACTTTAGGATGGGTTTATTTTGGCCAGTAATCTGTGCCAACATCACCATTGGATCAGATGGTGTGGTGATCATGTCCAGTAGTAGGTAGGCTCTGACTCTGTTTCTTTTGGAATGAAAAGGGGAGTGTCTAAGCATAGAGCCTGGACAGTTATCTCCTGCAAAGATGTCAAGGCGACTACCTCAGGTAGATAGTGAGTCTCTCCATCCCTTCCCTGGTGTTGGTTAAAATCAAAATGTCTCTGGGCCATTCTTCAGGCCCCTATTTTCCTGTTGGAATGTGGCGAACATAAATATAGTTGATTGGATTTGAAAAGGCGCTTACCAGCTGCCTTTGGGTTCCAGGGCAGAGCTGTCTTCTGTCGAGTTCTTCTGCAGCTATCGAGCTGTCCCGATGGATCTGAGAGGATCACTGTGCTGGTTCTCCATGGGGTTTGGCAGAGTAGGGTGGAACAGCCTTGCATTTGGTGTCATCACGCAGGGTCTTTCCGTGTCTGTGTGGGGTTTCCTGCAGGCCACCGGTTTTGCTGGTGTTGGAAACCGTGTGGATGAGGGGGGCAGTGAGGACAGTGCCTGTGACACCAAGATGGTCCCTGGTAATAGCCTTAATTTTTACAATTCTGTTGAAAATGGCCCATCTCTCCACATTTCATGCAAGGTCCTTTTTCATGTGTATGTCAGGGAATAACTTGGGAGGCTACTAGCACCTCTACTACACCCTGACTGATAGCCTTAGCTAGGCTGGCATCATGGTGTAAGGATGCCCTAAGGGTGCATGTCTCGACCATTTGTGAAATGGTAGGTTTTGGGATGAGAGGTAGAGAGGGTAAAATGTCTTTACAGGTGTTGCTAGCATTTGTTTTAACAAGTTTAGGAAGCAGTACCTGCCTGACTTTTGGATGATGTTCAACGTGCTTCTCTATTTCTTGTGTAAGGTGGTCAATAAATTTTATAAAGGATTCCCCATGTCTCTGCAGAAGGTCTGTGAAATCTAGAGTAGGTGTTATTCCACTGGATTGTCACTGCATGAGAGCTGTCTTTGCAGCACCTTTTTCTCTTCTAACACAGATCGGGGAAGGTGTCTTGCTTAATTCTCAGCTTTAGTGAAATCTTCCTGCCTGGCTAGATGGTCTAGTGTTAGGTGTGCCCACCTGTCTTCTCTAGCATAGTCTTTTAATAGTT
>JALJVW010001598.1:0-13667 GCA_024865655.1 Emberiza elegans | reverse complement strand
ACAAGCCACGATTGCTTTTGGCTGTGCCTCTGCAATGCAATGCAACGGTGCTCCCATCTGCTCCCGGTGCACCACCCCCACCCCTCCGGGCTGGGGACCAAAGGCAAAACTTTTGGGACCCACCCCCCCCCCCACCCGGGGGTGTCGTGAGGGCAGCAGAGAGACGCACCTCAAGAGGAAACCCTTGATCGGAACAGCCCCCAAGCCCGCAGAACTCCGATCTTTAAAACAGGCAGCCGGGCTGCACCCACAGCCCAGCTGGCGGGCCAAACCCCCCACAAAGGAAAGGCTTTATGCCCTCTTCCCTGTCCCAGCTCCGTTACGCAGGGGCAGCCCGAAACACAGCCAAACATGAAGAACTCGGGGAAGTCTGCGCTGGAAGCAGGGGTGATGGTGATGCTGCCAGCTGCAGCCCAGCTGGCTGGCAGGGTGTCAGCAGCGCCCTGAACCGGGATATTATTGTCTCGGAACCCGAGTGCGGTGGAAAAGGTGGCAGGGGTGTCGCCAGCGTCGTCTGCCCCTGGCTCTGGGGGCGGCTGCCAAGCCGGGCGCAGGAAACCGGCGGCCTCGGCACGGGCGGCGGAGGAGGCGGCGGTGGATGGTTGTTGCCTTGCGACATCGGCACAGTCGCAGGAAGAACCCCGATCAGCAGGAAGGCGGCGGTGCATCCCCAGAAGCAGCGGGTTAAACAAACGTCCAAGGCAGGCGGCGGCGGGGCGGGTCAGGAGGCGGCCAGCCATTTTCCCAGGCAGGTCTCAGGGACTGTTACCGCCCTGCTCTCAGGCAGGGCAGGGCCCAGGAGACCGGCCGGGAGGCAGTGCCGGCAGGGCTGCCAGAGGCAGCTCCCCATCCCCCACAGAGGAGCAGGGGAGGAAAGAAACAGGCATCTGAGCATGCTCGGAAGCAAAAAAACTTTTTCGGCTCGGGAAAGATTCGCCCCCCCCTGCGGTTTGGGGGCTGAAAAAATTCAATCGTCCCCCTCAAAGTCGTCTCCCGGAGAGAGAGGGAAAGAAAGATGCATTCCCCTGCAGTGAGCAATCCAGGGAAAACAGCTGCTCTCCGTTTCAAGACCTGAAAAAGCAGCCTGAAAGTGGGATAAACCTTAGGGCATCCAAACCACGCTCCAAACAGAACTGGAAAATAGAGTCCATGCACTCCCATACGAACAGGTCGAGGCATAGAGCACATTAGTAAAAATCCAAAAGAGCTTTGCCCATTGGAAAAACTCATAGAAATCTGTCTCCATCAGGGAGAATTTCATCCTCTTGACCCCATTTTTTTGCAGAGGGCAATAAGTTTCTCCTCTGAAGGGAGAAATGAACCTCATCCCCAAAGGAGAAGTCCTCCACATAAGCATCACAAATTACGACGGCCACATTTCCGGGAGGAAAAACCCACAGTACCTTTACACAGTGTCAACACTCTCTGGCCATCTGCATGGTCCTGGTAGGCTTTCAGACATCATCCTGGAGGCTTTTCAGAAGGTTCTCTTTGTGGTCAGCCTTGCTGTGAACTCTGTCCAGATCAGGATCTTCAGTTCTTCAGCTCCGGGCTAGAAACCACTTCTGTGGTCGCTCGTGAAGCAACCATCAATGCCACATACCGGGATTTACCCAAATGTAGCAAATGCTCCTCTGGGGATCTCACCAAGTGAAATGTCCTCCTCAGTCGAAGGTCAGTTGTTCATTCTTCAGTCAGGGTCACCAGTTATTGTCCCTTTTGGGACGCAGGGTTTTGAGGATGAAGAGGACGAGAATCTTGACTCCATAATTAGAAACTTGATTTATTATATTATATATATATTACATTAGGACTATACTACAAAGAGATAGAAGGAAGAAGTTCTCAGAAGGCTAGCTAAGAATAGAATAGCAAGAATGATAACAAAGGAGCTGGCTCCGACAGAGGCGAGCCAGCTCTGTCATGACTGGTTAAGAAATCCAAACACCCATAGAAGGCCAATCACAGATGCACCTGTTGCATTCCACAGCAGCAGATAACAATTGTTTACATCTTGTCTCTGAGGCCTCTCGGTTTCTCAGGAGGAAAAAATCCTAAAGGAAGGATTTTTCACAAAAGATGTCTGCAACATGGAGGCCTTTTGCATTTTGATCCCTACATAGAATGTGCCTCTCTGGCAGCCCAGGGTGCTTGGGGATTGGGGTTACCTGTGTAACTGAGACCAATTATCAGCTCGTCGTTACCTCTCTTAAACCAATATCCCACTTGTGACTTCTGATATGAATAACAAGAAAGATGTTCCTCAGCTTAATTGCTTTTTGCAACTGTATAAACAACTCATGTAACCTCCTGTTCTGAACTTCCTTTATAGAGGCATCCTCGATTCCACCTCTGGAACTCAGCAACATACAAAAGTCTGTTACTATGTTAAGGGGCTCAGAAAAGTACATCATAGCCCATACAACAGCCAACAATTCCATAGTTTGTAAGGTATCCATCTCAAGCCCTGATAATTTGATAATGCCATTGTCCCTCTTTTGCCAGGTCACTGCAGCAGTTCAGGATTTTCTCCCTGCATCCGTGTAGGCTGTTGTAGCATCCGACAGAGGCATCTGTGATCTTTTGGGCATTGAATCCAACCCACTGTCAATCAATTCAGTGGCATATTGGGGATATCCATCATCAGTAATAACCACGCTCCCAGCTCCAAACCAAGTTCTTCTAATTCCGTACTGTTCTCTAAGTACCAAGTCAGGTATCCTTTTCATTGGTATCCATATCTGATCAGGTTCTTTTCTGTAACCTGCAACCGTTCCATCGACCTTTCTTAAGCAAAGCAGCTAAATTTCGATTTTTGAAGAAGGGTTTTGTGCTGCTGGAGTGGAGGAGATATCCATTCCAGAGCCCATATCTCCCCGTTTTCTGTCTTGCTGAAGTAAATTAATAACAAGTATTTTCTCCAGCCCAAACTGTTAACTGTATGGGGCTTTGAGATCACGTCTGTGAACACTGCCCGTGTAACACAGTCCAATATCTGCTGGAGTGTCTTAGCCTGTTCCCCAAAATACATGGACAGGCTGTGTTGGATCAGTTCCTTTTAATAAAGGTCGGGTTCATCTAATAACTCATTTGGGATACCTACAATAGGGGCTATTTGAGTATTGCAAATCTCCAAGTAACTTTTGAGCATCATGCAATGTTTTGTATTTTAGTATTCAATCGCAGTTTCTGAGGGGGAACAATTTGATTAGTGGAGTGTCCATCTCAGATATTTCTAGGGTGCAGATAGTTGAATTTTTTCAGGAGCTACAGTCAATCCATGTAATTTCAAAGCATTATGTATTTCTTGAATCTGCTGGCCTGTAAAAGGTTGCAGCTGTGCAAATAAAATATCATCCATATAGTGATATATCATGGTTTCAGGCCAGAGTTTTTCTGAGCGGTTGTAAGGCATTGTCTACATACAGCTGACACAAAGTGGGGCTGTTACGACATCATTGAGGAGGCCGCCCATTCAAATCTCTTGTCTGGCTCCTCCCTGTTTATGGCTGGTAAGGTAAATGCAAACCTCCGAGTGTCTCTGGGATGTAAAGCAATGGTGAAAAAATTTTCCTTTAAGATCTATAATCAAAAAGCGGCCAGTCCTTTGGCAACATAGCTGGGTTAGGTAAACCTGGTTTTCCTGCCCCCATGGGCTGCATTTGTTCATTCACTGCCCTTAAATCCTGTAGAAAAGCCCTGCTTCCCCGTTTCTTTTAATAACGAAGATAGGAGTATTCCATGGGCTTATTGACAATTGTAAATGACCTTGTTTTTTACTGTTCATGCACCAGGATATGAGCTTGTTCTAGACTTTCCCTTTTCAGTGGCCATTCTTAACCCACACTGGAGCATCTGTGGTCCAGTCTAGTGGGATTAGGAAAATCCACGGAATGGCCATTAGCCCAAAGGGTGCTCATTTGTCAATACTATTCCCATTTGAGCCAACTGAATATCCCCGTACCAATAAGGCACTGCACAGTAGGAGGTAAAGGTACAACAGAAAAAACATTCCGTAAAGTTTTCCATCTATAGTCACAGATAACGTGGGTGATTTTTTTGTGAGCGTCAGTCCACCTACCCCAGTAACTGTTAGTGGTGGGCTGTAACGGCCAGTTGTGGGGCCAAAAGTCTGGGCTGATAATGCTAGAGTCCTCCCCCCCATCCAATAAACCTTGCAAGGTTTGCCTCTCCCCTAGGTATTGCACTATTACAGTGAGGTTTGGGTCTCTCATTCAGGTTCATTGTTAACAAAGTAAGTCCACCGGTATCTTCCAAATCCTTCTCTCCTCTTAAGTCCTTGCTGAGGGGTATGGTTTTATTAGCAACTGTTCACAGTGGGATCAATTGGGCTATTCTCTGTCCTTCTCAATTCGTATTGGTGGAAAAAAAATTTATAAAACCATAACACAAATCCCCTGTAAAATCAGCATCTATTACTCCCAGAGAAACAAATAACCCCAGCATAGTCCATCTGCAAGATCTTTGTTAAAGGACTCCCATAAGGTGTCCATCAGATAATTATAGGTCCTTTTTATTCCAGTGGGAACCTTTTCCGGCTGAGTAGTCATCAGTGTTACTGTTACTGCTGCTGCCAGGTCAGTCAAAAGACTCCCTGCTGTGGCTGGTTGCAGGCTGCAGGCAGGCAGAGCCCTGAAAACAGAGCTTTTCTAGCAGCATCTTTAATGTCAGCTAATACAGGCCAGAGGAACAACACATTCTGCTGCTTGAATTTTTGCTCTGTAATAAGGTGAATCACCTGGCCATTGAACAACATCTAAATCTCTATAAACAGTATTTGCATATTTTCAATCAACTTATTAAGAAGTTTTTTTTCCATTGTAATTCCCAGAGCAGGTATTGTGAATAAGTTAAAAATCAGAGATGCCAGATTTCTGCAATCAGCAGGCACTAAATCAAAAAAATAAAAAGTACTTTTCAACACACTGTTAAAGTAAGGAGAAGAGAATCCACTTTCTTTCAAAGCCTGACGTAGTTCTTTTATATAATGATGAGTAGGCTTTTCTATATTGAAGCCCTTCAATCATTACAAATTGAGGTTACAGGTAATGCAAGGAGTTGTTTCTTGGAACCCAAACCTCTTTCGAGACCCTGATTTATCTGAGACCAATTAGGCAAACTAAGGGAGGTTCTGCTGTGTTAGATACAGCAGAATTAAAGTTCTCACTGACCGCAGCTGATTCAGGAACTCTGCCAATGTCCAAATTCCTAACAGGGACATGGTGTTGAGCAAGGCAAGGGCTTTCTGGGAACCCAGCTAGGCGTCGGAGTTTCTGGCAGGGATTAATGTCACTGTGGCAACAGTCCCCAGGAGGCTTGCCAGAACAGGCGGAAGACCAGTATCAAAGACAAACACACCAGAACACCTTGTGTTGCCACTGGGACACAGTGGAGAGCTCTGCTGGGACCCTGCCCTAAAACAGCTGCCCCCAGAGGCCTTTTGCCCCCGAGTCCAGAGTGTCTTTAGCCACCTGCCCACGCCTCCTTTCGCTCAAACAATGGCTCCTGCGATTGAGTTTCTGCACAGATGCTCAGGTTCAGAGCAATGTGAGGGACAGAGCAAGGGGGGTTTGCCATGGGACCCAGGGGATCTGTAAATCTGCTGCAGGGAGAGCAGGCTCCACACAGGCAGAGCCCGGCCTCAAGGAGAGAAAGCCCAGTGCCTGGGCAGCTGAAAGCTCCTGGCCCCTTCTTCAACTGGCTAAATTTAGGCCCAGGGAACTTGCTGTGCTTTTTCTCTGCCTGATGTTGTAACAATTCATTATAAACAATTAAGCCTGCTTTTCCAACCTTCTAGCCAGTCTTATTACATCAATAGATAGCTGCCATAAATGGTCCCTGCTCCTTTGCCCATTCAGCTCCCAAAAGTGTACTGTATCCCAGAAGATGTAAAACCCCTGGAACTCCCAAAGTCTAATAAGGCAGGGCTGGAGGAGAAGGCTATGCCCTTAATGTTCACGCCCTAACAGCTAACTTTATGCCCTTGCCTCTCCACTCCATAGTGTTATCAGCGCTGTAGCAGCCTTTTAATTTTCCACACGTGGACCCTTCTGTAAGGCTTCCTCTGGGAAAACAAACAACTTTTTCTTTTCAAAAGTGGTGAGATGCAAAATGGATTGACAACTAAAACATAGGCTAAAACTGGTTTCTCCCAGTCCGAATAGAGGAATCAAAAATAATTCCACATGAGTAGCCCAAAAGTAATCCCAAAAGGTGGTCGGAAGCAAAACAGAAATAATCCAAGGGTAAATCCAGGAATAGTCCGGGGTAATCCAAAAAAGTAGTCCAGGAGCAAAGCAAAATAATCCAGGAGCAAATAGAAAATAATCCAAGGATACCTCAATAGTCCATAATAGATCATGTCTCGGGGCCCACACCAATATGTAGGAAAACCATTTGTAGGATCGGCGGGAGAAAAGCCACGGCACGCCAATATGGGTGATCAGCAGATCTCCGTTTATTGATCGGTAGTCACATACATTTATATTAGACTTAATGAAGTTCATGCATATTGCAAAGCTGAGCTCAGGATTGGTTGGTTTACTTATCATACAGTAACACCTACTTCTACATTCTTTTAGGTTTTCATTGCAACTATTGAAACTATTCTTCCTATTCTGGCAGGGCCCTACTCTCCCACATCCTCATGTTGCAGCAAGGTTATAATGGCCTAGTTTTGTCATTGGACACTGACTGCTGATCTTGGCCCTGTGTCCCTCTCAGTTTTTGGAGGTGCTCCACATCACCACAGTGGCCTGTGGAGGCCAGGGCCGAGCTGGGGCTGAGAGCACTGCAAAAACTTGTGGCTGAGGGCTGCTTGTGAGTAGATGGCCAGCTCGGAGCTGCATTGCTGCTCTTGGGAACCATGGTGGCTGAGGCAGTCCCTGAGGTGGTTTTAGAGCAGAGCCATGGATCCCAGGGGTCCACCTCTGGGACTATGGAGTCATGGAACCCGCTCATGGAGTTCTGGTGAGCCACATGGTCCGTTGGGCCAGGTGGGAAACAGCGTGCTAGGGCAAGAGGCTGTGGGCCTGCAAAGTTGCGAAGGGCAAAGGCGGGTATTCTCAGGGCAGCAAAAATGGAGGATGGCGGAACTGCAAGGCCTGCATAGCACATGATGGGCAGGGACATGGTGGGAGCCCTCTGGAATGGAAAGAGGCAGACACCAGGAGGGCTCGGGGCTTGTGTGTCCGCCTGTGGCTGGGGCGGCGGAGGTGACATGGATAGTTGTTTGGCCCTTGTCTCTCGGCCTCTTCGGATCAGGGGCCCTCCCTTGCCATGGTGAACTTGCTTAAGGGACAACAGGTCTCATGGAGTGTCAGCTGGAAGAAAAAGGGATTAAGCCCTGCCAGGCCTCAGCCAGACCTGTAAAGCGAGCTTTAGCTCTTCTCTCTCAGCTCACAGGATCGTGTCTAGCCCTTCTCTCACATCACCTCTCAGGATCGTCTCTGTGCCTCCTCTCTCTCACCTTTTCAGGATCCAGGTTGCATCTCAAGTCTTCTCTCTCTTCTTTTCAGGTTTGTGGCTCACCTTTTAGCCTTTCTCTCATGTCGCAGAATCCCTATCTTGCCCTTCTCTCTCACCTTGCAGGATAGTTTTTTAGGAGCCCTGCTCTGTCCCGTCTCACCATCTTGGATCACATTCTTTTGGAGTCTCTCACCTCTCAGGATGGTCTTTAGCTAGCCCTTGCCCCTCTCCATCCTCAGGATCATGGATTGCCTTTCACCCTTCTCTGTCACCCCTTCTCATGCACCATTTCCTGATAGGCAGGACGGGGGCCAGGACAAAGGACACAATTATTCCCCTCTAGGGCAGCACTTGGGACTTTGCTCCCAGTTTGATAGGGCATAACTCCGGAGGTGTTTTCAGCCCAGGCTGATTTCTCCAAGGACAGCAATGGAAGCCTTGTGGAATGGCGGCCAATAAAGGCCTATTGAGGCCTACGGGATGAGCGACCGGAGGTGGCCGACAAAGATCCTCCCTGGTGATCCCATGGAGGGAGTTTTTGGTCAGAGACTGCCAAGGCACCGGGGGTGTGGACAGTTTTCGAGTATTTTGCCCAGCTGTAACCAGTGTCAGCCAGTGCTGCCACCAGAAGAAAAGGCCGACCCCGACGCCCCGGAATCAGGTAGACCTGGGTGTCCTCCGAGATACTGGGTAGACTTGTTATCCCTCGGCAGCTGGGGTAGACCTCATGTCCCTCTTTTGGATAGAATTGTTGTCCTATGGTTAGGTTAGACCTGGTGTCCCGCTAAAGATGGGTATGTGTTGTCCTTCTAAAGCCGGGGTAGACCTGGTGTCCCTACAGAGATGGGCTAGACCTGTTGTCCCTCTGGATCCTGGGTAGACCTGTTGTCCCCTGGAGATGGGGTAGACCTGCTGACCTGCCCTTTGGGGGGCCGGGGAGGCTCAGGACACTGCAAACCACCTCTGATCACAGCTCAGCCCTTCATTGCTCTCTTCTAGGAAAAAAGCCATTCTTTCAAATCTCTTCACAACCACTCTTTCCGCTTCTCTCCCCAGACAGAGCTGTCCCTGCAAAACATCATGACACAGGAACAATCACCACAACCAATTCCAGGATCTCAGTCAAGTCTTTTTGAACCTAAACTGCAAAGTCAAGATGTGTTCAGCCTAAACCTCTTGCTCTCTTTCCACTTGTCCTCAGCTCATGGCAAGCAGAGGCAGGGGCTGCATTCAACTGCTGACCCAAAAATCTCTTGTGAGAGCAGAGCTAAGCTGGGATGTCCATGCATGGAGCCCCAGAAGGGCCCAGCTGTGCTGCAGGAGAGCTGCCTCAGCCATGGGTTTGTGCTGAATGCAGGTGGAGATGTTTTCAGGGTGATGAGGCAAGTGACTTCTCTTCTCAGACTCTTCAGTGTCCTGGTGGAATTTTGGGTGGAATCTTGAGGCCTGTTGGGTGTAAGATGGTGCCAGTTTCCTTCATTTGCGTGACGATGGTGGCAAAGGGGACTGAAGAGCCCCCGTCAGGAGCTGTGGCCTGAGTGAGGTGGACATTTTCTGGAGTATTGTCCAAGGGAGTGTTTGCAGGTGTGTGCTTGCTTGTGCTTTGCCAAGACACTTCTTGCAACAGGTTCTGATCCATGGTGCCTTGGACTTGCACAGCTGCATGAATCCCATTGCAGAAAGGAGCAGGAACAAGTTTTGTTTGGGTGCTCAATATGTGCCAAATATTCCTGTCACCCTGAATCATCTTGTGTTGGAAATTCCAGCAAGAATGTGCAGAGGGCTGACAGGCCAAGAGGGGCAGGAGAATCATTCCACCTTGGGCATGCTGAGGGGGAAAAGGGACACTGCCATGTGGATATCAGCATCAAAGCAAGAGTGACTGGTGGGGAACTTTGCCCTCAGTGCTGGCCTGAATCCAAGTGTCCCAGGTGAGTTGTGGCACTGGGGCACATGGAAGGGCAGGCTGCCGGGCCCCCTGTGGGTGAGGCAGGGTGTCCCAAAATGCCCTGGTCCATGTGCTTTGGCAGTTGAGATGCTGGGGATCAGGGTGCGCCTGCTGGCAGAGCCACCAGAAGGAGACATCAGCTGCCAGTGCCAGGAGGATGCTGCTCCTCTCCTGGCCCCATGTCTCAGGAAAGGGAGACTGGTGCTGGAAGAGTAATGAAAAACCCCAGCTAAGCAGGGCATTCCTTTCTTGATCTTGACAATTGCTAGAGTGTGGAGCAGGGGGTGCTCCCAGTGTGTTGCAGACATCTTTTGTGGAAAATCCTTTCTTAGGATTTCTTTCTTCTGAGAGCTGCAGTTTCAGCCACAAATGTAAACAATTGTTATCTGCTGCTGTGGAATGCAACAGGTGCACCTGTGATTGGCCTTCAATGGGTGTTTGGATTTCTTGACCAGTCATGGCAGAGCTGGCTCTCGCTCTCTGTTGGAGCCAGCTCCTTTGTTATCATTCTTGCTATTCTATTCTTAGCTAGCCTTCTGAAAACTTCTTCCTTCTATCTCTTTGTAGTATAGTTATAATGTAATATATATAATATAAGAAATCAAGTCGTCTAATTATGGAGTCAAGATTCTCGTCTCCTCTTCATCCTCAAAACCCTGCGCCCCAAAGGGACAATAACTGGTGACCCCGACTGAAAAATGAACAACTGGACCTTCGACTGAGGAGGACATTTCTCACTTGGTGAGACCACCAGAGGAGCATTTGCTACATTTGGGTAAATCCCGGGTATGTGGCATTGATGGTTGCTTCACGAGCGACCACAGAAGTGGATTCTAGCCAGGAGCTGAAGAACTGAAGATCCTGATTTGGACAGAGTTCACAGCAAGGCTGACCACAGAGAGAACCTTCTGAAAAGCCTCCAGGATGATGTCTGGAAAGCCTACCAGGACCATGCAGATGGCCAGAGAGTGTTGGACACTGTGTAAAGGTACTGTGGGTTTCCCCTCCTGAAAATGTGGCCCGTCGTAATTTGTGGCTGCTTATGTGGAGGACTTCTCCCTTGGGGATGAGGTTCATTTCTCCCTTCAGAGGAGAAACTTATTGCCCTCTGGCAAAAATGGGGTCAAGAGGATGAAATTCTCCTGATGGAGACAGATTTCTATGAGTTTTCCAATGGGCAAAGCTCTTTGGATTTTTACTAATGTGCTCTATGCTCTCGACCTGTTCGTATGGGGTGCATGGACTCTATTTTCCAGTTCTGTTTGGGCGTGGGTTTGGATGTCTAAAGGTCTACCCAGCTTTCAGGCTGCTTTTCAGGTCTTGAAACGGAGAGCAGCTGTTTTCCCTGGATTGCTCACTGCAGGGGAATGCTCCGTTCCCCAGTTCCCTCGGGGAGACCACCCTTTGGAGGGACAATTTCCCTTAGCTTCAGCCCCCCAAACAGCAGTGGGGAAGTTTCGTCGAGCCGAAAAAAGTTTCTTTCTCGTCTTCAGGCATGCTCAGATGAAGTTTCTTTCCTCCCCGTTCCTCTCCCGGGGAGGATGAGCCGCCCTGGCAGCCCTGCGGCACTGCGGCGGTCTCTAGGCCCGCCCCGCTCAGAGAGCAGGCGGCACGATCCCTGAGACCCGCCTGCGGGCCAGCGGGCCGCCTCCGGACCTGCCCGCCGCCGCCTGCCGGGCGTCCGCCCGCGCTCCCGGCTTCTCAGCCGCCGCCCCGCCTTCCATGCTGACTCCGCTGCTTCCTGCGAGCTGTGCCGATGGCTAGGCAGCAACCATCCACCGCCGCCTCCTCCGCCGCCCGTGCCCGATCACGGTTTCTCGCCTGCTTCCACAGCGACCCCCAGAGCCAGGGGCGAACTTGATGTTGGCGACTCCATTACGCCTCCAGCTGAGCACTTTGCGTAGCTCAGGATGCTGCTGACACCATGCCGGCGGCCCGGCAGCAGCATCACCATCACCCCTGCTTCCAGCAAGACATCCCCGAGTTCTTTGGGCTGTCCGAGGCTGCCCCTGCGAGACGGGCTGGGACAGGAAAAGGCGTCAGCCCTCCTTTTTTGGGGGGGCATGGCCGCCAGCTGGCTGTGGGGCAGCTCGGCTGCCTGTTTTTAAGATCGGGTTCTTGCGGGCTTGGGGCTGTTCGATCAGGGGTTTCCCCTTGGGAGTGCGCGTCTCTGCTGCCTCGCATTGGCGGGGCAGGTGGGTCCCGAAAGTTCTGCCTTTGGTCCCCAGCCCGGGGGGTGGGGTGGTACCAGGAGGCAGATGGGAGCACCACCGTTTGCATTGCAGAGGGGCACAGCCAAAAGCCATCATGGCTTGTCTGCTGTGGGAAACAAACATCCCTAGATTGGAGATGGGAATTCCTGGTGCAGCTTCTTCCCCCACTGCTGGCAAGCCGCAGTGATTTTGGGGACAGGAAACCTTTGGCCACCCGTTCTGCCATTCCATCGGCAGTGTGGTGCCAGGCTGTGGGAAAGCAGAGCCCTCCTGGCGGGCTGGGCCTGGACCGTTTGGCTTGGCTGCTCGGGCCAGGGCCACCGCCCGGTCTCCTGCTGGATTTGGGGGTTCTGCTTCCCCCTTCTGGGCCTGGGCCACCGTTTTGTGGGCCAGGTCTGGGGTTCCTGATCCTTCCACATGGGCCAGGGCCCCCCAGGGCCTCTCTCTTTGGCCCCTTTTGCTTTGCTGCTGCTCTTGCTGACTAAACAAACACAAAAAAAAAAAAAAAATTAATTAAATAAAAGAGAGTGAAAGAGCTGACAGCCGCTCAAAGCATTGAAGAGCCAAAAATTAGCTTTAGCCCAAGTTGTTCAATAAAGGGCTGTGGCAAGACATTCTAGAAATCTTCTCAAAATTCTTTGAATCTGTTTGACAACTATTGATAGGTTTTTCATCAGCAGTTTGTTGTTTCAGGAGTCTGCAAGCCTGTCTCAGGAACAAAAGGATCTTCCAGAGATGGCAAAGAAGAACATCTTCAGTCCATGGACTTTTCCTGAAACTCAGCTGCTTGGACTTGAATTTCTTTGCATTGTTTTTTGCATTTTCTTACATTACAAGATTGTTGCAAAGATTTGATAGAATCTTATATTCTACAGGTGAAGAAATTCCCTGTTCATTCCACACCAGCACTTGATTGAGATTTGGATTGGCAAAGGATGGCCTGTCGGGTGTTTGTGCTTTCCTCTGCACGGGCCCAGCAGAGAAAATTACAAATATTTTTCTTTTTAATTTAATTAAATTAAAAGGGTGAGATGTTGCAGACATCTTTTGTGGAAAATCCTTTCTTAGGATTTCTTTCTTCTGAGAGCTGCAGTTTCAGCCACAAATGTAAACAATTGTTATCTGCTGCTGTGGAATGCAACAGGTGCACCTGTGATTGGCCTTCAATGGGTGTTTGGATTTCTTGACCAGTCATGGCAGAGCTGGCTCTTGCTCTCTGTTGGAGCCAGCTCCTTTGTTATCATTCTTGCTATTCTATTCTTAGCTAGCCTTCTGAAAACTTCTTCCTTCTATCTCTTTCTAGTATAGTCCTAATGTAACATATATATAATATAAGAAATCAAGTCGTCTAATTATGGAGTCAAGATTCTCGTCTCCTCTTCATCCTCAAAACCCTGCGCCCCAAAGGGACAATACCAGTGGATGGGTCTGTGCAGTCCCTGGGGCAGCTGCAGACTGTCTCCCTGTCATTTTCTCCTGCCAGGCAGTGCGTCCAGCTCCTAAGCAGGAACACGCACTGATGCTCAGTGATTCCCTCCCTGCACAGCCAGTGCCCATCAGCTTTGGGCCAAGGCTGCCCAGCTGCCAACACCATGACACGGAGAGGTTCAACAGACAGAATCTGGCTTAGCTCTAAGGGCCTATTCTGCTCCAAACTTCCCTCTCCAGAATGTCCCTTTTGCCACAACAGCTTCTGTTCCTTCACTTACAATCCTCCATGCTTCCACAAGTCTCACCAAGATATCATGATAGAGAGGTGGTCATCTCTCTCTCTTCCTCCTGGCTGCAAGGACCTCTTTGTTGCTGAGGAAAGGTGAGGATTTCTGGAGATGGAGTCTGAAGCTGCACTCTGATGCAGGGCTGCTGCCTGACTCCTGCTGCTTTAGGATGGCCAGGTGCTCAGCCCACCCCAGCAGCTGAGCCCCAGCTTTTTCTCTCACCTGAGGATGCAAAGCCAGAAGATGGAGAAAGACTTGATCCGCGGGGTGACTGCCTTCCAACAGGAAAGCAGGAGGAAG
>JALJVW010001595.1:0-12546 GCA_024865655.1 Emberiza elegans | reverse complement strand
GGAAGGTGACCCTGGGCATGGGGTGGGGACCCCAAATTAATCCAACACAGGGTCAGGACCCCAAAACGGAGCAGGAGGGGCCTGAGCCCCAAAACCAAACACGAGGGGAGGGACTGGGGAAATGATCGGAAAGGGGGGGAGAGCCGGAAAAAATTGAGAGGTGGGACCCCAAAAATTGAGCTGGGACCCCAAAAATGAGCTGGGAGGGGGGGATGGATCACCCAAAGGTAGGATGGGAGGGAATGGGATCCCAAACTGAGCTGGAAGGGTGGACACCCCAAATTGAAGCTACCATGCATACCCCAAACAGGATGAAGGCAATTTTGTTCCTGGAATATGTAAAGTAGTTTATGGATATGAAAAAAATCTAGGAATATGCAACAGGCTGATGTAATGGGAGACAAGGACCATCGAGCAAAAATGGTTATTAAGGCCACCAAGACCCCCAGTTATTTTCAGGGGACACCCCTTAATTAATCTGGTTTTAATTACATCAGCCTGTTGCATATTCATAGACCCTCATGCATATCCATAAACTAATTTACATATTTCAGGAACTATTTTACATGGCCCATCCTTGGGGGTGTCTCCCCATTTCAGGAGCCTCCACTGAAATGGAAAATGTAAACCCTCCCCCTTGATTGATTAATCATCATAATAATAATAATATTAAAATAATAATAATATAATAAAATAATTAAAATTTTGATAATTAATTAGAAAATTAAGGGCAAAAAAAGATATGGGAGTAGAAAAACAGTTCTTTATTAGGAAAAATTAAAAATACAAATGCAGCAGTACAAACAAAAACAAAAACAGTGACAGAATCAGAATCCTCTGGGAATCCAGTGAAAAAGGTTGAAAATTTCACAATCCAGTGGGAAAAAGGGCTGATCCTCTGGGAAAAGTGGGAATCCAATCAGTGGAAAAAGATTTATCCTCTAGGAATCCAGTGGGAAAAGGCTGATCCTTGGGGAATCCAGTGGGAAAAAGCTGATTTTGGGAATCCAGTGGGAAAAAGGCTGATCCTTTGGGAATCCAACAGGGAAAGGGTGATCCTCTGTGAATCCAGTGGGAAGACTGATCCTTTGGGAAAGGACAGGGCAAAAGGCAGGGAATCATGGGGTTTTTATAGGGTATCCCAAGGGTGGAGTTGGGGTTTGGGGGGGGAGTTCTTAGCAACACAAGAAGGGTGAGATCAAATTCCTGCCACTTAGCAACAGCAGCACTCCACACAGAATGTGTCCCCAAATCCTAAAATCCCTCTAAAACAACTGAGAAATTATGGAACTTCAGATATATTCCATCAATTTCCTTCATTTAACCCAGTTTTGGGTGTTTTTTTAAGGATGAAGGTGAAGCAGAGGAAAATTAAGGCCAAACCAAAAGGAAAAGCAGCCAGGTGTGTTCCCAACATGGATCACAGGGAATGTGAGTGACCAGGGCTGTGCCCAAAGTGCCTCCTCCAGTGGGGATGGAGCTGGAGCAGCGCACGAAGCTGCCCACACTCAGGGCACTCGCAGGGCTTCCCCATTACCGGTGCCTCCGTTGGTGTCGGGTCAAGTTAGAGCTGCTGGAGAAGCTCTTCCCACACTGGGGACACTGTAGGGCCTCCCCCAGTGTGGATGCGCCAGGTGGGATGAGGTGGGAGTTGTGCTTGAATCCCTTCCCACAGTCGGGGCAGCGGAAGGGCCTCTCCTCTGTGAACTGATAGTGCTGGAGGAGATGGGAGCTGGTCTGAAACCTCTTCCTGCATTTATCACACTCGTAGGGCCTCTCCCCAGTGTGGATGCACCGTGTCTGATCAGGTGGGAGCTCCTCTTGAATCCCTTCCCACAGTCCCCACATTGGTGGGCCTGTCCCCAGTGTGGGTCCTTTGTCTGAGGAGACAAGGGAGCTGGTCTTGAATCCCTTCCCACAGCTGGGGCATTGGAAGGGTCCTGTCCTCCGTGTGGGCCTCCTCCCCAGTGTGGATCCTGAAGAGATCAGGCTGGGGCTCTGGCTGACCTCTTCCCACACTCCCCACACTGCAGGGCCTCTCCCCAGTGTGGATCCTCTGGTGCCTGATCAGGTGGGAGCTCCACCTGAAGCTCTTCCCACACCCATGCACGGGGGCCCCATCATGGAGCTGCTCATGGAGCACCAGCCCGAGCTCTGGCTCCATCTCCGGCCGCCTTCCAGGCCCAGGCTGGCTCTTTCCCCCCTCAGATCCCCGCCAGCTGCGTTTGCAGCCCCTCCTTGTGCGGCATCTCCGGGGCTTTTCCTCCCCCATTGGCTTCCTGTGCCCTGGAGCTGCTCAAAACAGCCTCTTCCACCAGGTTCTGCCGCAGGCATTTGTCCTCCCTGCTCTCCATGCTCAGCTCCTGCTCTGGGGAGGAAGGACAAGGACAGGATGGGATTTGCCTCCATGCCAGAGGCAAGGGCAAGGAGATCCCCAGGGGGCTGAGCTGCAGCCAGGGGCATGCTGGGCTGGGAGATGGAGCAGCACAGAGGGAAAGGGGCACTCATCGCCAGCTCGGGGCTGTGCACAAATCACAAACAGGACGGGACTGCCAGGAACGCGTCTTGAGCTGTTTTATTTCCCACCATCCTGTCTCATTACTTGGTTATGACAATGGGAAGATGCCAGCAGCTCATCCCAGGTAGCAGACAAAGAACTTAATGTTAACACTTACTTTAAAAAGGTTTTTGACCAATCACACAAAAGCAAAAAGCATATTGACAGTAGTTCTATCCAAGCACTATAAACACATTGATGGGTAAAACAACACTTGCTTATTTCAAATACAATACCTGCTTGTAAGCCTTAAAACACAATGCACAGAGCTCCATTATTTACCTTGGAACTTCCTAATACCTTGCTAGATATACTTTTCTGCAGGTTAGGGAGTTATTCTAGATAAGTGTTAATGCACAGACCATTGTTCTATTTCTCCTTACTGTCTACTTCTTATATAATTTTTTCTGCTGACCAATCTTACGGCTGCTGCAAAGCTCTAATCACAGTTCTACTGTCTCTGAGGCTTGTCTTTGCAGCTTTCCCAAAAACCCTCTGATTTTAAGGACTCCCAGAGACACTGACTTCCTCCTCACCTTCCTCAGTGTCCCAGGGGCATCTTCCCTCTTCCTCGCAGCCTGCCAGGGGTTGGCAATGGGAAATCCTGGTTTGGGGAAAACAAATGATGAGCATGTTGAGTTTGAAGGTCCCTCTGCCCAAGTCCATCTCTACAAGTCACCGGACACCTGGGCTCCAGAAAACCCTCCCAAACACCAAGATTCAGCCCTGAAAAAAAACCTCCCAGGAGTTCCCCATCCCTGGTCCCTCCCCTTTGGTGTTCAGGGGTTCCCCTGTCCCAGCTGCTGGGGTCACGCTTGGATTGGGGGTCCCCTTCTCCTCGGTGCCCGCCTGCCCAGGCTGCTGGCAGTCCCAGCAATGCCAAAAGCTCCCCCTCTTGGCTCTCCCCATTTCGGGATGCCGGGGCTGTTTGGGCTCCCGGGCTCCCTTCTCCCTCATTCTCTGCTCGGGGCTGCAGCGGCTCAAGGAGTCCCCCTGCCCCTCTCCAGGCTCTTGAGGCTCCCGCCAATGGCGGCGCCCCCCCCTCTCTGGGCTCCCCACTTTGGGCTCCTGGGGACACAGGGCTCTGCTCCTCCAGGCTGCCTCTGCCGCCAGCCGCCACCGCCACCCCCCCGATGTCCCCCCGAGGGGCCTTTTCCGCTCAGCCTTGGACTTCTTCATTCTCCAAACATCCCCCCAAAAACCCAACTGGGAGCAACTGGGAGTGACTGGGAACATGCTGGAGAGAACTGGGCTACACTGAGAGATACTGGGAGTGACTGGAACAAAAGTGAGGGTGAAAGAGAGCAACTGGAACCATGTGGAGCACAACTGGTTCATACTGGCAGGGACTGGGAGCACACTGGGCTCATCTCTGGATCATACTGGGAGGGACTGGACTAATACTGGGAGGATCTGAGAGTTACTGGGAACACACCCTGCACATCACCCCCATACTGGGCCTGACTGGGAGCACACTGGGAGCACGCTGGCAGCAAATGGCATCATACTGGGACTGACTGGGCTGATCTAGGAAGCAACTGGAACCATGCTGGAGGCAGCTGGGACCATACTGGGAAAGACTGGAAGCAACTGGGATTATACTGGGACCACACTGGGAAGGCTGGCATGTGACTGGGATCAAACTGGAGCTTACTGGGATCATATGGGGGATGAAAGGGAGCAACTGGGATCACACTTTGGGCTACTGGGAGCAACTGAGAGAAACTGGGATGATGCTGCAAGCAAACTGGAGGAACTGGGAAGGACTGGATGCATGCTGGAGGCAACTGGGATATTCTGGGCATGACTGGGGGATCATACTGGGAGAACTGACACCTTACTGGGGCCACTGGCAGTGCCTGGAAATGACTACAGACATGCTGGGGGGGGCAACTGGGATATACTGGGAGTGTCTGGAACCATACTGGGGGACTGGAACCACACTGGGAACAACTGGGACCATGCTGGGGAGAACTGGGACCACACTGGGGGCAACTGGGAGTGAGTGGGACCATGCTGGGAGGGACTGGGATCATATGGGGAGTGACTGGGACTAGAGCAGGGGCAACTGGGATCAACTGGGACCATACTGGGAGTGTCTGTAACCATGGGGAGTGATGGAAGCACACTGGGAACAGCTGGGCCCATGCTGGGAGCAACTGGGATCACACTGGGGGCACTGGCATCAGACTGGGAATGTCTGGGAGCAACTGGGATTAGACTGCAAGTGACTGGGATCATACTGGGAGTGGCTACACTCATACTGGGATTATACTGGGTGTGAATGGAACCTGACTGGGGCTTACTGGGAGCTACTGGGCCCATGTTGGGAGGAAAATGTGACACACTGGGAGCAACTGGGATTGGCTGGAAGGTACTGGAACCATGCTGAGAGGACTGAGACTACAACTGGGCCAACTGGGATCATACTGGGAGCAACTGGGGCCACCCTTTGAGCAACAGATGGAAACTGGGATTATGCTAGAGGAAACTGGGAGTAACTGGGAGTTTCCCGTCGATGCCCCCTAAAAAAACCCAATTTCCCTCAGACCCACCTCCAAACCCCCAGTTTCCCCTGCACCACCTCAGCCCCACTCTGGGATCAATCTCCCTTGGAGCCCTGGGAAACTGAATGCTGGCTCCCAACAACAGCTGGGCCCTGGGAGGGACTGGGACCAATCACAGCACTGCATGTCCCTGAACTAACCAATCACTATTCCTCTCCCATCTGGGAATCCCGCCTCCCGCCCGCCCCCAGCCAATCAGAGGCGAGCAGGGAGCAACTGGGATCCCCGCCGCCCGGGACCCCGGGCTCGGGACAGGAGCGGGAGGGGCCTGAGAGGGGATGGGGGGGGGAGATGCTGGGGTCTGGGGGCTTTGGGGGGGGTCCGGGGGTTTGGGGGGGAAGGGAGTCCTGGGGCACTGGGGGGGACCTGGGGGGTGCGGATGGGTCCTAAGAGGGGTCTCGGGGGGGGAGGGGAAGGTCGCGGGAGGGTCTGGGGGGGGTCTCAGGGGACATCCAGGGCTGGGCCTGATTGGGCTCTGGGGGCAGGTTCCTTCCAGCCACAAGCATTCCAGCATTCTGCCAGGGACTCCCTGCCCTTCTCCCTCTGCTTCCAGCTGCAGAATGTGCAGCAAAGCCATCTTTGCTGTCTGCTCGGGGAGCCCAGCCAGCTGCTGCAGCTTGACCCTGCCCTGCACAGCTCCCTTGGCAGGCACGGCAGGAGCAGCACCCTGGCAGCCTCAGCAATTGCCCTCTGACATCTCTGGCACACACTGCAATGGGCTGCAATTCCAGCTGCCAGCAAGGAAAAGATGCTCCTGCCCTTCAAGGCCAAATTCTGAAGGGGCCAAGACACAAGCACAGTAAGATCTTACAAGGGCATTTCACTGCCAGCCTCCAGAACTTCATCCAGGGCTGTTTGAGCACCTGGATGGGGAAGGAAAAAAATAATCAGGGGAGGGTCTTTGTCTGGGAGCTGCCACAGGTAAAGTGAGAGCCTGGAAGGGAAAAGGGGCAGACAAAGGAAGGCAGGAGAGAAAGCAGGACACAAATGGCAACCAGCTGAGAAGGTGGCACTCTGAAAACCAAACCTGAACTTATGGAATAGCAATGGGACAGAAAGGAAAAATTTTGAACTTTATTTACTCTGCTTCTCTGAGCAACCTGTGCAGCCAGGACTTCACCACCCTGACAGGGAAGAAGCATTTTCTAGATCAAACCTGAATTTGATCCCTTTTACTCTGAGCCCAGTAAATCACAAGGAACTCATTTGTGCTCGTTTTCATCAAGGGCCCAAGCTCTTTGTTCCAGCACATCCAGCAAGCACCAGGCAGGACAGCACGGGAACCCAACTCACAGCTGAGGGACTCAGAACATCTCAACACCAGCAGGGCACATTGCTCATTTTTGCTCCAATAGATTTGAGAAATGAAACCCTGGAGATGAGAGCTCTTTTTCAGAGCAGTAATTGCTAGTTGATGTTAATGAAGTTGATAGGCTCTGAATTTGAAGTGTTGGTCTGTTGTTAAACATTAAATGTTACAGTTCTAGGATTTGCCTTTAGTTGCCGCTATTCAGTGTTACCATTTTAACCTGTATTTGTATCTCCCCAGTCACACTCTGTATTTGTGCCCTTTCCATCTCAGCCCGGATTTGTATCCCTTCCCGTCCCAGACTGAATTGAAATGAGAGGCTGTGGGAACCCATGAACCCTGTGAAAACAACAAAGCAGCACATAAACGATGACTTTAACCCAGCAGAACCGCACTAAATCACCCCCCCCTTGAGCAGAGGTGGATTCCATCCCTGCCACCATAATTTTAATAGTGCTCAGCTTGGAGGATCCCCAGAGCTCCGAGCCAACGTTGCCTTCCTAAGGACTCTGGTGAGGACGGAAGCCCCAGCTCTGCCGAGAGACAAAGCTGCGCAGACTCCTCCTCCTCCCTGCTGCTCAGCGTGGTCCTGTGGGAGCTCGCGCTGCAGACCCCTCGGGTTCCGCACCCAGAGCTGTCTTTAATAAAGGCCTTTTTAAAGGAGCTGCTCTCCTGGCGCTGTTTATCACACTGCCAGAGCCCCCAGAGCCCCTCCCCAAAACCTCCAAAACCCTCCCAGGACACCCTCAGCACCCCCAGAGCCCTCCCCAAACTCCCCCCAGGACCATCCCAACACCCCCAGACCCTCCCAAGACCTTCCTACGACTCCTCCCCAAAACCCCCCCAGACCCTCCCACGACCCCTCCTCGAGACCCCTCTTAGGACCCATCCGCACCCCCCAGGTCCCCCCACAATGCCCCAGGACCCCTCCCCAGACCCCCCCAAAGCCCCGGACCCCTCCCCAAAGCCCCCCCAGACCCTCCCGTGACCCTCCCCCCCACTCCCCTCTCAGGCCCCTCCCGCTCCTGTCCCGAGCCCGGGGGGTCCCGGCGGCGGGGGGAGGGGGCGCCGCTTCCGGCTCGCCTCTGATTGGCTGGGGCGGCACGGGGGAGGCAGGCGTTGGAGGAGACGGGGGATGATTGGTTAGTTCAGGGACATACAGCGCTGTGATTGGTTGGGTCGGGGTGGGGCGTGGGTTGTTGGGAGCCCGCGCACGTAGGGAGGCGGGGAGATTGTGAGGGGTGAGGGGGCTGAGGTGGGGCTGGGGAAACTGGGGGGGTTTGGGGCGGTCTGAGGAGAAATTGGGGAATTTTGGGGCATCGATGGGAAAAGGGGTGGTGCGTGGGTTTGGGGGGAATGAGGGGTTCTGAGGGGGCTTTGGTGGGTCTGAGGGGGCTTTAGGGAGCTTTGGGGGAAGCTTGAGAGGGTCTGGAGTGTTCTCAGGTGAGTTTGGGGGAATCTGAGGGGAATTGGGAGGGTCTGAGGGGATTTTGGAGGATTGCGAGAGGAACTGTGGGGTTGTGAGTGGATCTGGTGGGTTCTGAGGTTGGTCTGGAGAAAATACAGAGTGTCTGAGGGGATTTCATAGGGTTTGGGGGGATTGAGGGGTCTGAGGGGGATTTGGGGCAGTCTGATGGATTTGGGGGGTCTCAGGTGGGTCTGGGGTGAATTTTGGGGGAAATGGGGGGGTTCTGAGAGTCCTGGGAGGTTTTTGGGGTCCAGGGTGGTTCTGGGCCAACACTGGGGGCTCTGGGGGTTTGGGGTTCTTGGAGGGGGTCCCAGGGGAGATTTGGGGTCCTGGGGGTCCCAGGCCCACCCTGAACCGGGGTCTGGGGGTTTCGGGGGGGGGCACAGACGGGGTTCCCCCCCGGTTTTTGGGGGTCTCTCCATCCCATGTTGCCCCCTCCCCAAAAATCAACTCCGAGGGCCCCCTGAAGTGGCTCCTGTTCCACCGGCCGGTGCCCCTGATCCAGGACAAAAATGAGTGAGTCTGGGGGTTCTGGGGGATTTTGGAGATTTTGGGGTTTTGAGAGGGTTTTTGGGGATTTTGGGGTGGCTTTTTTGGGCTTTGGGGGAATTTTATTGTGAGTTTAGAAGGAATTATTGGAGCTTTTGGGGAGAATTACTGGGTTTCGTGGGAGCTACATGATTTGGGGGTTTTGGATTTTGGGTGTTTGTTGGGGTTGTGAGGGTTTCTTGGGCTGGGGAGATTTTTGAAAGTTTTGGGAGTTATTTTAAATTTTGGTGAGTTCCACTGGGATTTTGAGAGATTCTTTGGGTTTTTGAGGATTCTTGTAAATTTTGGGGATTTTGTGGGGTTTTAGTGGAATTTTAGGGGGGCTTTGGGCATTCCCTGGGTGTGGGGAAGGGCTGAGAGGCACCAAAATCTCCTTAAAATCCCCAAAAGTCCCAATAAAACCCACTAAATCCCCCAATTAAATCTCCCCAAAATCCCATTAGAACACCCTAGAATCCCAATAAAAGCCCACAAAATCCTTTGAAATCCCAATAACCCCAAAAATCCTGATTACACTCCCCAAATCCCCCCAAAATGTCCCCAAAACCATAAAAAGTCCCACAAAATCTCCCCCAAAATACAAAGAAATCTTGGCAACACCCACAAAACCCCCAAAATCCCACCAAAAATCCCAAAAAACCCCAAATCCCCAATGAATCCCACTAAACGCCACCACAATTCCAATAAAATGCCCCAAAATCTCTTAAAAATCCCAATAAAACCCCCAGAATTTCTGAGGATCCCAAAACATCCCAACAAAATCCCAGTAAAACCCCCAAAATTCAAGAACAGATGCAAAAAAATTCAATAAACCCCCAAAGAGCCCCAGAAAAACTCCCCCTCAAAATGCCAGTAAAATCCCCCAAAATCCAAACCCCCCAAAATCCACAAAACCAGCCACTCCCAGTCAATCCCAGTATGATTCCAGTCGCTCTCAATGAGATCCCAGTGTAACCCAGTATGGACTCAGCTGCTCTCACTGTGATCCCAGTTGCTCCCAGCATAATTCCAGATGTTCCCAGTTCCTCCCATTATGATCCCAGTTTCCCTAAGAATAGTCCCAGTCCCTCCCAGCAGGGTCCCAGTCATTCCCAGTTGCCTCTATGGTAGATTCAGTTTCCCCCAGCATCATCCCAGTTGTTCCCAGCAGGATCCCAGCTGTTCCCAGTGTGGTTCCAGTCCCCCCAGTATGGTTAGAGACATTCCCAGTATGTTTTAGTTCCCTCAGAATGATCCCAGTCTTTCCCAGTTACTCCCAGTTTCCTCTAGCATAATCCCAGTTTCCATCTGGGAAAGTTTCCTTTGCTCAAAGGGTGGCCCCAGTTGCTCCCAGTATGATCCCAGTTGGCGCAGTTGTAGTCTCAGTCCTCTCAGCATGGTTCCAGTACCTTCCAGCTGATCCCAGTTGCTCCCAATACATCCCCATTTTCCTCCCAACATGGGCCCAGTAGCTCCCAGTAAGCCCCAGTCAGGTTCCATTCACACCCAGTACAATCCCAGTATGAGTGTAGCCACTCCCAGTATGATCCCAGTCACTTGTAGTCTAATCCCAGTTGCTCCCAGTCATTCCCAGTCTGATGCCAGTGCTTCCAGGGTGATCCCAGTTGCTCCCAGCATGGGCCCAGCTGTTCCCAGTGTGCTTCCATCACTCCCCTGTGGTTACAGACACTCCCAGTATGGTCCCAGTTGATCCCAGTTGCCCCTGCTCTAGTCCCAGTCACTCCCCATATGATCCCAGTCCCTCCCAGCATGGTCCCACTCACTCCAGTTGCCCCCAGTGTGGTCCCAGTTCTCCCCAGCATGGTCCCAGTTGTTCCCAGTGTGGTTCCAGTCCCCCAGTATGGTTCCAGACACTCCCAGTATATCCCAGTTGCCCCCAGCATGTCTGTAGTCATTTCCAGGCACTGCCTTTGGCCCCAGTAAGGTGTCAGTTCTCCCAGTATGATCCCCAGTCATGCCCAGAATATCCCAGTTGCCTCCAGCATGCATCCAGTCCTTCCCAGTTCCTCCAGTTTGCTTGCAGCATCATCCCAGTTTCTCTCAGCTGCCCCCAGTAGCCCAAAGTGTGATCCCAGTCTGCTCCCTTTCATCCCCAATATGATCCCAGTAAGCTCCAGTTTGATCCCAGTCACATGCCAGCCCCTCCCAGTGTGGGTCCCAGTGATAATCCCAGTTACTTCCAATCTCTCCCAGTATGGTCCCAGCTGCCTCCAGCATGGTTCCAGTTGCTTCTTAGATCAGCCCAGTCAGTCCCAGTATGATGCCATTTGCTCCAGCGTGCTCCCAGTTGCTCCCAGTCAGGCCCCAGTATGGGGATGATGTGCAGGGTGTGTTCCCAGTTGCTCCAGATCCTCCCAGTATTAGTCCAGTCCCTCCCAGTATGATCCAAAGATGAGCCCAGTGTGCTCCCAGTCCCTGCCAGTATGAACCAGTTGTGCTCCACATGGTTCCAGTTGCTCCTCTTTCCCCTCACTTTTGTTCCAGTCCCTCCCAGTATCTCCCGAGTGTAGCCCAGTTCTCTCCAGCATGTTCCCAGTCACTCCCAGTTGCTCCCAGTTGGGTTTTTGGGGGATGTTTGGAGAATGAAGAAGTCCAAGGCTGAGCGGAAAAGGCCCCTTGGGGGACATCGGGGTGGCGGTGGCGGCTGGCGGCAGAGGCAGCCTGAGGAGCAGAGCCCTGTGTCCCCCAGGAGCCCAAAGTGGGGAGCCCAGAGAGGGGGGAGCCCCATTGGCGGGAGCCTCAAGAGCCTGGAGAGGGGCAGGGGGGCTCTTGGAGCCGCTGCAGCCCCGAGCAGAGAATGAGGGGAGAAGGAGCCCGGGAGCCCAAACAGCCCCGGCATCCCAAAATGGGGAGAGCCAAGAGGGGGGGAGCTTTTGGGATTGCTGGGACTGCCAGCAGCCTGGGCAGGGCGGGGCACCGAGGAGAAGGGGGACCCCCAATCCAAGCGTGACCCCAGCAGCTGGGACAGGGGGGAACCCCAAACACCAGAGGGGAGGGACCAGGGACAGGGGAACTCCTGGGAGGCTTTTTTTTGGGATGAATCTTGGTGTTTGGGAGGGTTTTCTGGAGCCCAGGTGTCCAGTGACTTTGTAGAGATGGACTTGGGCAGAGGGACCTTCAAACTCAACAAATGCTTGTCCCTTGTTTTCCCCAAACCAGGATTTCCCATTAGCCAACCCCAGGGAGGCTAAAAGGAAGAAGAGGAAGATGCCCCAGGGACACTGAGGCAGGTGAGGAGGAAGTCAGTGTCTCTGGGAGTCCCAAAATCAGAGGTTTTGGGAAAGCTGCAAAAGACAAGCCTCAGAGACAGTAGAACTGTGATTAGAGCTTTGCAGCAGCCATAAGATTGGTCAGCAGAAAAATTATATAAGTGGGCAGTAAGGGAGAAATAGAACAAATGGTCTGTGCCCAGAATAAGTCCTAGCATGCAGCCTAGCAAGGTGGGTTCCAAGGTAAAATAATGGAGCACAGGGCCTTACATACAGGGATTTGAAATAAGCTTTTCCTTGGTGTTTGGGAGGTTTATAGTGTCTGTCAATATGCTTTTTGCATGGAGGCAAAAAACCCATCCTGTCCTGGGATGTCCTGGCATCTTCCCCAAGAGCAGGAGGGAAAATAAAACAGCTCAGGAGCGTTCCTGGCAGTCCCGTCCTGTTTAGGATTTGTGCACAGACCTGAGGCAGGTGGGAATGCCCCTTTCCCCTCTGTGCTGCTCCATCTCCCTGCCCAGCTCAGGCTACTGAGGCAGCCCTGGGGGATCTCCTTGCCCTTCCCTCTGGCAGGAAGTCCTTGTCCCCTCCCCAGGCAGGAAGCTGAGCATGGAGGGAAAAATGCCCCAGAACCTGGAGATGGTTTGGAGCAGCTCACAAGGGGAGGAAAAGCCCGGAGATGAGGGCTGCAAACACAGATGGCAGGGATCTGAGGGGAAAGAGCCAGCCTGGGCTGGAAGGCGGCCGAGATGGAGCCAGAGAGCTCGAGCTGGTGCTCCATGAGCAGCGCCAAGGATGGGGAGAAGCCCCACATGTGCGGGGAGTGGGAAGAGCTCTTGTGGTGGAACTCCGAGCTGATCAGGGCACCAGAGGATCCACACTGGGAC
>JALJVW010001593.1:0-10510 GCA_024865655.1 Emberiza elegans | reverse complement strand
CACACAATCCTTGGCTGCAGGGACACATTCCCATTCTAGATTTCACCCAGGGTTCAGGACTCAAATTGTCTTTCCCGGGCATTTCCTTCAGCTGCCTCGGAGTGCCGCCATTTGGCCCAGACCCACACTGCTCCATTATTAGGACTGCTGCGATCCAAACCCTTCATCTCCACAAATGCAGGTGACTGAGGTGATCTCTTTTCACAATCCTTTTTAAAATTGCAATTGATAATTGTGCTACCCTGTCACAGGGTTGACAAATCCAATACTGGTCACTATTGTTTAACAGAATTACTGTAATTTCTCCTGATATTCTGCATCAATTCTCCTGGGTTCCCATCTCATTTTTTCAACTGCTCTTTTCACAACCCTTTCACCCTTTCAACCAATCCTGCAGCTTGTGCATAGTCTGGTACATGAAAAACCCTAGTGTTACATCCAGACAATGCTACTCAAATTAGTGTCAGCAAACCCTGTAAAAAATCTATTTCCTCCCTTCCTCCTTTTTTCATTGTATATAATCTCACAAATATTGACCACTGACATTAGGGTCCTGGCCAATCCTGTTCTGTAGGGTATTTAGTGTTACATCCCTGAGCAGCCAAAGCTACCAAATTAGTATTGTCAGCACTATTTCATATTATTATTTTTTATATAGATATTGATATAGATATATATAGATATACATATATAAAATATATATAAAAATATATAAAAATATATATATTAATGTCTTATAAATAATATGTATACAGTGATATTTATTATATTAATTTTCACTTGCACAAATGCATCTGAGCTCAAGATTAAAACCTTCTTCTCTTGCTCCATGTGGAGCATTCCAACAATCATTGTTCCTTCTGAAGGTGCTGTTTCCAATGGACTCTTAACAAATTCATCTTTGTCTGCCCAAACCCACAAGTTCTTTTCCTTTTCCATGTGCAATTTTTGGATGCATTTGAAGCCATCCAGGGCAGCAGCCTCTTTTACCCACTGCCCCACTGCTCCCACAGGGCTCCCACCTCAGCCCACTCCAGAGCCAGGGAACTCCAGGGAAGGGCTTCCCAGCTGGGAATTTCTGATGGGACTGATTCCTCACATTTACATTGAACAAGTGACATTTGGTTGGGATCTGGCCAGACTGGGCCAGTTTTGTTTTGACCTCCCAAAAGGAGCAGCTCAGCAATGCACCCAATCATCCCCACCAAAGATTGCCTGCAGTGATTAAGAAAGATCCAGCAGCATTTACCCTCAGCCTTTACCATCCCCAGATCCACACAGCAGCTGGGGAAGCTGTCACAGCCAAGGGCTGCAGAGCCACTCCTGGGCACTGGGAATTCCTGCAGGTGCCTCCAGCCCCAGGTGAGGCTCCAACCCCGCTGGGAGAGGGCCCAGCTCTGACAGTGCTGAATGAACAAACTGACAGCACTGCTAGTGTGGCAACATCTGGTTTCATCCTCCTCTTGGGTCCCTCCCAAAGCCTGGCCAGGGCCCCAGGAGGAACCAAGGGAGCTGACTTTGATCCTTCAGCCCCAAACAAGGCCAGATGTCAGATTTCATGGCCTTGTCTGGCTTCTAAATACACAAAGGTCAATACATGTTTCACTAAGGAGTGCATACATCTATCACAGTGCTAATGACCATGCCTATTTCATTAGGGAGCAGATACAAAGATAACCTTTGCTTGGAAGGTTCATCCAGAGGCCACCTTTGGCTCAGGGCCTGCTGTCCAGGCCTCACTCAGGGCTGGTGTCCAGGCCTTGGCACTTCAGGGACGTGGTTTAGTGCTGGGCTTGGCACTGCTGGGTGACCGGCTGCACTGGGTGAGCTCAGAGGGCTTTCCCAACAGAAAGGATTCTATAATTCCATTATTCCATCTGCTGAATTCAGCTAGGTCCATGTTAGCAGCATTACTTTGCTCAGAAAGTCTCCTCTTGCCCAGCTCCTGTGGCCTGAGGCTTCAGCTCCTTCAGCTCCTGGTGCTGAGCTGCTCATGCTGAACGAGACGACTCGGAGAGAAGAACACAGTCCATCCAATTCCTTCTGGGACACGGACAGGGGAGGCTGTGCAAACAGGAGCATTGTTTGCTGTGGCCTCCTCTCTGCCCTTCACGCCTTTCAGCACTTTGAACCAGCCAAGAGCTTTCTCCAAGAGTGCAATGGAGCAGCTGTTCCTGCTCCTGGGTCTGGCTCTCTCAGTCTCTGCCCTTGCCTGGTTCTGTCCCTCGTGCTGTGCCCTCTGTTCCCCAGGGCTCGCTGGCTGCTGCCCAGGACTGTGGCACTGGCACAGATCCAGTGCTCCAGACCCTCCTTTCTGTGCCCTTGGAGCTGCCTGGGCACAGCAGCCTTTTCCATCTGGAAGCTCCCCATGGACAGGGAGTGCCCAGCTCCGTTCCTTGCACAGCCTCCAGGAGCCCAGGGCTGCCATCTCAAGTCCCTGCTGGCACTGGGGGCTCCCAGGTGCCTCAGGCTGCTGTGACACCGCTGCACACGGCAGGGAAGAGGGGCAGGGGCTGTGCTCAAAGTCAGCTCCATGCTGCTGCTGCTGCTGCTGCTGCTGCTGGGGGTCATTTGTGCAGGCCTGGCCCAGAGTCAGGATCAGATCCTGCCAGTCTCTTCCAGCCCTGGCTGCTCAGAGGTTGGGCCTTGGAGCCTCAGGTGGCCAAAGGCAGCTGCTGCTGGTCCCTCTGTGTGCCCGGAGTTCAGCAGTGCTGCTCCATCAGTCTGTGCCCAGCAACGGGGAAAAGCCTCAGCCCTGCACGGCCAGGAGCTGCCGGGCTCTGCCTGAGCAGCTCAGCCAGCAGGAAGGGAGCTGCTCCACACAGGAACCAGGAGCAAAGGACATTCCTTCTGTAGGACATGTTTTCTATTTAAAGGAAAAAAAAGGAAACAAATAGGTAAATTGTAAAAGATAAGAATAAAATCCAAGTATAAGTGAAAAAAGATAACATAATGTTAGTGAAAAAAACAAAACATAAATGCCAAGTTACATTTTTTGCATTAAGAGGTAAAAGATCTTTTTAAAAAGAGAACTCAGTTCTTCACATTGTAAATGTGCTGATGGCATGGATCCATCTTACTGACCTCAGCAGCCTTTTAAAAGATTTTGGGTTTTGTTTCCAATATTGGTATTTGAAATTGTGGTCAAAGCAAGAGGAAATTGCTTTGTGCCCTTCCAGCTCCAAGCAGGACTGGGAATGGAAACTCTGCCAAAGCCCAAATCCTTTAGAAGATGACCTTCCTTCTCAGCCTGGCAATGAGCTGCACATTCCCTTTGAAACTGTCAGGGATTTCTTAGAGACACAAAGTCCCACTAAGGGCTTATTGCTCTGGTTTGGCAGTGCAGAAGGGCAATTCTCCATCCACCAGCTCCAGACTGCACTGCCTCAGGAACACGGCCCACTCGCCAGCTTTGGCCCACTCAGGCACTTCTAGAGGAGGAACAAAGTGCAATTGCACAATTCCAGCCAATCAAGAAGGAAGAATGGCACAGACAAAACACCCTGTGCAGATCCAGGCGTTCAGCTGGGACTGTGGAGAGTTTGGGTCCTTGCCAGTTGGATGTGTGTCCCCAGCTGCAATCTCTGGGCCTGCAGCAGAGTCTCACTCACCTGCCAAAGCAGAAAGCTCAGGCGCTGTGCTCACAACGGGCTCGTCTGATGCAAAGCTGTCAGAGCAATGTGAGGCAGAGCCAGCCCAGCTGGGCCCAGGGCTGAGCCCAGCAGAGCCCTGGCAGAGCCCAGAGCAGCCTCAGCACGCAGAGAGCCCGGCTGCAAGGAGAGAAAGCAGAAAGTGCCCGTCAGCTGAGGGCTCCTGTCCCCTTGTGCCAAGGCCTGCGGTGCCCAGGCCATGCTGGCTGTGCCCAGAGCTGTGCCCAGAGCTGCCCATCCCTGCTGCCTTTGGCAGCAGAGCAGGAGGGCAGCACATGTGCCCAGCCTGCAGCCAGCCACGGCACATCCAGCCCTCAGCAGCTGCCCAGAGCGGATGCTCCTGTGCTCGCTGCCAGCTCCCAAAAGCTCTGATCCCACCCTGCCAAGCACACAGGGACCCACCTGCAGCCAGCCATGGCTGGAAGAAAAGCTGCTCCCAAACCACGTCCTCAGCCTTCTCCAAGGGCATGGCCCTCCACGCCACAGCTGCTCCCAAGCACTTCCCCATCCACACTGGACCACCTAGAATGCTTCCTCTGGAAAACAAACAACATATTATTGAAAAGAGATGAGATGCAAAAAAAGGAAAACAAGAAAAATAGGAAAAACTCTGATCTCTCTCAGGGGCCTTGAGGAAGGCCCAACCCCTACATGGTAGGGAAAAACCCAGCCATCTGGGCGGTGGCTGCCTTTTGGGCACGCCTCTCCCAGCCTTTTGCAGTCTCCTTGGCCGTCCCTTGTGGCCCACACCACGGGGCCCCACTTTGTGGGGCACCCCGGCACAGAGCACAAATGCCGGGGCAGCTGGGGAGCAGGGGGTCTCACCTGGCCAGCAGGCCCACAGCACAGTGGTGGGTGTCAGCACAGAGCAGCGTGTCCCAGCCACGCTTGTCTTCCATTGCCGCACACCACATCCCTCATATCGGCAGAGCAGGGCCTTCAGGGTCTGCTCTGCAAAGCTGTGTGCAGAGCAAAGCCCAGGTCACGCTGGGAGCACTGGCTCCTGCCCTGGGCACGTGGCAGGGACAGGAGGACTGGCATGGAGCACCTGTTGGGGTCGGTGGCAAGGCCGTGTTGCTGCTGGCATCCCTTCCAGAAGGTATCGGCCGCCTCTGGCATATCCAAGGTGCTGAAGAGCACTTGGAAGAGCAGGTGCACAAAGAGGCAGGGGAAATGCACGGTCACTACATGTGGGACACAGGGCATCTGGAGGATCTTCCACATCACCACAGTGGCCTGCAAAGGACAGAGCAGCCCAAGCTCAGGGCCGAGGTGTCCGTGTGGCTGAGCCCGAGCGTGGGAAGGAGAGGCCAGCGAGACGCATTGGGGAGCACCGGGCCTGGTGGCTCTGAAGCTGCCCCTAGGCCAGGTTTCAGCCCAGTGCCTGAGGCAGGAGACACCGTGGGGAGGGAGGATGGAGAGCTGATGGAGAGGTGAGCTTGGGGTGAGCAAAGGCCAGTTGCAGAAACTCACAGCCAGGGCAAGGACAGCCGTGTGGTCCCCATCGGAGGTGCACGTGCTGTGCTCTGGCCAGTTGGCCAGCACGTCAAGGAGTATGAGCATGGCTGGCTCTGCAGTCCTGCACGAGCACATGATGGTCTTCCACATGGTGGTAGCAGCTCTGTGGCGAAAGAGCTCTGTCTCAGGGAGGTCTGGGACACAGCACTGTGGCCTGGGCCGCAGCAGGGAGCTGAGCTGGCTGCCAGCCCTGCCCCCTGTCCCTCAGCACACAGGCAGCCCAGCCCTGACATGCCAGGGCAGGCAAAGGGAGGAGCCAGAGGGCCCTGGAATTCTCTGAGTGTCAGACACCTGGGACAGGCTGTACAGGGTGATGGGCTGCTGAGCCCTGAGCCTTGTGGGCACGTGGGCCCCTTACCTGTCACATGATGGGGCCACACGCAGGAGAGCCATCACCACATCAGCGGGCTGTGCCTCTGTCAGATCCAGAAGGGGCCTGTACAGGTTGTACTCAGGAAACTCATTGGCCGCAAGCCACTGGTGGATGTTGAGACAGATTGGAAAATCCCCTAGAGTAAAAATTCCATTTTGAATTAGGTTAAAAGTCCAGCAAGGGTGAAAAGCCTGTAGGCTGAAGCTCAAGGGAAAACTGCAGGGCAGAGATAGTAGCCAGACAAGAGACAGACAGACAGAAGAAAAACAGAAAATAATGCAAGGCCGGTCAGCCTGACCCAGGAATTCTTTCTGATATGAGGAACTAGCGACAAATGTCACGCGTAATTTGTAAAAATTAATATGTATGAATCTATTGTGAAACTGTATGCATATGCATTTGAAAGAAAGATAAAAGGGGACCAGAAGTTCCCAGGGCTGCGCATGCCTTTGGGAGTGCTAACTCCGCGTGTGTCCAGCGCTGCCAATAAACTTCATACCGGCTCTCCGCAACTTTTTGGAGTTGTGAGGGTTTATTTCTTCTCTCTGCAAATCACTGCCACGTATATTGAAGGTGTATTTCCCCTGCCTGTTTGTGCATCTGCTCTTCCAAGTGTTCTTCAGCACTCTGGATATGCCAGAGGAGGTCGATGCCTTCTGGAAGGGATGCCAGGAAGAGCACGGCCTTGCCACCAGCCCCAACAGGTGATCCATCCCACTCCTCCTGTCCCTGCCACGTGGCCTGCGAAGGAGCCAGTGCTGCCAGTGTGACCTGGGCTTTGCTGTTCACACAGGTTTGCAGTGCGCACCCTGAAGTCCCTGCTCTGCCTTCTCCAGTGTGAGCATGTGGTGGTGGCAATGGAACACAGGTGTGCCTGGGACATGCTGCTTTCTCTTGACACCCACCACTTTGCCGTGGCTCTGCTGGCCGGTGAGACCCCCTTCTTCCCACTGCCTCTGACATTGGTGCTCTGTGCCCGCGGTGTCACACACAGTCCTCGTGGCCATGGGCCAGAGGGCCTTGTCACTGAGGGACGGCCAAGCACATTGGAAAAGGCTGGGACAGGAGGGTGCCCATGAGCAACCAACTCCCAAATGGCCCAGGTCCCCTTTGCTGGAAGGGTGCTGGGGAAAGATGAGAACTCTGTGAGTCACTCCTGCAAGAGATTTGCCCCACTGGCTCAGGATCTTGTTTCCTTTTTCCTCTTGTAAGAATCATTTGCCATTCAGCCATCCACTTTTGTTCCGAGATTGCATTCTACCTGCTCACCATGTTTGGTGAAAAGATGCCATACTGGGATTTCCCTGCCCTGGCATTCCTTGTGGAGGTGAGCCTGAAGGCCAGCGCTGCCTGGCTGAGCTTCCTCCCAGCTCTCTGCCCTCACACAGCCACAACTGCCAGGACGGTGCCCGTGTCCTGTGCTGCTTCCTGGGCCCAGCCCTGTGTGGTTCCGGGCTCCTGCCGGCCGGCTCCCTGTCACTGCCCTGTGCCTTTCAGATCCTCGAGTGCCTGGACTTGAGGGAATGCAGTGACAGTGTTCTGGAGATCCTGTCACAGAACCTGCAGAGCGTGCACAGGGCCAGGCAGCAAAAACCCGAGGCCCTGTAGTGCTGGGCAAGAACCCTTGATGGTGAGGAGGAGGCAGTGGTTGAAGCTGTGCAGGCAGCATGGGGCTGGGCAACGCAGTTGTCTTTGCCTTGCCTGGGCTTTTAGTGCTGGGCAGCTGCTCCAGCCTCCTGCTTCCGCTGGTCAGCTGCCCCAGTGCTTCGGGACAGGTCTTTGGCCTCTGAGGTCCCTGCGGCAGCAGGGCACCTTTCACAAACTTGTGTTCCAGTCAGGCTGAAAAAATGTAAAGCCTTTCTCCTGGAGGAAAATGACACACCAGGATAGACTGGGACACACGGGGACACAGGATACACAGGATACTCCAGGATACACCAGGATACACACTGGATACACCAGGATACACTGGGATACACCCAGGATACACTGGGATCACACTGGGATACACCAGGGATACACTGGGTCACACACATGGGACACTGGGAGCAGGGATACATGGGAGCACACTGATGGACACAGAACAGGGACACACTGGGACAACAGGGATCATAGCACTGGGACCAACTCAGCAGGGCCAGAACTGGGACAACAGGGATACCAACTGGGATATACTGGGGTGACTGTAACCATACTGGGGGTGACTGGGAACACACTGAGAGCAACTGGAGTCACTGAGTCTACATTGGGGCAACTGGGATTGACTGGGACTGTGCTGGGGAAGACTGGGATCACAGTGGATTCATACTGGGATCATACTGGGAGTGACTGGGTCTGTGCTAGGGTGTTGTGGTTTTGGTTTGCTAATTTAAGATCTCTTTAATTCTGAGATTTTTTTAATGCACAAAAAAGAATGTGGTGGGTTTGGTGTTGGTTAATTACTAATACACTTATTTTTGTTGTGAGATAGGATTAGGAGAAAGGTAAAGCAGGCTCAAAACTTTAAAAGGGTATAAAGAAAAATTTTATTAATAGTAACTAAAAGGAAAAAAAAAAACAGGTAATAAGAATCAAAGCAAACTTTTGAGAATACTTCTCCCCACAACTTTTTCTTTCTCACTGACAATGTCAAGAAACTAAACTTAAGATTTCTAGTCAGTTTACTACCTCTAAAATAGTCTTGTTTTAGTTCACTTAGGGAGAGAAGTCCCTCTTGTTAAAGTTATGGAGACTTTTCTACAAAAGGAAAAACAGTTTGCTCATGGTTCTCAATTTTGTCATGAATAACAATCGCCAGGGGAACCTTGCTATCGTAAAATCTTTCTTATTTCTACAAGCCTTCCCACAGCTTGGAGATGGGCTATGTTGATTTATGGGGTATTGTTTTAAAGATGAGCTGTTCAAAGGCAAAAGTTCTCATTATCTATCTCTAAAATCATCTTCATCTCTGGGAGCAGAGATCTTCATTTTTAGAAGCACAAGACTACGCTCTTTCTTTGTACAAACTTCTCATGAGATTACAGCTATTTCAACATCTGCTTACTTGAACATAGAAGCCTTTACCTAATATCAATTCAAACACTTTCATTTCCTTATAGTTTTATGTGTTATAAGGGACAAGAGTCTTTTCTTTATAGTTTACAAGAGGATTTCAGCTCTAAAAACAAAGCATCTTCTCACCCCTCCCATCTGGGACTTACTTTCTTCTTTATTAACTTGAATGTCTTCATGTTGTTTTTAATATATTTGCATTTTGTTCTTTTCTCTCACTCAAAAGAAGAATGAAGTACTGAAAAAGTTAACATCATGCCTGAAGCCTACCCACCCATAACTAGTAACAGAAAGCTGTGGCTCAGTTGTGTTCAGATCAGCTTTATAGTTAGTTTTTAGTTTTCTACAGCAGCTACAGAAGTCTCTGGTCTCAGCCATGCTAAGAAGAAGCAGCAGCCTGACAGCAAGACCTTCACAGCCACAGCCAGCCCTGCTCTGGCTGAGCTCCATAGCCTCCCCTGTCTCCCTGCCTGGCAGCTGCTGAGCCCAGCCCGCCAAACCAGAGCCCATGGAGAGAAGCCAGCAAGCAACCCAGAAAACAGAAAAGAAGCCCAGCCTGCAGCAAGACCCCAGCCCAGCCCAGCCCAGCCCCAGCTGAGCCCAGCCCAGAGCCGACCCCACAACCCAGCCTCCCCGCCAACAAAGAAAAGAAAAAGTTTCTGAATGTTTTGGTCTTTACCATGTGTGTTTCACAAAAGCATGTCTAGCTTTTCAGCAGCTCAACAGACTGTCAGATACACAAAAAAAAAACTTTGCATCACTTCCTAAATTTCCTCCCATTCCAAAACATAACACAGGGCCACTGGGAGCAACTGGGATCAGACTGGGAGGAAATGGGAGCAACTAGGACGAAGCTGGGAGCAACTGGGATCAACCAGGACCATGCTGGGAACAACTGGGATCATCATGGCACCAGAGTAGGATCACTGGGAGGGACTGGGTCTGTGCTAGAGGCAACTGGGATCTGGGAGGAAATGGAACTGGGGAAATGGGCTCATACTGGGAGCAACTGCACCACACTGAGGGTGACTGGGATCGCTTCTGGAATCATACTGGGATCATCATGCTGAGGGCACCTGGGACCAAGGGGCAATCAAGATATACAGGAAGTGACTGGAATCATGGAGGTGACTGGGAGTCTATGAGCAAATGGAATCTACTGAAGCTACTGGGATAACTGGGAGTGGAAACACATTGTTGACAACTGATGCACTGAGACCAGGAGGATGATGGGATCAAAAAGAACCATGGAAGTTACTGGAATAATACTGGGAGTATCTGGGAGTGACTGGAATCCTACTGGGAGTGACTGGAGTCATACTGGGTGACCTGGAGTGACTGGGGACCATAATGAAGGCAAAATGGCCCCTGTACTGAGAGACTCCTTCTGGAATCATACTGGGAAGGACTGGAACCATCACAGGGGCAGGTCACGCAGGGACCCCTGCCCAGCAGGCAGGAACAGGAGGAGCTGGGATGCTGCACTGTTGGGGCTGGTGGCAGGGGTGCTCTTCCAACATTTCTTCCAAGGGCACCTCCTCCCTCTTCTGTGCAAGAACACTGGCAGAGCAGAGGCCAAAGAGGCGGGGAGGGCAGAGGGCTCCTGGAGGCAGCTCAGCCAGGCAGCGCCTCTGGCCTTCAGGCTCACCTCCCCCGAGGAACGCCAGGTGCCAAAGCTCCAGCTGGGCTCCTGTGTGCAGAGCAGCCGGAGCAGGTAGCAAGCGATCCGGGAACACAAGGGGAGACACAGACCATCTCCCTGGCAGGAGAAAAAGGAACCAATACCTGGGCCAGGGGACAAACCTCTGCCAGGACTGACTCACAGAGTTGCAGTGGGGGAAGGAGGATGGAAGGGCCCTGCTGGAGAGGCGACCTTGGGGCCAGCAAAGGCCAGTTACAGAAACTCACAGCCAGGCCA
>JALJVW010001591.1:0-13410 GCA_024865655.1 Emberiza elegans | reverse complement strand
GCTGATGTGGAAGGATGAAAGCAAAGCCAGAGGTGGGCTGGCAGCTCTACAGCAATTCTTTCTGTTGCTCACACAGGTACCCCAGGAGACGACTGCTTATCTCCTGACATGATTCCTGCATTACCCAAACTCTTTCTCATCTGCCCTAATGTCCAGTGGCAGCAATTAGTCCTTGTAAGCTGCTGTTGCAAAGCACTCCTATTTCCAAGAGTTCTGCTACTGTTGCCAAAAATCCCTTTGCTTTTCCATTTCACCAAAAGGACCTGTGCATGTGTTTCCTTCAAGCACTAATTGATTGTCTGAATGAATCCATCTCCTTCCTTCCATCCTGTAGTAGCTGGATCTTGCTTGTTCCTTGCGCTGGGCTGCCTGTCAGACCTGCTGGGGTCTGGAATGCTGGCATGCCAGAATGCAATGGATTTTGGCATCATCCCCTGAGGAAAGCCTTTGGTCCAACCCTGCATCCCTATTTCAGACTGTACAGGAACATTGTGGACTTGTTCCCACTACCACAAGCCTTTCAGCACTGCAGAAGTTCAGCTATTACAGCCCCTGCATGGGAGAGACATTAATTCATGCAGGAAGTGATTCCAAAGGCTTTGTGGGCAAACCTTGCTTGGTTTCATTAGTGAAAATTTGTATCCTGGGAATGTTGGAACTCATTTGACTTTTCCAACGTGTGTTTTGCTGATGTTTGCATCTGGAAATGGAGAAGAGATTGTTGGAACCTTTAAACAGAGCAATGCTCGATATGGTGAGGTGGCGCTTTGTGCTTTCTGTCTAAAATCGCAGCTGAATTCTGTCACATTTGTTTGGTACAACTGAGAGCACAGCCAACTGAAGGCACTACAAAGAGCATTTATTTACATGGCAAAGCATTGCATCGATCCTCCTTCCCAGTGTCTAGGAATCATGGAATCACAGACTCACCAGAGGAAAGGACCTGCAAGGATCACGGAGCCCAACCCCTGGCCCTGCACAGACAGCCCAACAACCCCACCCTGTGCATCCCTGGGAGCATTGTTCAAATGTTCCTTGGGCTCTGGCAGCCTGGGGCTGTGCCCATTCCCTGGGGAGCCTGGGCAGTGCCCAGCACCCTCTGGGGAAGAACCTTTCCTGATCTCCCACCTGACCCTGCCCTGACAGCTCCAGCCATTCCCTCAGGTGCTGTCCCTGTCACAGAGAGCAGAGATTGGAGCTGTCCCTCAGGGGAAGATGCAGGCCATGCTGAGACCTCCTCCCTCTCCCTCCTCCTGCTCCTCCTCTCAAGCTGAACAAGCCAATTGACCTCAGCTGTTCCTCATACAGCTTCCCCTCCTGTCCCCTCATCATCTTCATGCCCCTCTTTGGATACTCTCTGCTAGCTTTATATCCTTATGATATGTTCAGAGAGGTTGCTGCTCTTCTCTCCCTGCATCTCCTGACCCAGCTGTACTGTATGCTGTGCATGACACCATCCTGGGGGATCTAGCACTAACAATAGCACTGGTATCTGTTTACATGGGGAAATACTTCCTGCTGAAAAGTAAAGGAGCCAGGCTTTCCCTGATTCACATGGCAGTTAGCTTGCATCATAAATTCTTGAGATAAGGTTGCTTTCTGGAAATTATTTTTCCTATATCATTTGTCTGCCTTGGATTTGAAAATTGTGCTTTTTGTTCACTCCCTTCCTATATAAAACCTATGGAATCCTTTGAACCCTTCAGGGAAATCCCAAGGGCCTTGCCTTGGAAGAATATACAATAGAGTCTCCACCTAGGCTGAGAGAGAAGACTGGACTTCTGTCATGGAGCCTTGCAACACTATCATCCACCCCTGTTCCTTCCCCACATGTCCCAAATTCTCACAGTTTCTGCTTTCTGTGTTTCCTCATTGGTTGGGGTACCCCTGGTGGCCGGCCCTGTCTTCCCTGAAAAGCCAATCCCTTTGCACTGCCCTTTGTGCTGCCCCCATTTGCCCACTGACCCCTACTTAACCTGGTGCAGAGCATTTGTCCAGGTCTTTGTCCCTGATCCCTTCAGCATGGTGGATGCAATAAACCTTTCCTGGAATACATCATACAAAGACCCTTCCTGTCTTTCTTCTGCTGAGCTATCTGTGCTCTGTGTGTGAGGGGGCAGCAGCAAGAGCTGCAGCTGATCTGCACTGGTGAGTGAGGGCAGCGGGCTGACAGCGGGGGCTGCCATGGGGAGCTGCAAGCCCTGCCCCGGCTGCGGAGGGCTCTGCTCCCGTGGGCAGAGCACACTGGGATTTCAGGGCCACGTGGGCCATTCGTAGCCAGCAGCTTCGGGCTTAACCCCTTAGTCCCTGCTCCTCTCTGGCCATGGCAAGAGCCAGCTGGGATGGTCGTGGCAGGGGGCTCTCCTCGGCTCCCTGCAGATCTGGGATCTGACCGTGGTTCTGTTCTTCTCTCTTGCAGCCCTGGAAGAAATGGCAAAAGACATCAGCCTTTCTGTCAGAAGCCTGGCTCTTCAAACTTTACATATTCTCAGGGCAGAAGTTACAGTTTGATATTCTATCTTGGAGAACCTGGAAGATCAGCTCCACAGGGCATAGAAGACAGGGCTTCGTGTCTCAGGGCTTGGCCGACTGTGCTGCTGGAGCTCTATGGAGATCTGATGCCAGAGGCTCTGTCTGCTGGGACCAGCAGAGCCAGCGGGGATTTTCCTTCTGTTCAAGACTGTTCTTTTCTTCTCTTTGTTTGTTTTCCTTTACTATGTAAATATAGAATGTTACAATAGACAAACTCCCAGGATTTTCTTTTCCTGCCCTGGATCTGTAGGGCATGGAGGAGGAGGGGAAAACGGTGCTTGTGCTTAGCCAGCTGCCCAGGCATGCAGTGCTGCAGGGAAAATGGCCAGAAGCTCCTTGGCCTTGGTGGTTCTGTTGAAGTCTTTGTGCTGCCCACAGAGCGGCTGGGCAGGGGCCAGAGCTGCGGGGATCCCTGCCAGAGCGGTGCCTGGAGATGGCCACAAGCCCTGTGCCAGGCAGGGAGCGCCATCCGTGTCCTCCTGCCCGTGTGCTGCTGGCTGCGTTGCTGAGGGCTCCCAGGTGCCTCTGGCTGGGGCTGCTCTGGAACTGCTGTGGGGCTGCGGCGCTGCTGCCGGGCAGCTTGGCCAGGCTGGGGCAGAGCCTGAGGGGCTGGGGCACTGGGAAGCCCTGAGCAATTGGGTGTCAGAGGGCACAAGCAGCCCCCAGGCAGCCGCCCTGTTCCTGGCACCCGGCTGTTCTGGCGCTTCCCCAAAGCATCTCCCAGGCCTGCGGCAGAAGCCCTCGAGGCTGGGCCTCAGCAGGAGGGTGGGGACACCTGCGAGGTGCCCAGGCTGGGCTGGCTGGGGACAGGGAGGGCAAAGCTCCCCTGCTGGGGCATGGGATGAGGGAGTGGGAAGTCAGAGAACCGGAGATTTTACCCCCTAAATGTTCTGTCTTTGCCCTAACATTTACCTCAGGTTTTGTCACAAAATGATTTCAATGTGCCCTCTAGAAATTGCTCACACTTTTCCTGAAAAGTAATTTTGTCCCCTAGAGATCACCTCAAATCTTCCTGCTCAAACATCCACTACAGGTACTCGACAGATCACCTCTGATTTCATTATTCTCGCAGTCCGGTGATTACCTTAACTTGAAAGCCCAAATGTTCATTCTGTGCCCTACAGGTGACAGCAGGTAATTCCAGCATTCCTGTGCTATGAAGTTCTCTCCCTGTAAGCTACTGCAGCTTTACCCCTGGCCAAGTGAAACACTCCCCGGTGCTGAGCCAACACTGGCCCATGCTCCTCGGTGTGTATGAGCGCAGGGCAGCCCCGGGCAGCTCCCGCAGGGCTTCTGGAAGGCCGCCCGGGCGCCCGGCCCCCGCGGGGCGGCCCCAGCGGGTTCGAGTTCCCCGCCCGCGGCTGAGGGGAGCGGCGGGCGGGCCGCCCGCGCCTGGGCGGGAAACGCCCCCGCGGCGGGGAGCGGGCGGCGGCGGGCGCAGCGGGGACCGGCCCGCCCTGCCGTGTCCCTCAGGGCGAGCCCACGTCCCCTCAGCGGCCCTGGCGTCCCTTCAGCCAGCGGCATGTGCGCCGGCCACGCCACGGCGTGCCCGTGTCCCCCTCAAGTGACGCTCCCGTTCCCTCAGTGACACCGCCGTATCCTGAGGGACACGACAGACACCCGCCTCCCCTCAGGGACTCTCACTGGCCTCAGTGGCATGCAGGGCATCTGCATCCCATTCAGAGACTGTCATGGCACCTCAGCAACACACGGGGCATCTGCCTTCTCTTCAGTGACACAGAAGGCACCTAGCACCTGCTGGGGAAGCCTGAAGTCTGCGCAGTGACCTCATGTGCCCTCAAAACTCGGACATCCACCTTTCTCTCAGTGACCCTCAGGTCCTATCAGCAAATCAAGAGGCACCAGCCATCCTGTAGGTGACTCAGAGCGAGTGCAGTGGGTCATGGCTGCCAGAGGCCAGCAGCAGGCAGAAATCCATCAGGGCTGGGGAAAAGGCTCTGCTCTGCTTACAGCATGGGCTGAGGGCCAGGAGAGCTCCATTTCCCCCTTGAGATGTTGGAGACAGGACCTTTCACCCTCCTTAGAGGGCTGCCCCTCTCTGCAGGCAGCCAAAGGAGCACGACGGCAAAAGGCCGAAGACAGCAAGCAAAGAGCCAGCCCTGCACACAGGGAGGTGGCCCAGTGCAAAGCCAGTGTGGCACCCTGAGTGTGCCCGCCACACTCCCATGTGTCCCTGCCCTGGGAATGCCAGGAATGCCCTTTGTCCAGAGGGCCTTTCTGTGGCCCCTGTGGGCTCAAAGCTGCTGCTCTTCTGACTCAATGGGGCCTAAAGCCACAGAGCTCGGCCTCCCTCACAGAAACAGAAGCAAGACTTGGAAAGCAGGCAGTGGAGCTCAACGCCTAAGGCTGAGGGGCCGGGAGCTCCAGTCTGGAGCACAGGGAGGGCACACGCCCAGCACCACAACTCCAGGCCTCACAGCCCTGAAAAGCCGGGACCAGGGTTCCATGCCTGATTCCAGGGGGTTCCTCCAACTGCCCACTGAGAAAGGGCCAGAGCAGCCAGCTGTCAGGATCAAGGTGGCTGCCAGGGGGCTGCTTATGGCCTCTGCCAGCCAATTGCTCAGGGCTTCCCACCACCCCAGCCCCTCAGGCTCTGCCCCAGCCTGGCCAAGCTGCCCGGCAGCAGCGCCGCAGCCCCACAGCAGCTCCAGAGCAGCCCCAGTCAGAGGCACCTGGGAGCCCTCAGCAACGCAGCCAGCAGAACACGGGCAGGAGGACAAGGATGGCGCTTCCTGCCTGGCACAGGGCTTGTGGCCATCTCCAGGCACCGCTCTGGCAGGGATCCCCGCAGCTCCGGCCCCTGCCCAGCCGCTCTGTGGGCAGCACAAAGGCTTCAGCAGAACCACCAAAGGCCAAGGGGCTTCTGGCCATTTTCCCTGCAGCACTGCACGCCTGGCCAGCTGGGTGAGCACAAGCACCCTTTTCCCCCTCTTCCCCTATGCCGTGAACCCTGGGATGCAAAGAAAAACTCCTGAGAGTATGTCTATTGTAACACAGTCTATATTTACATAGGATAAATAACTGAAGAAAAGAAAAGAAAAATCTTTAAGAAAACTGAAAATCCTGCTGGGTCAGGTTGCCCCAGCAAAGAGAGCCTCCTGGATCAGCTCTCCACAGAGCTCCAGCAGTGCAGCCAGCCAAGCCGTGATAGACGTGGCCGAGTCATCCATGCCCTGCGCACCTGATAGTGCAGCCTCTGGAAGATGGAATATCGCGCACTGGCTGTTGCTCGGAGGACATGCAGTGTTTGAAGTGCCAGCTCTGAGATGGCACTGCTCATGTCCTCTGTCAGGCGTTTGAGGGCTGCAAGAGAGAGGAACAGAACCACGGTCACATCCCAGATCTGCGGGGAGCCGAGGACAGCCCCCGGCCAGGACCATCCCAGCCAGCTCTTGCCATGGCCAGAAGGGAACAGGGACTAAGGGGATCAGCCCGAAGCTGCTGGCCACGAATGGCCCACGTGGCCCTGAAATCTCAGTGTGCTCTGCCCACGGGAGCAGAGCCCTCCGCAGCCGGGGCAGGGCTTGCAGCTCCCCATGGCAGCCCCCGCTGTCAGCCCGCTGCCCTCACTCACCAGTGCAGATCAGCTGCAGCTCTTGCTGCTGCCCCCTCAGGTGCTGCCCGGCCATGCCTGTGAACACAGAGCCTGTCACGGCCCCAGCGGCACAGCTCCCTGCCAGCGGCGCTGCCGGCGCTGTGGCCACACGGGCTGCTGGCCCGGCAGGGCTCAGCCCGGGCCCTTGCCGCACGCTGCCAGAGGGCAGAAGCAGCAATGCCCAGGCCGGGCGGGGCTCCACGGCGCCGGGACCGGCTGGCGCTGCCGGGGCAGCAGGCGGGGCCGAGGCCGAGCTGTGGCGGGCCGGGGAGGGAGCCTGGGCTCGTGGCTCACCCATGAACCTGATGGCCGCCTCTCGCAGGGGCTCCTGTGGGCTCTGCAGGTAGCGCAGGGCCTGGCGCAGTTGCTCGGCCACTCTGCTCCTGTCCTCTGCCAGCTGCAGAGAGCGGCAGGAGGGAAGGGTTGGCGTGGGCTCAGCCCCTGGGCCGGGCGCTGCCTGCGCCCAGCCCCGGCCTCCCCTGGCCGCACAGCCCTGAGGCGCGGCCAGCAGCCGCTGTCCAAGGGCTCCCGAGGGCAGGGGGCAGAGGGCCGGCTGCTGCCCGGGGAGCCGCGGTGCCGGCCCGCAGCCCCGCCTGGCCGGGGCTCCATGGGCACCCGGCTCGGGCCCACGGGAGCCTGGAGAAGAGCCCGCGCGGCCTCTGGCTGCAGCAGCGGGAAGGGGCGCAGCTGCCAGCCCCGCACACTGAGCACTGCCCTCAGGGGCCTTCTGCAGGCCGAGGATTCTTGGCAGTCCTTACCAGGCACTCGCTGAACCTCCATATCTGATCCACCTGTAGCATTTTTTCGAGATTTCTTCTCTTCAGGAATCTGGCTGCAGAATGCAGTACTATGCAGGAAGCCTGGACAGCAGCAGAAAGGCACATATGGCCCCACAGGCAGGACACAGGAGCATCCCAGTGTCACAGCCAGGAGTAGGCTGCTGCCCGCAAGGCGCCAGGGCAGGAAGCAACCCAGCCCCCTCCCAGGGGGACAGCAGCTGGTCACAAGTCCTCACCTCAGCAACAATCTGATTCTCATCATGGCAGTGGAAGTAGAGTGGGACCAGGCTCTGGCACACTTGGGACTTCAGGGCCTTTCTTCCATCTTCGGTTAATAAGTCCAGCATCTCTTGAAAGACACACATGCAGTTCAGCTGCACCTGGCTATCATACTGTATGAAAGGAAGGGCAAAAGACCTCAGCATCAGCTGCTTCAGGCCCCCCAGGGCACAGGCCTGCATCGCCGCATGGAACCAAGTGTCCGGGCAGAGGCCAGTGGCCGTGGCTGTGGGCACAGAGCCTTACATGGTCAAAGAGTGGCAGGAGTGCCTCAGCCAGCTGCAGGGCGATGGGGGTGGGTATTGGGGCACCATTATCCAGGAGCAAAAATCTCAGTAGGAGAATGGCCATTCTGATCATGTCGTTATCATTTTCCTGCAGGAGCTCCACAAGACTTGCAAACAAACTCCACATTTTTTCAGCCTATGTGGAACACAAATTTGTGAAAGGCCACCCTGCTGCCGCAGGGCCCAGAGGCCAAAGGCCTGTCCCGAAGCACTGGGGCAGCTGAAGCGGGAGGCAGGAGAGCTGGGAGCAGCTGCCCCAGCGCCCAAAGCCCAGGCAAGGCCAAGCGACTGCGTTGCCCAGCCCCACGCTGCCTGCACGGCTTCAGCCACTGCCCCCTCCTCACCATCAAGGGATTCTTGCCCAGCACTACGAGGCCTCGGAGTGCCAAGTACCGCCTGGTCCTGTGCTCGCTCTGCAGGTTCTGTGACAGGATCTCCAGAACACTGTCACTGCATTCCCTCAAGTCCAGGTACTCGAGGACCTGAAAGGCACAGGGCAGTGACAGGGGAGCCGGCCGGCAGGAGCCCAGAACCGCACAGGGCTGGGCCCAGGCCGCAGCACAGGGCACGAGCACTGTCCTGGCAGCTGTGGCTGTGTGAGGGCAGAGAGCTGGGAGGCAGCTCAGCCAGGCATGCTGGCCTTGAGGCTCACCTCCACAAGGAATGCCAGGGCAGGGAAATCCCAGTATGGCATCTCTTCGCCGAGCATGGCGAGCAGGTAGAATGCAATCTCAGAACAAAAGTGTATGGCTGAATGGCAAATGATTCTGACAAGAGGAAAAAGGAAACAAGATCCTGAGCCAGTGGGGCAAATCTCTTGCAGGAGTGACTGACAGAGTTCTCATCTTTCCCCAGCACCCTTCCAGCAAAGGGGACTGGGCCATTTGGGAGTTGGTTGTTCATGGGCACCCTCCTCTCCCAGCCTTTTCCAATGCGCTTGGCCGTCCCTCAGTGACAAGGCCCTCTGGCCCATGGCCACGGGGACTGTGTGTGGCACCGTGGGCACAGAGCACAAATGTCAGAGGCAGTGGGGAGAAGGGGATCTCACCTGGCCAGCAGAGCCACGGCAAAGTGGTGGGTGTCAACAAAGAGCAGCATGTCCCAGCCACACCTGTCTTCCATTGCCACCACCACATCCTCACAGCGGAGAAGGCAGAGCAGGGACTTCAGGGTGCGCACTGCAAACCTGTGTGCAGAGCAAAGCCCAGGTCATGCTGGCAGCACTGGCTCCTTCGCAGGCCACGTGGCAGGGACAGGAGGAGTGGGATGGAGCACCTGTTGGGGCTGGTGGCAAGGCCATGCATTTCCTGGCATCCCTTCCAGAAGGCATCGACCTCCTCTGGCATATCCAGAGTGCTGAAGAACACTTGGAAGAGCAGATGCACAAATAGGCAGGGGAAATACACCTTCAATATACGTGGCAGACAGGGCACCTGGAGGATCTTCCACACCACCACGGTAGCCTGCAAAGGACAAAGGCCCCCGAGACAGCGCTCAGTGCCAAGGTGTCTGTGTGGCAGGGCCCGAGTGTGGCAGGGAGAGGCCCGGAGAGAGGCAGGGAGAGGATGGGGCCTGGTGGGTCTGAAGCTGCCCCTGGGCCAGGTTTCAGGCCAGCGCCTGAGGCAGGGAGATGCAGTGGGGGAAGGAGGAAGGAGAGCTGCTGGAGGGGCGGCCTTGGGGCCAGCAAAGGCCAGTTGCAGAAACTCACAGCCAAGGCAAAGACACCCGTTGTGTCCCCATCGGAGGTGCACGTGCTGTGCTCTGGCCAGCTGCCCAGCACATCCAGGAGGATCAGCTGTGCCAGCTCCGCAGTCCTGGCTGAGCCCATGATGGTCTTCCACATGGCCATGGCAGCTCTGTGGGGTCAGAGCTCTGTCTCAGGGGGGTCTCAGACACAGCACTGGGGGGAGCTGAGCTGGCTGCCAGTTCTGCCTCTGCCCACTGGCCCTGGCCAGCAGCAGGCAGGCAGCCCAGCCCTGTGGGGACAGAGCCCTGAGGGGCAGTGAGGGAGCATGGCAGCAGGCTCGGGGGCTGACATGCCAGGGCTGGGAAAGGCAGCAGCCAGAGGGCCCTGGAAGTCTCTGTTGCTCAGACACCTGGGACAGGCTGCTCAGGGTGATGGGCTGGGGAGGCCTGAGCCCTCTGGGCAGGTGGGCCCCATACCTGTCACAGGACGGGGCCACACGCAGCAGCGTCAGGACTGCGTCATCTGGCTGTGCTTTGGTGAGATGCAGCAGGGCCTTGTCCAGCCTGTGCTCAGCACAGTCATTGGCCATGAGCCACTGGTGGATGAACCTGACCATGGCAGGCACCTGGAGAAGGCACGGGGAGACTTGGAAAGCTGTCACAGGGAGCAATGTTCCCAGCTTCCCCAGAGAAGTGCTTCCCTTCCCACTGCACTGCCATGTGGCCTCAAAGGCTCACAGCAACCAGCATGCCTGGCCTGGGAGGCCAAGCATTTCCTGGGAGGATCAAACCCTGCCCACAGGCTGCTTACTTGGTTTGGATAGTAAAAATCTTCCTCCACGAGCATAGACAGGAGGGCAGCACTGGTCTTGGTTTGGAAGATGGACGATGATGATCTGATCCCAGTGCCCATGGCGATGGTCTCTTCCACCTGAATTTTCCTTATGAATTTGCAGATGAACTGTAGGAGAGGGGCAGGAAGCCGGGGATGTTGCATGGAGTGCTGCACACACGGTGCTGGGCTGAGCAGGGACAGCAGGCCCAGCCCAGGTGGGGGTGGCTGCAGGTACCTGCGCTGTGCTGCGGAAGCGGCCACGGCTGGATTGCTGCTCTTGTGTGCGCTCCAGGGCTGCATCTGGCAAAGAGCGAGCGCAGCCAGAGCTGAGGGGCTGCAGGAGAGGCCGGAGAACACAGCCCAGCCCTGCGCTGCCCAGGCAGGGAGAGCCCCGGGATGCCCCCCAGGGGATGGAGCACGGCCACTGCTCTTCGGGTGTCTGCCCATGCCCCCCCCATCCTGTCTGGCACCGCACATCCCACACGGGGCATGGCATGGCATGGCATGGCATGGCATGGCATGGCATGGCATGGCATGGCATGGCATGGCATGGCATGGCATGGCATGGCATGGCATGGCATGGGGTCAAGCTGTCTGCAGGCACCAGTCCTGAGGCTGAGCTCTGCCACTCACCCTCCTGCGGTGGCTGGAACAGCAGCACCTCTTTGATCTCCTGTGCTGGGGTAGCTCCAGGGCCTTCTTCCTCCTCCTCCACCCAGGCCATCTTGGGCACTCTCAGCGTTCTCTGCTCCATGTCTCTTACTGGATTTGTAGCTACTTGCAGGAGAGATGCCTTGGAAAAGCTCCAAGTCACCAAGTCCTGCAGTTGTGCCTGGAAGGCACCTTCAAGACCGAAGCCACAGGAAGGCTGCAGGACAGCAAGTCCTGCACTCGGTCTCACGGGCTCCTGCCACAAGGACAGGAGACTCCTGTCAAGGATTGTGGTCTGGCCTCGAGGGCACTGGCAGCAGGGATGGGAGATGCCTCTGGGGCACCAAGTCCCACGCTCTGCCCTCAAGGGCACCTGCAGAAGAGAAGCCTCGGGAAGGCCACGGGTCACCAAGTCCTGTGGTCTGGCCTTGAGATCAGCTGCAGGAATAACGCCTCAGAAAGGCTCCGGGTCAGACAGGAACGAGCGCACTGTGCGGGGGCTCCTCACGGCACCGCTCTGTCCCGTCCTGTCCCGTCGTGTGCTCCGAGCACTGTGGCATGGTCTTGTCACCGCCAGCTCCTTTGTCACCACGTGTCACAAAGGGCCCTTGGACACCCGTTCTATGCCACAGTGACCATGCTGCACCATGTCACAAAGGGCCCCTGCACACTGCCCCCTGCCCTGGGCCCACCCCAGCCCAGCCAAAGTGGCCCAGGTTGGAAGAAATCCCTCCCCCAAGTGTCTAAGCCAGCCCAACAGGATCTTTAGGAACGGCTCAGACCATCAGCAAATGCTGCCCTGCTCTGTGGGCTCAGGGCAGCAGAAGGAGCCCCCAGGGCTGCCAACGCAGCCGCACTGGGAAGGGCCTTCCAGGGAAGCTGGCACGGCCTCCTTGGGACACGTCCCGGCTGGTGGCCATCCTAAACCCGCAGGTGTGACATGCACAAGGAACGGGTGGGCCCACAAATGCTGCTCTGAGGCCTGGGGCCCGGGCAGCACTGACATCAGCAGCTGTGGCAGAGTCCCCGCCCAAGCAGACCTGGCACCCCCCGAGCCCTGGCAGCGCTGGTGCCCATCTCCTGCCCCACAGACCTGTGCCCCCGGGGGGCTTCTGAGCCATAGAGAGCCAAAGCCCGCGTGCCTTGGGGGCTGTGCTCCTTCCTGCAGGGGCTGATGGCAGCAGCACCTGGAGCAACTGCTGGCAGCACTTGCTGTCTGTCAGAAGGCAGAAGCTGTTAGTCAGTCCTGAAAGGATTTTTTCATGGAAGGGATTGGCAGTAGCACCACAACACCATCAGCTGCTGAGTTTCCCTGGACGATTCAGTTGTTCAGAGGCACTGTCATGTTTAATGTGATCCTCCGTCAGTTCTTCTGGGAAAAACACGAGCCCAGTCTGTGATGTTCAACGCTCCAGTTGCTGCCCGCCTGTCTGTGTTGTAGCTGATGCAAGGCAAATATTTCCTCCCAACCCAAAGAGCCTGAAAAGACACAGGGCTACATCTCTTTTTGTTTTTTGGGGTTTTTTTAATCTTTTCCAGAGCTGCTGATCATTCTCAAGGTTTTCTCCTTATCCCTAGGGCACCTTCTCCAGAAGTTCTGCTGTTCTATCCTTTTGCATTGAGTGAAAGCTACCTGCAGTGACCAGTCGATCAAAGCCCTGGGAAAACCTGAACTCCTTGGTGAAGGCGGGCAAAACATTTCTCTCTCAGATCTGAAGCCATTAAATGCCAAGGACTGTCCCCAGTGTCATACCCTGTCCCTTGAAGTGTGCTGATGCCATTTAAGAGGGGTTGCCAATGAAAACTACTCTTAAGAGTTTTGTAATTTCTGCATTAGCATTCAAAGGAGCTGTGCTCCTTCCTGCAGGTTGATGGCGGAGCACCTGGAGAAACTGCTTTAACTTGGTCTCTGTCAGAAGCTCTCACTCCGTGCTCAAATTATTTTCTCATTGAAGTCATTTCCTTCAGCACAAAAACACCTTAGTGGCGAAGGCACAGAAGAATCTGGCATTTAAGACTCCTCAATTCAGAAAAGTTTTGCTTCCCATTGCTCGACTCAAGAAGTTCCAAAGTTGCAAACTTCCCAAATTCATTGGGATGGCCTGAGAAGGTGAAAGTTGAAGAGTTTTGTTTCCCTTCTCAAAGCAGCAATTCATTTTGCCTTAACATCATCCACTGAGAGTCACTTTACTGAACATAACACTACACAGAGGCAAAAAAGGCCATTCTTTGGTTTGCAAACAGTTTCTATGAAGGGGTGATAATATCCTAATTATCTTAAGGAATAAAAGCTCTCAAAAAGAAATGAAGGTCCACTCAGTGTTACAAAAAGTAGCCCAAACAAATGAGTAGATGGCAAAGGCTAATCCTCGCCCTGGTACAGATACCTAAGTGGCCAATAAAGTACCAGCTCTCCCTCTTGTTCCTGCAGGAGAATCAGGACCATGAACAGGGTCACAGATATTCTTTCACCCTCCATAACCAAGCCAGCGCAAACCACAGATGCCCTATCGAATCATCTCAGCAGTGTAAGGATGGATGGTATTTTGATACAATTCACCATCAGCCCACTAGTTTCTACGTGGTAAAGAGAAATATTTTAGTGGGGTGCAGACTCCTGCCTTCCACATCCAAGTCAATGAAAGGAGCTTTTGGCAGACAATGCATTTGTCACCACCAATTTCTAACTGAATGAGGAGAGCCCTCAGAGCTGCTGTCTGGGGAACACCTTGACCTTGACCTGTA
>JALJVW010001588.1:0-10592 GCA_024865655.1 Emberiza elegans | reverse complement strand
ACTCAGGAAAAGAGTTAATTGGTGACTTGTTGCACCCTAAATTAGCAGCCTATGAGAAGCTTCCCGGAGCATCCAGCACTGTACTCCTGCTCCTCGCCCCTTTGTACTTTTGTAAAATGTAAGACTTTAGAGAGAGGGTTTTCCAGAGGAATATTACACCGAAGGACAGTTGCAGGGTGGTCAGACTGTCCAGAGACTGCTGGTACACACCTTCTGACAAGAGCATTGTATAAAATAACCCTTAATAATTTCCAACTAACACTGTTCAGTAGGGTGGATGTGCACGATGTTCTTCTCCAGCAAAACCTGCTCTGCACAAGTGACAAGGTTGCAAGGCACATTGACAGGCTGGAGAAGTGGGTCTGTGTGGGCATCAAGAATTTCAACAAGGCCAAGTACAAGTTTCTACACCTTGTAGAAGGTCAGGGCAATCCTAGACATGTCCACAGGTTGGGTGGAGAAGTGATTGGGAGCACTGAGGAGAAGGACTTGGGGTGTTGGTTGATGAAAAACTCAACGTGAACCAGCAGTGAGCGCTCACAGCCCAAAATGCCAAACAAATCTTGGGCTGCATCCAAGCCCCATGGCCAGCAGGTCAAAGGAGGAGATTCTCCTCTCTGCCCTGCTGGGAGAAGCTACATGCTGTGCTGTATCCAGGGCTGGGGTCCCCAAAATTTGAAGGGCATGAAACTGCTGGAGCAAGTCCAAAGGAAGGCATGAAGTTAATAAGGATCAACTTCCAGGGTGAAAGTTTGGACTATTCAGCCTGGAGAGGAGAAGGTTTTGTAGAGACCTCAAAGAAGGTCCCAGTATCTGAAGGGGCCTACAGGGAAGCTGGAGATGGATCCAGGAACTGTAGCAATAGGACAGGGAGCAATGGCTTCAGATGGAAAGAGGGGAAATTTAGGTTAGATATTAGGAAGAAATTCTTTGTTGTGCGTGTGGTGAGCTGCTGGAACAGGCTGTCCAGAGAAGCTGTGCCTGCTCCATCCCTGGAAGTGTTCAAGGCCAGTTTGCATGGGTGTCTAAGTAACCTAGTAGGAAGTGTCCTGCCCATTTCAGGGCTTTGGGACTAGATGATCTTTGAGGTCCCTTCCAATCCAAAGTATTCCATGATTTTATGATTCTGTTGTCTGCCTGTAGATTTTTACTCCATGGTCTCTCATTACAAGAGAGATGGAAAGCAAGACTATTTTACTATGTGCAAAATATACTGTCCCTGCTATTTATCTCCACTCTGCAAGAGGAAATACCAGGCAATGAGTTTTTTAGTGAGGAGAGATTTAAATCCATAGAAATGGCAGGAGTGTGCCCAGATATTTGGACCAAAAGGCAAGCTGCATGCTCAGGTGATGTAAATCACCATAGTTCTGTTCAGGTTAAATATTCACTGCTCAGATCCACCAATCTGATCCAGAGAAGGGATAAGTTTCTGAACTGGTTATTATTCAATTGAAGTAAATTACTGGTTATCAATTCATGTGTATCTAACAGAAGACCGCATAATTTATTTTAATCTCATCGGCATAATAAATCTTAATCTCTCTGTATATGGATTTCTTTGTTGCAATGCTTTCTTTTTCTGCTGAAGCTGTAAAAGTAATAGGAACAAGGATGTTTTTATAGCCTGGATATGCATATACCTACACGTACTTTGGCATTTTACGTATTTTTAAATCAAAAACTCTGATGTGAAAAATAAAAAATATATTAGAATATATTAAAAGAGGTTCTGTCTTCCAGATGCAAGCTCAGGGTAAGGAACCTCTTCTGAGTACTGAGTTTATCCCAACCATGCATAACATCACTATTGTAGGACTTGGGAATACAGAGAAAAATCAAATAGGTCCTCAAATGCTGTTCTTTTTGGCATTCATCCTGAAACTCAAAAATACATTTTCCTCAAAGAATTGATAAAAATAGGAAAATATGAAATCAAAGGAATAGTCTCCTGAGATTACAATATGAATTAATAATGCTCTTATTGTATCAGTTGTCTGAGATGGCCTGATTTTATACCACCACTTCTTAAGACTGCTTTAACTAAGCCAACAGCAGAGAAGATTCATTTACAGGATAGAAGAAAATTATTCATTAAAAACATACGGGGAGGCATTACTTATGAACTCTCCTAAAGTCAACAGTGATTACGAGCATCTGACATCAATTAGGAATGCAACATCATGCTGCCAATCTGAAACTTTAGTATCTAAAAGTGCATTTAGAAATAGCTTGACAGCATCTCTCTGTGTCAAACAACTTGATATATCAGTATGCCTTCTGGTTAGGAGCCAAAACTCATAGGTTGGAAGAATCATTCAATTTCATTGTCTAAGAACTGATGCTACTTAGTCATCTTCCCATGATTAGGTGAAAGAGAAAACCCAGCAGAATACAGCAGCTACAGTGGGTAGGAATGAATAGAAATTTAAACTCAGTGAAGTGTTTAGCACTTAAACTGCAGTACAACCGTGGAGTAGAAGAACTTTCTGGAGTAAAGGAACTAGTACATAAGGAGATAAAAACCTTTGGGTTGCTTCCATTTGTTTCAGGTTTTGGGGTTTTGGGGGTGTTTTTGCTATTGTTGGAGTTTATTTAGTTTGGGTTTATGTTTTCAGTTTTTTCTTTTCTTTTTTTTTTTTTTGTCTGTCGTTGTTGTTTTGTTTCATTTGACTTACTTTCACTCACACATTATTTAGGAAAGAGCAGGCTATCTTGAATTAACATTCAGAAAATCTGGGACGGTGAATACTTTTAACAGAGGCACAAAATCCTGCACAACTGATCAGCACAAGCTGTTGCAGAAGACCAGAGCTCAGTGTGATATAAAGAGTGTGCAGCAATGAGACCAGGATATTCTCTGTTCACTTCCTGTGCTATAATGAGTACTGGGTATCTCTCTCAGTTAGACAGAATAATTTTTGCTTCTATAAATAATAGTGTTTTCAGAATGGCTTTTTCACCTTTTTCATGAAGGATATTTGTCTTTCTGGACAGGAAAGAGATATGAAACTCATTCAACACCAAATATCCTATAAATATTATGTTAAGATTAGATATTAGGGGAAAAAAAATGTCTTTTCTGAAAGGGTTGCTTGGCGCTGGAACCGTCCTCCCTGGGAAACAGTGGAATCCTTATCCCTGGAAGCGTTCAGAAAGAGTGCTGATAGGGGACATGGTTTTGCAGTGAACTTGTTGTCACTAAATTAATAGTTGGGCTTGATCTTAGTGGCCTTTTCCAACCTTACGCATTCTGTGATTCGAAAGAATGAGAAATAGGAAAATTTGCAGAGAGCTTCACAAATGTTGCAAGACAGTCATGGCCATGCCCAAGACAAAAACATAGGTAAAGGTTCTGACAGGCTCCAACTAGAAGATGTGCCTGCTAACCAGTTTTATTAGTCCTCCTGAAAAAAAACAACAAGGGCTACCAATTATATTTACAGAAAAACATTTTCTTGCAATGCATATAACCATAATCATTGCAAAGACACAGAAGCCACATCAAGATTATTAGTCATTAAATGGATTAAGAGAGATGTGTGTACAGTGAATAAAATTAAGTGTATGGAAAATGAAATACAATGTTAAACAGAACACTAATGCTGATTAGAGTAAACTGTGTATAATGAAGAATGAAGAAAACACATGCTGAAAAGAAACATTAGGAACCTACAGAAATTCTAAAAAGGTAAAAGAGTTGAGAAAGACTATTTGTATAGCTAAAGTGTGTCTGCACAATATGATGTGAAAAGGATTTACTGTTCTTTTTGTTGACATTGCTTAGGAAACTGGAACAAGGTTAGTGTGTTAGGGACAGATCTAGAAAATGCTCCTGGCGAAACCTGTGTGTTTCTACATGAATGTTTCTACGGTTCTTTTAAAGATGTGCTTGGAAGCCAAATCTGTGCCCGACGGAAAGATCAGCCCAGCATGCACTTCCCCTCTGCAGCTCCTACCTGAGTGTCAGGCAGCAATGCTGAAAGGAAATGGACTTCCCAAGACTTCAAGAAGTTGAGGAGCAGAGCAAGGCGACATCTGCATTAATGCAGCTTCTGCATTTCATCACTGACTAAGTGACGTTTCTCCAGTGAGTGTGTGTTCTTTGATGAGGCCATACAGAGGAAACCATCATCTTTCTGACCACATTTTCATAATTGCCTTTAATTAAGAATTTTTCCTTTTCTGTGATACCTGCCATTCTGTTGGCAGAAGTTAGATAATGTTTTGTTCCCTCTTAGATTGAAACAAGAAGACAGATGAGGTCAACAGCAATATCGATTAATGTCAATTATTCAATATTTGCAATCTTGAATGTGCTAGATTACCAAGTGGTATTTCATGCCTGTAAGTGACTGTTTGTTTCAGTGACTACCAGGACCCCACCTAGGACATTGTTTAAAAGCTTTTTATCAATGGAAAGCTAAAAATCATGAAATTAAAAATGGGTTGTTTTGACAAGTTTCTCAAACATAATGCCAATATATGCTTAATCATGAGCCTTTTATGTTTTCAGACATCTAAGATATTAAAGTTAGCTCTTTCAGTAGTTGTGAAAATTATTTTATAACTGGTTTTGGGATCATATTGTCTTTCAGAGGTACATTTGTACTCACTTACTTATCTCATCTGCCCTTTATTTTTAAAATGCATTTTATAGTTGTGAGAATTGAAGCTTCAAAATAAAATCTTTCCTATACATAACAACAGATGAAAAGACCATTTATTTCCACTTATTGTTTATTCAGAAACAATCCAAATATTGATAATAGCTGAGATATGATGACACATGAGATGAGAGAAAAATCACTCCCAGCTGACAGTTTTGAACTTTGCTAATTTTCAGCAGAGTTTATCGTATTGCTAATTAACATAATGGGATGGGTAAAGAGCACTCAAAAAGTTACTTGTTTTCCATGGTGATGGCTGTAATATTCCCAATTCCTAGAATGACTAAAAACCTGGGTGAAAGAGCAGTTGTAAGTGCATAAAAGAGGAAGAAAGCAGAACTAAGGATCCTGAATTCAACTACGAGGCCGGGTTGCAGAAATGGGGATTGTTCAGCCTGGAGAACAGATAGATTAGGCATGACCTAATGGTGGCCTTCCACTGCTCTCCTAAAAGGCGCCTACAGGAGAGATGCAGGGACACTGCTTAGATATAGCCAACAAGAGACGCTAAAGACGAAGATACGGAGCTCGCCCGAGCTAAGCGCCGGTCTCCTTGGCTTCTTTCGGCAGGAGCAGCGCTCCGGAGCACACCGCGACCGGCACAATGCTCTTTGCGCGAAGAAGCCGCTTCTTCGCCTCCGGGAGCCGGAGAGAGCGGCACCTTCCGAAAGGCGAACAACCAAGCCGAACTACACTGGGACTGTGTGCACAGCTTGCAAACCGATAGAAAACAGTACCTTAAAATTCTCCTGCTATTTCATTCACGCTAACATTTGAATGCAAGTAGTTTTGGACTACTTTCTTTTGCTTCTTGCAAAACGCTCTGCAGTGCTCCGTGCACCTCTAGAACACGATAGGAGATGATTTCTGTACTGGCACAGTTTCTCCTTGCGAGACATAGTGGAAAAGCTTTTTGCTTAAGTGTAGGCGACAAGAGACGCTAAAGACGAAGGTACGGAGCTCGCCCGAGCTAAGCGCCGGTCCTTAGCTTCTTTCGGCAGAAGCCGCGGTTCGGAGCACCCCGCGACCGGCACGGTGATCTGCGACCGGCACAATGCTCTTTGCGCGAAGAAGCCGCTTCTTCGCCTCCGGGAGCCGGAGAGAGCGGCACCTTCCGAAAGGCGAACAACCAAGCCGAACTACACTGGGACTGTGTGCACAGCTTGCAAACTGATAGAAAACAGTACCTTACCACTCTCCTGCGATTTTATTCACGCTAACATTTGAATGCAAGTCGTTTTGGACTACTTTCTTTTGCTTCTTGCAAAACGCTCTGCAGTGCTCCGTGCACCTCTAGAACACGATAGGAGATGATTTCTGTACTGGCACAGTTTCTCCTTGCGAGACATAGTGGAAAAGCTTTTTGCTTAAGTGTAGGCGACAAGAGACGCTAAAGACGAAGGTACGGATCTCGCCCGAGCCAAGCGCCGGTCCTTGGCTTCTTTCGGCAAGCCGCGGTTCGAGCACACCGCGACCGGCACAGTGCTCTGCGACCGGCACAATGCTCTTTGCGCGAAGAAGCCGCTTCTTCGCCTCCGGGAGCCGGAGAGAGCGGCACCTTCCGAAAGGCGAACAACCAAAAAGCCGAACTACACTGCGACTGTGTGCACAGCTTGCAAACTGATAGAAAACAGTACCTTACCACTCTCCTGCGATTTTATTCACGCTAACATTCGAATGCAAGTCGTTTTGGACTACTTTCTTTTGCTTCTTGCAAAACGCTCTGCAGTGCTCCGTGCACCTCTAGAACACGATAGGAGATGATTTCTGTACTGGCACAGTTTCTCCTTGCGAGACATAGTGGAAAAGCTTTTGCTTAAGTGTAGGCGACAAGAGACGCTAAAGACGAAGGTACGGAGCTCGCCCGAGCTAAGCGCCGGTCCTTGGCTTCTTTCGGCAGAAGCCGCGGTTCGGAGCACACCGCGACCGGCACAGTGCTCTGCGACCGGCACAATGCTCTTTGCGCGAAGAAGCCGCTTCTTCGCCTCCGGGAGCCGGAGAGCGGCACCTTCCGAAGGCGAACAACCAAGCCGAGCCACACTGGGATTGTGTGCACTGCTTGCAAACTGATAGAAAACAGTACCTTACCACTCTCCTGCGATTTTATTCACACTAATATTCGAATGCAAGCACTTTTGGACCACTGCCTTTTTGCTTCGCTAGTGGTAGGTTACAAGATCAGCAGCACCTTTGCAGCTTCCTGGGTTTTGATGTGGCAGCCACATGCTGCTCTCCGTCCTCCTCAGATCCACCACTTCAAGCTGAGACAGGAAAGATCAAAATCTTGTCAAGTCTCTCAGCAATGTAACAGTTGATGTTATGAATGTTCCATTCTTCCACTTTTGAGGAATTCAATAATTCATGCCTTGGTACCATTCAACTGCTTTCAAGCATCTAGACAAATTCAGCTGTGGTAACAGACAGCAACTTATCCCTGGGAAAAGTCTCCAATCCCATGACAAGGAACGTCAAAGAAAAACCCTATTCTAGCAAAACTGAGCAAAACGTTCAAATATGTACTGATCCAGAACTTCCTTAGGTAGGATAATGCACACTTTGCTACTTCTGGGAAGGCTCCTGTCCCTTATCCCTTTTGCCGACACAGTCTGCCTGACACAATGGCAGGGATGAGATATCCGGGCATTCCAACCAGAGAAGGCCAAGTGCAGCTATTGATTCACTCCACTTTGGGATGGATAAAGCACAGTTCTGAAATAAGAGGGACAATTTTTCTCCTTATCCTTGCTTGTCTGGCCTCCATACACTTGGACACCCTGCCAATGAGGTGAAACCTAATCCCCAGTATTTCTGTCCAAATTTGTGCTTCTTTGTCTGTCATCAACTGCATGCTCTGTCTAAACCACATCTCTATAGAACTGTATTAGAAGAAAATTGGAAGAAGTTTTTTTCTTTCCTTCACCCACATAAACTTTGAAAATTTTCTAAACCACATCAACTCTTCAAACCATTGGTATAAGATAATTGCTTAAAGAAACCTTTGAGAAAAAGTAACCCTATTCTTTCCTTTAGCATTTTGTTGATTTTTTTTTCCTATCACTCTCCAGTTTACAACCTGAACCCAGGTAATCTGAGAAGCTTACTTATTAGTAGGAAAAATAGAAAACCTGTGGAAATTCAGGTTCTGAACCTTCTGTATGTCTATGAAGAGGTTGATATGTGGGATGGTTCTTCCAAGGGCTCCAATAGGTGTACATCTGACTTCAAGTCCTGTAGCCACCTTATATCATAGGGGTGGTTGGGGTGGAATGCTTTGTATGGAGTTTTTACAAATTCTAACAAAATTTTTGTGTGACCTGAAAGAAAACGAGAACTTTGCAAGAGAACAGCAGTGCTTAAGCCCAGAAAGTACAACTAAAATGTGTCTAACTTTCAAAAGGTCTTTTGGGGTAGAAGACAGATATTAATGACCTTAAAAGTAGATGTAGAAAGACTTGTCTTTTGGAAAAACTTTGTGGAAACTGCCTAGTTAAAATAAATAAATAAATAAATAAAAACCAAAAAAATCCTCCCAAAATACTCAAACGAACAAAAGAGAACCAAAGGAAAAGGAAAAAAAAAAAAAAAAAAAACAAATTAAAAACCCCAAACAAAAAAAAAAGCCAAACCAAAGAAAAAACAAAACCCCAAAACCCCAAAACGAACCAAACACAAAACAAACAACCAAAACCAGTTAAATTCTTTTTTTTTCTGTGAAACAGCTGTACTTCATAGTATCTCCATGGGAACTCCTTATAATGTGGACATTCTCTGATTGCTGCTGGGTTGTTCACTGCAAGCAATATAGATTCTCCACTAGCTTTCACATAAAACTGTGTTAGGTAGGTTGGAAAGTATCTTTGGAATGAATAAAAACGCTCTGTATACCCGCAACGATTAGGAAAATATCAAACCTCGTCTCAAAAGTAGGTTAATGAGCTACAACAAATGTGATGAGTATTTACTTTTGTTTTCTTTGAATGTTGTGCAATTGTAAACCAGAACTAACTTAAAATAGGTACAAAACCCAGGAAAAAGTAGATAAAGAAATATCAGCAAAATTCTAAAATGAAGCTTTGAGAGCCTTGAGAATTGAAAAGCGTTGTATTTCTAGAAAGATATCCCGTTTTCCTAAATTTGGATGTGAATTATCCTAAAAACCTCATTTCCATCTTTCTTTACATACTTCATTTAGACTAGGCTAGGCTCTTGGTAGGCCTGTTTGTAGAAGTTTTGGTCCTGCTGCCAAGAAAATAATGTTGCTGGATGATCTTGAGGAAGGAGGAACTTGATAGTCTTGAGAGAAGAGGATGTGAACTAAGGAATGATGTGCCTGAGCACATCCCAGAAATCCCAAAAGATTGAGGATGCCAACCAAGCACGTGCTATTCCTCCCGATATTTTAAAGTCTAGACCTGCCAAAACTCAATGCTCTCTCATAACCACATGGAATGCACGTGATAGCCAGACAAAGGACACCTGCTCCCTGAAAAAGACAGGGATTGACTTCTATCAAAAGTAGTTGCCCACAGCAATATGAGTTTGTTCTGCCTTTCATGGTTTTTTTTGTTGTCATCAAATGGAACCAGAGAAAGTCAATCTCCTGCAGGATAAAATGGGATTAAGGTACTGCTGTTCTCCATCAGCTAAAGGATTTGGTACTACAGTTAAAGTTAAATGACCCTAAAGTCCAGCTATTATCTGTATCATATACCTGGAATTTAAGTGAGGAAAAATGACATTGAAAATTCACTTAAAAAAAAAAAAAAAATAAAAAAAAGGTCTTCTTCTGATGAGATTGGTGAAAGTGACAGAGAGAAAATAACACCTGTTAGAACTGCAAATCTTGCATCACCAGTCACATTACTCTGGCCAAAATAGTATTTTTGTAGTCCTGAATTCTGAACAGCAAAATATCATCATCACAATGCCTGACCAGGAGACTATAAAAATCAAATCAAATCAAATTTCAGGCTTAATTATAGCAATACAAATTAAAATGTATTGTCCTCTTTCATAGCCGAAGGCAATAAAGCATCACTTGAAGTGGCATTTATGAGAAAAACAGTTAGGTACTGTAATTTCAAATGAATAGGAGCAAGAAGAATTACTGAAACCCATTCTAATCTCCATTTTATAAAATAAAAATGTGGCATTGCTTCTTATATTTTTTATTTCCTGATGATTTTAAAATTGCAGAACCAGTGTACCCATGTTTCTGTCACATAAAAAAAGCATCAATATTGTTATACCTTCTCTGAGTGACATGCTTAGACTGGAGCATGTGTTAATAAGCTTTTTATTAAGCGTATGCTAATCAACATATGATTATTGAATGGAACTCCATCAATCTTGCAGCCATTTTCTCTGTGAAAAATGTTCTTTAGGACATGGCTGGGAGAGAGGAATTTGGAAAAGACAATCTGCAGAGTTTTAAAAACCTATTATTATTACCCCATTATATGTTTAAGAGTACTTTTCTAGTTGATTTTTGTTGGTTTTGGTTTTTCTGTACACATATGAGGTAGTATTTTGCAGAAAAGCAAATGATGCAAGACAAGCTACTTTCCAGTTTTATGGTACGTTGCTCCTCTCCAGATTTTCTGGCCACAGTCTTTCCTATTAAAAACCTCCATCTCTAGAGGAAAATGTAGAAGGCAAATGCCCATTAAAATTTTGCTGCCTGCTCTATCAAGTAGAGTCATTTAATTGCATCAAGTGACTATCTAACTGATGCACTAAAATGATAAAGCTCCAGTCGAGCCTCCATTTCACAAACATCTCTGTTGTTAATCACACACCCTTAATAAGATGGACCCTATATGTCTTTGCAAGATTTTTACACTTTTTGACATTTTGGATTTCACAAGATTGCACCAAAGTTTGAACATTGTTCAACTTTTCAGAATTTGAATCATTTTGTTG
>JALJVW010001586.1:0-20393 GCA_024865655.1 Emberiza elegans | reverse complement strand
GAACAACTGAGATTATGGGGAAGAACTGGGACCACACTGGGGCAACTGAATCAACACTGGAGCAGCTGGGACCCTTCTGAGGGGGACTGGGACTTGCTGGGAATCACCACAGAAGATCTCGCACCACTGTTCCTGCTTCTTAAAGGCAGTGAAGGACTCGATTCCCCGCAATCACTGACACCGGAGGCCAAAGCAGCTGTACAAAAAGTTCCCCAGGGCGATTAAACTAAACAGGCACACAGATAGCACCCTAATTTTCCTTTCTCCCCGGCAATATGTGGTGTAAGTCCAAAATTCCATGCATTATTGTTTCAGTGGAACTCAGTTATCTCAGATCCCCTGACAATAATTGAATGGGTTTTCAGATCACACCAACCTACTAAAACGATAACAACCCCACAGAAAGTTACTGCACAACTGATCAGGAAAGCTAGAGAGCGTCTGTGCTCCCTTGCAGGAACAGACCATGTGAATGTATACTAACTTCTCACTCAAGAGCACCTCAATTGGCTACTTCAAACATCTGAACCACTGCAATACGCCTAAGATAGATTTTACACAGGCTAGGATCATTCCCATCCAAACATTCTGGACCATCCAAGACCTGGCATTCCATGGACTGCTCAGGATGTTTAAAGTTACCCCAAGACCTGGCATGATCTGGCAATCAGACATCACCACCTGCCCAAAAATGCCAGGAACATGCCCATTCCAGTGCCGGTCAGAGCTTTGGTGGGTCATCCAGCCAGGGTCCTGGGATTCAATCCAATCCTTTCCTTTCCTTTCCTCCTTTCCTTTCCCTTTCAGGCAGACTCCTTTCCTTTCCACTTTCCTTTTCCTTTCCTTTCCTTTCCTTTCCTTTCTTTCCTTTCCCTTTCCTTCCCTTCCTTTCCTTTCCTTTTTCTTTTCCTTTCTTTCCTTTTTTCTTTCCTAAAAGACCTTTTCCTTCCTTTCCTTTCCTTTCCTTTCCTTTCCTTTCCTTTCCTTTCCTTTTCTTTCCTTTCCTTTCCTTTCCCTTTCCTTTCCTTTCCTTTCCTTTCCTTTCCTTTCCTTTCCTTTCCTTTCCTTTCCTTTCCTTTTTTCCTTTCCTTCTTTCCTTTCCTTTCCTTTCCCATAGCTTCAAAGTACAGAAGCCAAAAAAAAAATGAGCTGTACTGAGTTGTGCTAAAGCAGAGATCTGCTGGTAAAGACACTGTCAAAAGAATCCAGTGCTTGAGGAAACCACTGAATTCATTGTTTTACAGATAAAATACAGCCAGACAAGGCAATTGGGATAATCTGCTTCAGTTTTCCAAAGAATACTCTGACTTCAGTCCTTCTGCCCCTCAACAGAATATTCAGAACCAGTTCCACAAGAATACTTAAGTGTTTAAATCTTACTCTAATTAAAGCTCATAGACTTCACAGGCACTTCAAACAAAGAAAAAACAACAACAACATTGCAATCATCTTAATTTTTAAAGATTTGTTTCCAGGCATGTTCACTAAATCACAAATATCTCCTCTAAGTGATTCAGCTTTAAACAGGAGACAGAAAACATTATTCCCTTTTGACTACTTCCTTTAGCCCTGAAATATCTACTGAATAATGCTTTAGGCACTGTTTGGGAACAAATTCAAAAGACCCCAAGGAATCAGATGTGCAGAGTTGATACTTAGCTGACCTCTTCATCTACTTCAGAGCAAAGTTTCACTTGCTGGGAAATTGTATCTGAAACATGAAGAGATTTTGATCAATGTATTTCTAAAAAAAAGTAACAGTGGAACTGTATTTAACAGTTACAGATATGAAACTGTGAGACTACTCATGAAAATTAAAACTTGACAATATATAAAAATCTAAAGAAGGTGCATGGCAAATATTCCAATCGTACCTGAATCAGTGATTTCGCCATGGTTCGACACATCGAATGGCAGCCTAAAGTCATCATCTGAGCTTCTGTTAAAACCCTGCACAAATTTAAATATTAGTTTCTTATGGGCAGATTTGTAAAGAAGAAATTATAAAATCCATAAAAAAATCCTAGGGATGATGTGAAAATAGAATTTGTCATTAATAAAACAGCTGCCTACAAGGCCAAAAGCCCAAGGTATTGGTAATGGCTTTGGAACTCACTTCTTCCTTCCCAGTGGTTTATCAAACTGTTGGTGTCCTGCAGTTTGATTTACAGACTGTGGCCAAAGGGGAGCTTTCAGTGCAGGGAACTCAGCAGCTCCTGCCTGTCTGGGCACTGGTGCATGGCAAAGGACTCAAGGAGACAAATTACTTTTTTGAAGACCAGTAGTTGATATTTCTTTTTTGATTTACTTTCAAGGGCACTTCTAAACCATATCTGATTATGTTTCAGCATGAAAATACCCTTTTACAAGGTTTTTAAGTCACAGAAGTTCATCCTGTAAACAGCTAACTCACCTGATGTCAGAATATCCTGTTTGAATCTCAACATATTTCATAAGGAGCTTCAACATGAAAAAAACAACTTGTTGAATTCCCATAACTCAGTGTGGGGACAGAACATTTTCACTGCACACCTGATCTGGTGAGACCAAGACACCAACGCCAGTGCCAGCATCTGAGTGGGGCCTGTGGGAATCCATCAAATCAGAGGGTTTTGGGAAAGCTGCAAAAGGCAGGCCTCAGAGACAGCAGAACTGTGATCAGAGCCAAGCAGTAGCCATGAGATAGATAGGTCAGCAGAAAAATGATGTAAAAAGTAGAAAAGTAAGGACAAATAGAACAATGGTCTGTGTATTAACACTTGGCTAGAATAACTCCCTAAGGTACAGAAAAGTTTATCTAGGGAGATATTAGGAAGTTCTAAGCTTAATAATGGAGCTCTGTGCATTGTGTTTTAAGGCTTACAAGCAGGCATTGTATTCAAAATAAGCAAGGATTGTTTTAACCAAAGGTACTTGTGCTTGTAGTGGTTGGGTAGAACTACTGTTAATATGCTTTTGCTTTGTGTGATTGGTCAAAAAATTATAAAGTAAGTTGTAACATTAAGTTCTTTGCTGCCTGGGATGTGAGCTGCTGGCATCTTCCCATTGTCATAACCATGTAATGAGACTGATGCTGGAAAATAAAACAGCTCAAGGCAGTTCCTCAGTAGTCCCGTCCCGTTGGTGATTTGTACAAAGACCCCGGCCGGTGACAGAGCCCTGCTCGCTCTCTGGGCTGAATTACCCACATCAAACGCAGACTTACAGCACAGAGCAGATGCTCGAGAAGATGATTCCCTTCAGTTTTGATAGAAAACAACAACAAAAGTCTTGGAAATTCAAACCGAAGATGTCTGTGCATATGCCACTCTAGGCATACGCACAGAAATGAGTCCAGTGCAGGAGCCGTCCCGGCCCATGCAGGGGCAGGTGTGTGTGTGCTCCAGCCCTGCCGGGGCAAGGGGCAGGTGTGTGTGCTCCAGCCCTGCCGGGGCAAGGGGCAGGTGTGTGTGCTCCAGCCCGGGGCTCTGCCGGGGCAAGGGGCAGGTGTGTGTGTGCTCCAGCCCGGGGCTCTGCCGGGGCAAGGGGCAGGTGTGTGTGTGCTCCAGCCCGGGGCTCTGCCGGGGCACTCCCCGGGCCCAGCACTGTCCCCGTGTCCCCGGGAAGGGCCCCTGCGCTTTCCCCCGTCCCCTCCTCAGCCGCGGCCTCCAGAGCAGCACAGCCCGAGGGGGCGGCCGGGGTTGGGGGTGTGGTATGGGCCGCCCTCAGCGGCCCCGCGGCCGAGCGCTCACCTGGGATCTGCCCGCAGACACCTGCCCAGCGCTCAGGCGCGGCGGCATGAACAATTTAAAGCGGTTTTCCTTCTCCATGGCTCCGATAAAAGGGCGGGCGGGGCGGCCCCAGCTCCCGGCGGCCGCTGAGGGCGGGCGCGAAGGGCGGGAAGCGGCAGCGGCCCCTCAGAGCGGGAGAGGCCTGAGGGGAAGGGGGGTCCCGCCTGTACAGGGAATAACTGGGGAGCCCAGTCCTCCTGTGGGAAAAATGCTTATTGTATGATTGGCTTTTCGCAAATATTCAAATGAATATTATATGTGTTATGTCAGAAAGTGGTGCTGTATTAATGTTTTTAGTAGTGTGTTAAATATAGTTTTAGGTGATAACATAAGGTTAAAATAGAAACTATGCTATGTGAGATACTTTTTTAAAAGAAAGGACTTGCAGAGAGATAGCAGCCACAGGACACCTAAATCTTTCAGAGAAAGAGAATTTATTGCTCTCTTATCAGAAGAAACGAACTTCTTCCTGCTCAGCCATGATGACACTGTCAGGATTAACAGGAGAAGCTGACACTGACCAGACAGAATGCTGTGTTTGAATGGAATTTATGCACCATGTATGAGGTGTATGAATATGCAACAGGTTATTGTTTTTAAGGGTTAATCCTCTGTTAAAGTGTGTCCTTTTTCGGGCTTATTTTGCCTAGGAAAAGGTACCTGGACGTCTGTAATTCTTTGTTTCTATTGTCTCATACTGTCCTAACCCAAACTGTCCAAATTAAAATTACTCTAATTATATTGCTATTTTTATAACCATTTTATTATCATTAAACTTAAAAAAAAAAGTGATTGGCATTTTTCACATCCTGTGACCCCCCTTTTGTAAATGGCTCCCCCAGAAACATCGGTGTGCGGGATGTTGTGTGTCAGGCACTGTGTGAAAAATGCCACCAATTCTCTCCTCCAAGGAGTCCATGAGGAGCCTGTGTTGGAGAGGGACCTCAGTGGGAGCCATGAATGCCTGGAGACACTTTGGGTGTTTCCTCTGCCTTTGACTCCTGGCAAGGTTTGTGCAATCTCCTCCCAGGCCCTGAGGTTCAAGGGCTCAGCTCCAAATGCCCAGTGAGGCTCATGAGGATCAAGCAAGTCCTGACAAACCATGGCTCTGCCTTGATTTCCCTCTGCTCCTGTGCAGTTCATTAGGAGGGTTTCCTTTTACAGTTATGGAGAAATAGTTCAAAGAGCTTCTAGGAAATATGCATTCCTATTTTAAAGGGTGTCTTTTATTGCTGTTCCTATTACACAAGAGGTGATGGCAGCATTCAGTGACTGATATTGATGCAGGGACTCTCCTAAGGAGGTCTGGCCTGCTCAGAGAAGCTGTGCCTTGAGCTCTGAGCCAGTGTGGACAACCTTGCTCCACATTCCCCAAGCCCATCGTGTCTCCCTCACTCACCTGGGACCTGCTTTGCTTGGAGAAGTGGCTGCACACAGCCAAAGAGGGATTTTCCTTCTTTGATTTTTGAAGCCATCTAAAACTCCTGAGTTTCCCCACTGCAAACAGACATCCTCCTCAAGTGTGTGCCAAGCCCAAGCTGCCACCAAGGGCACTCCAGACCTGCCCTGGGCCAGCTCTGAGGGTGGATCATCATCCCAACCTGCACTGGGCCATTGCAAGGGACTGTTGCCATGGACACTGCAGGGACCCCACTGCTGGGTTTGGGTGCCATGGCAACCCCATCAGTTCAGGTTTCCTTGGAAACCAGCCCAAGGAGCCATTTCTGCAGCCAGGTTCCATGGCCACTTGCCTGCAGAGCTGTTGCTGCCCTCGGCTGCCATGGCAACCCTGAGGACAAAGCGGTGCCAGGGCTGTTCCAGGTACAATTGCAGTGACACTCGTTGGTGCCACCAGGTGCCATGGCAATGGCCACAGGGACCCGTTCCTTGGTTTGGTGCCATGGCAACCAATGCCCGGAGCCCTTGTGCTGGTTGGTGGCCATGGAAAGCTGCCCTGGGCCCCTTGCTCAGGGCTGGTGTCAGTGCCCAGAGCCAGAGGGGATCCCTTGCTGGGGGCTGTGCCATGGCCACCTGCCCTGTGCCCGCGCTGGCCGCTCAGGCACCAGGAACCAGCAGCCACCGGCACTGCCAGGGCCAAAGGCCAGGTCAGCCAGACAGAAAGGGGCAGGGCTGGGCACTGTTTCCATGGCAACCGGCACTGGGGGGACACCTGGGTCACCTGGCCTGGCAGTTGCCATGGAAACCCCTGGCAGGGACTGAGGCACAGCCCCTGGCACTGAGACACTGCTGGGCCGGGTGCTGAGCACAGGGCTGAGCACGCAGAGATGGTTTTGTTCTTGCTGAGCTGCAGCAGAGCCAAGGCCTGTCCTGCCCCTCGTCCAGCCACGCTGGGGAGGGGCTGGGGCTGCGGGGGAGCTGGGCAGGGACACAGCCAGGACAGGGGACCCCAACTGAGCCCAGGCATACCCCAGACCAGAGCACATCATGCTCAGGGTATGAAGGGGGGGAACAAGGAGGAAGGGGGGAATTTTGGAGGGAGGGTTTTGCCTTGCCAGGTAACACTTAGGCAAGAGGGGGCCCTGTTTCTCCAGTGGGCAGGGTCAGTACCAAAGACACAGACACCAACTGAAGGAATTGTGTCATTTATATCATGCACAGCTGCAGAGAATTACAAAAGGATAAGCTCAACAAAGCACATCATCATTAGCAAACAATTACAAAAGGATAAGTTCATCAAAGCACATCAACATTAGCAAACAATTACAAAAGAAGCTCAGCAATCCATCATAACTCATCATTACATTTGGATGACTAACCCCTTGGTGAAACACTAGAGGTGTTTGTGGCAGACAAAGATTCTGGCTGACTGTCAAGGTACACCTTACAGACATCAGTAGTACTTCAGTGACACCGTTCTTCATTCTTTTTTCTCAATCTCATTGGAGTTAGGAACAAGAATTCTGTTGTCCATGGAGCTGGCACCTTTTTAATTCCAGAATAATGCCCCAGGCCCCTTTGCTGTTCAGCTTTACCATGCTGTCTGTGGCTAACAAGGCTTGGGGGCCCTTTCCCCTCTGGCTGGAAGGGGCCGGGTCCCAGTCCCTGAGGGGCACCCAGGCTCCTGGATGGAATTCCTGTGCAAGTCCCTCAGTGTCACAGCAGCCTTCACATGGAGCCCCGTGGGTCAGAGCATTTTCCAAAGGGGCCCTTGGGGCAAACAGGGAGATTTGGTCTGGCAGGATGCGTAAAACAATCTCCTGTCAGATCTCCTTGTTCTCACACACAATCCTTGGCTGCAGGGACACATTCCCATTGTTCCTGCCCAGGGTTCAGGACTCAGAGTTGTCTTTCCTAGGAGCTGTTCCTTCAGCTGCCTCGGGAGGGCCATTTGGCCTCCAGACCCACACTCGGGCTCCATTATTAGGACTGCTGCATCCAAACCCTTCATCTCCACAAACGGTGGTGATTGGAGGTGGATCTCCTTTTTTCACAATCCTTCTTAAAATTGCAATATTGATAATTGTGCTACCCTGTCACAGGGTTGACTAATCCAATCCTGGTCACTATTGTTTAACAGAATTACTGTAATTTCTCCTTGATATTCTGCATCAATTCCTCCTGCCATGACAGGAACACTTTGCAAGGCCAAGCTCCAAGGGAGCAGCTACCAAAGCAAAGTGTCCTGGAGGAATCTGAATTCCTGTTTCAGTATTGATAGCTCTCATTTGCTTTGAATTTCTCCTAATTAATTCCAATGCATGAAGGCCCAGCCCTGCAGCCTCTGGGCTGGCCCTGCCAGGGGCCATCCCAGCCAGAACAATTTCCCAGGCAGTCCAAGTCTCACTGCCCATGGTTGGATTTGCAAACTGGGGGCAGCCATGCACAGCCATGGGGTTTCCATTTCCCCCGTGGGCCATTGTTAAAAGGCATGGAGCACATCTGGGAGATGGGTTCTCCATGGGCAAAGGTTCCCATCTCCTCATTTTTTCAACTGCTCTTTTCACAATCCCTTCACACTTTCAACAATCCTGCAGCTTGTGCATAGTCTGGTACATGAAAAACCCCTAGTGTTACATCCCTGAGCAGCCAATGCTACCAAATCAGTATTGTCAGCACTATTTCACATCATTATTATTTTATATATAGATATACATAATGATATACGTAGAGACAGAGAGATACAGACATATACATATATAAATATATATAAAACCATATATATAAAGGTCTTATTATTCTATAAATACATATATTGTTATTTATTGTATTGATTTTCACTTGTACAAATGCATCTGAGCTCAAGATTAAAACCTTCTTCTGTTGCTCCATGTGGGAGCATTCCAACAATCATTGTTCTTTCTGAAGGTGCTGTTTCCAATGGACTCTTAACAAATTCATCTTTGTCTGCCCAAACCCTAAAGTTCTTTTCCTTTTCCATGTGCAATTTTTGGATGCATTTGAAGACATCCAGAGGTACAGCTTCTTTTACCCAACTGCCCCACTGCTCCCACAGGGTGCCCACCTCAGCCCACTCCAGAGCCAGGGAACTCCAGGGAAGGGCTTCCCAGCTGGGAATTTCTGATGGCACTGATTCCCCACATTTCCATGGAACAAGTGACATTTGGTTGGGATCTGGCCAGACTGGGCCAGTTTGGTTTGACCAGTGGGCAAAGTCAGCACCAAAGACACAGACTCCAACTGAAGGAATCAGTGTCATTTCCTGCAGTTCAGAGCAGCAAAGAATCCCAAAAGGAGCAGCTCAGCAATGCACCCAATCATCCCCACCAAAGATTGCCTGCAGTGATTAAGAAAGATCCAGCAGCATTTACCCTCAGCCTTTACCATCCCCCAGATCCACACAGCAGCTGGGGAAGCTGTCACAGCCAAGGGCTGCAGAGCCACTCCTGGGCACTGGGAATTCCTGCAGGTGCCTCCAGCCCCAGGTGAGGCTCCAACCCCGCTGGGAGAGGGCCCAGCTCTGACAGTGCTGAATGAACAAACTGACAGCACTGCTAGTGTGGCAACATCTGGTTTCATCCTCCTCTTGGGGCCCTCCCAAAGCCTGGCCAGGGCTCAAGGAGGAACCAAGGGAGCTGACTTTGATCCTTCAGCCCCAAACAAGGCCAGATGTCAGATTTCATGGCCTTGTCTGGCTTCTAAATACACAAAGGTCAATACATGTTTCACTAATGAGGGAATGCATCTATCACAGTGCTAATGACCATGCCTATTTCATTAGAGAGCAGATACAAAGATAACCTTTGCTTGGAAGGTTCATCCAGAGGCCACCTTTGGCTCAGGGCCTGCTGTCCAGGCCTCACTCAGGGCTGGTGTCCAGGCCTGGGCACTTCAGGGACGTGGTTTAGTGCTGGGCTTGGCACTGCTGGGTGACCGGCTGCACTGGGTGAGCTCAGAGGGCTTTCCCAACAGAAAGGATTCTATAATTCCATTATTCCATCTGCTGAATTCAGCTAGGTCCATGTTAGCAGCATTACTTTGCTCAGAAAGTCTCCTCTTGCTCAGCTCCTGTGGCCTGAGGCTTCAGCTCCTTCAGCCCCTGGTGCTGAGCTGCTCATGCTGAACCAGACGACTCGGAGAGAAGAACACAGTCCATCCAATTCCTTCTGGGACACGGACAGGGGAGGCTGTGCAAACAGGAGCATTGTTTGCTGTGGCCTCCTCTCTGCCCTTCACGCCTTTCAGCACTTTGAACCAGCCAAGAGCTTTCTCCAAGAGTGCAATGGAGCAGCTGTTCCTGCTCCTGGGTCTGGCTCTCTCCAATCTCTGCCCTTGCCTGGTTCTGTCCCTCGTGCTGTGCCCTCTGTTCCCCCAGGGCTCGCTGGCTGCTGCCCAGGACTGTGGCACTGGCACAGATCCAGTGCTCCAGACCCTCCTTTCTGTGCCCTTGGAGCTGCCTGGCCACAGCAGCCTTTTCCATCTGGAAGCTCCCCATGGACAGGGAGTGCCCAGCTCCGTTCCTTGCACAACCTCCAGGAGCCCAGGGCTGCCATCTCAAGTCCCTGCTGGCACTGGGGGCTCCCAGGTGCCTCAGGCTGCTGTGACACCGCTGCACACGGCAGGGAAGAGGGGCAGGGGCTGTGCTCAAAGTCAGCTCCATCTGCTGCTGCTGCTGCTGTGGGGTCATTTGTGCAGGCCTGGCCCAGAGTCAGGGATCAGATCCTGCCAGTCTCTTCCAGCCCTGGCTGCTCACAGGTTGGGCCTTGGAGCCTCACGTGGCCAAAGGCAGCTGCTGCTGGTTCCTCTGTGTGCCCGAGTTCAGCAGTGCTGCTCCATCAGTCTGTGCCCAGCAATGGGGAAAAGCCTCAGTCCTGTGTATCATAACACATTCTAGAATTGATTTCTTCACAGTAATCTATAATATATAATAATATATATAATTATATCTACTCTAGAATTTACTTATTTACAATAAAGATAAAAAATGGAAAAGAAGAAAAGAGAAATCTTCAAGAAAAGGAAAATTACCCCTGGCTCAGGTTGCCCCAGCAGAGAGAGCCTCTCAGATCAGCTCTCCTCCTCAGTCCTCCGGCAGAGCAGGCAGCTGGGCCGCAACAGACAAGGCCGAGTCCTCCATGCCCTGCGCAGCTGATCTTGCAGCCTCTGGATTGTGGAATATCGCCCACGCTGGATTGCCCGGAGGACATGCAGTGTTTCAAGTGCCAGCTGTGACACGGCACTGCTCATGTCCTCCGTCAGGCGCTCCAGGGCTGCAAGAGAGAGGAACAGAGGCACGGTCAGAGCTGGATCTGCGGGGAGCCCAGGAGAGCCCCCTGCAAGGGCCATCCCAGCCGGCTCTTGCCATGGCCAGGAGGGAGAAGGGAGCAAGGAGATCAGCCCGAAGCTGCTGGCCACCAATGGCCCTGAAAGCTCAGTGTGCTCTGCCCACGGGAGCAGAGCCCTCCGCAGCCGGGGCAGGGCTTGCAGCTCCCCCCGGCAGCCCCCGCTGCCAGCCCGCTGCCCTCACTCACCAGTGCAGATCAGCTGCAGCTCTCGCTGCTGCCCCCTCAGGTGCCGCCCGGCCATGCCTGTGAACACAGAGCCTGTCACGGCCCCAGCGGCACAGCTCCCTGCCAGCGGCGCTGCCGGCGCTGTGGCCACACGGGCTGCTGGCCCGGCAGGGCTCAGCCCGGCCCTTGCCGCACGCTGCCGCCCCAGGGCACGGCTGCCAGAGGGCGGCAGCAGCAATGCCCAGGCCCTGGCGGGGCTCCACGGCGCCGGGCCCGGCTGGCGCTGCCGGGGCAGCAGGCGGGGCCGGGGCCGAGCTGCGGCGGGCCGGGGAGGGGAAGGACAGCCCGGGCTCGTGGCTCACCCATGAACCTGACGGCCGCCGCTCGCAGGGGCTCCTGTGGGCTCTCCAGGTAGCGCAGGGCCCGGCGCAGGTGCTCGGCCGCTTGGCTTCTGTCCCCTGCCAGCTGCAGAGAGCGGCAGGAGGGTGCACTTGGTGCAGGCTCAGCCCAGCTGGGCTGGGGCTCCATGGGCACCCAGCTCGGCCCCACAGGAGCCTGGAGCAGAGCCCGCGCGGCCCAGGGAAGGCAGCGGCGTGTGGGACGCAGGCTGGCACCCCTGGCTGCAGCACTGGGCAGGGGCGCAGCTGCCAGCCGCACTCGCTGAGCAGCGCGGTCAGGGGGCTTCTCCAGCCTGAGGCAGGGGCTTGCAGGCCGTCCTTACCAGGCCCTCGCCGAACCTCCAGATCTGACTCATCCGCTGCATGTGTTGGAGATCCTTCCTGTGCAGGAATGTGGCTGAAGATTGCAGCGTTTCCCGGGAGTCCTGGAGAGCAGCAGAGACCTGGAGTTGACACCAAAGCCCAGGGCACAGGACCCGCACAGGTCCCTGTACCATGGCCAGGACGAGGCTGCAGCCCACGAGGCACCAGAGCAGGAGGCAGCCGCTGAGTCCTCACCTCTGCCACACGCCTGTTCTCGTCATGGCAGTGGAAGAACAGTGGGAGCAGGCTCTGGTGCACGTGTGACTTCAGGGCCTTTTTTTCCTCTTCCGGTGAAAAATATAGCATCTCTCGGAAGATGAACATGGAGCACACCTGCACCTGGCTATCATCCTGTATGAAAGAAAAAAAAAGACACCTCAGCATCGGCTGCTTCACACCCACCTGGGCACAGGCCTGCAAATGCACAGGACACAAAGTTTGCAGGCAGCAGCCGGTGGCCGTGGCTGGAGGCGCAGAGCCTTACGTTGTCGAAGAGCGGCAGGAGCGCCCCAGCCAGCTGCAGGGTGAGGGGGCTGGCTAGCGGGGCACCATTGCACAGGAACAAACTGCTGAGGAGAACCATGGTCATCCTAAGCATGTCGCTGTCATTTTCCTGCAGCAGCTCCATGAGCCTTTCATGCAGGCTCCACATTCTTGTTGCGGCCTGCGTGGAACACGAGTATGTGAAAGGCCATCCTGCTGCCACAGGGCCCAGAGGCCAAAGGCCTGTGCCAAAGCACTGGAGCAGCAGGAGTGGGAGGCAGGAGAGCTGGGAGCAGCTGCCCCAGCACCCCGGGGCCAGGCAAGGCCAAGCGACTGCGTTGCCCAGCCCCACGCTGGCAGCATGGCTTCAGCCACTGCTCCCTTCTCACCGAGACACTGGTGCCAAGCACCAGGAGGCCTCTGAGTGCCAAGCGACGCATCTCCCTGCACTCGCTCTGCAGCTTCTTGGACATGACCTCCAGGACGCTGTCACGGCATTCTCTCAAGTCCAGGCAGTCCAGGATCTGAAAGGCACAAGGCTGGTGACGGGGGAGCCGCAAAGGGCTGGGCCCAGGCAGCAGCACAGGGCGCGGGCACCGTCCCGGGAAGCTGCGGCCACGAGAGGGCAGAGAGCCGGGAGGCAGCTCAGCCAGGCAGCGCTGGCCTTCAGGCTCACCTCCACAAGGAACGCCATGGCGGCCAAATCCCGGCACAGCACGTCTTTGCTGAGCAGCCCAAGCAGGTGGAATGCAATTGTGGAACACAAGGCTTCGCATGCATGGTGCATTTCTCTGATAGGAGGAAATAGGAAGCAAAATCCTGAGGCAGCAAGGCTAAAGCTCTGCCAGGACTGACTCACAGAGGTCTGGCCTTTCTCCAACACCCTGCAAGGGGGAGCCGGGCCCTCTGGGAGGTGGCTGCTCTTGGGCATGCTCCTCTGCCAGCCTTTTCCAGTCTGCTTGCCCATCCCTTGGTGACAAGGCCTTCTGGCCCACGACCACGGGGACTGTGTGGGGCACCCCGGGCACAGGGCACAAATGCCAGGGGCAGCTGGGGAGAAAGTGGTCTCACCTGGCCAGCATGCCCACAGCACAGTGGTGGGTGTCAGCACAGAGCAGCGTGTCCCAGCCACGCTTGCCTTCCATTGCCACCACCACGCGCTCACAGCGCAGAAGGCAGAGCAGGGACTTCAGGGTCTGCACTGCAAACCTGTGTGCACAGCAAAGCCCAGGTCACACTGGCAGCACTGGCTCCTTCGCAGGCCACATGGCAGGGACAGGAGGACTGGGATGGAGCACCTGTTGGGGCTGGTAACAAGGCTGTATTCCTCCTGGCATTCCTTCCAGAAGGTATCGACCTCCTCTGGCATCTCTTCTGTGCTGAAGAACACTTGGAAGAGCAGATGCACAAATAGGTGGGGGAAATACAGCGTCACTACATGTGGGACACAGGGCACCTGGAGGATCTTCCACATCACCACAGTTGCCTGCAAGGGACAAAGGCCCCCGAGACAGCGCTCAGTGCCGAGGTGTCCGTGTGGCAGGGCCCGAGCAGGGCAGGGAGAGGCCCGGAGAGACCTTGGCAGGGGGAGCAAAGGGCCTGGTGGACCTGAAGCTGCCCCTGGGCCAGGTTTAAGGCCAGCGCCTGAGGCAGAGAGATGCAGTGGGGGAAGGAGGATGGAGAGCTGCTGGAGAGGCGGCCTTGGGGCCAGCAAAGGCCAGTTGCAGAAACTCACAGCCAGGGCAAAGACACCCGTTTCGTCCCCATCGGAGGTGCACGTGCTGTGCTCTGGCCAGCTCCCCAGCACATCCAGGAGTATCAGCTGCACTGGCTCCGCAGTCCTGGGCGAGCACATGATGGTCTTCCACATGCTGATGGCAGCTCTGCGGGGTTAGAGCTCTGTCTCAGGGGGGTCTCAGACACAGCACCGGGGCCTGGGCAGCAGTGGGGACCTGAGCTGGCTGCCAGCTCTGCCTCTGCCCACTGGCCCTGGCCAGCAGCACCCAGGCAGCCCAGCCCTGTGGGGACAGAGCCCTGAGGGGCGGCAAGGGAGCGTGGCAGCAGGCTCGGGGGCTGACGTGCCAGGGCTGGGAAAAGCAGCAGCCAGAGGGCCCTGGACCTCTCTGTTGGTCACACACCTGGGCCAGGAGGTACAGGGTGATGGGCTGGGGAGGCCTGAGCCCTCTGGGCAGGTGGGCCCCATACCTGTCACAGGACGGGGCCACACGCAGGAGCGTCACCACTGCGTCATCCGGGTGTGCTCTGGTGAGATTCAGCAGGGCCTTGTCCAGCCTGTGCTTGGCAAAATCATTGACCAGGAGCCATCGGTGAATGTACCTTACCATGGCGGGCACCTGGAGAAGGCACGGGGAGACTTGGAAAGCTGCCAGAGGGAGCAATGTCCCCAGGGTCCCCACAGAAGTGCTTCCCTTCCCAGTGCACTGCCATGGCCTCAAAGGCTCCCAGGGACCAGCAGGTGTGGCTCAGGAAGCCACCTGACTCATGGGGGAATTGAAGCCTGCCCCAGGCTGCTCACTTGTTCTGGCCTGGCAACACCCTTCTCCAGGAGCAAATCCAGCAGGGCGGCACTGGTCTCGTGACTGAGGAGCTCCGACTGTGCTCTGAGCCCAGTGCCCACGGTGCTGGTCTCTTCCTGTCGAATGCTCCTGATGAAGTCACAAATGAGCTGTAGGAGAAGGGCAGGAAGCCGGGGATGTTCCATGGAGTGCTCCGAGCACGGTGCTGGGCTGAGCAGGGACAGCAGGCCCAGCCCAGGTGGGGGTGGCTGCAGGTACCTGCGCTGTTCTGCAGAAGAGGCCACGGCTGCGTTCCTTCTCTTGTGTGCGCTCCAGGGCTGCATCTGGCAAAGAGCGAGCGCAGCCAGAGCTGAGGGACTGCGGGAGAGGCCAGAGAACACAGTCCAGCCCTGCACTGCCCAGGCAGGGAGAGCCCCGGGATGCTCCAGGGAGATGGAGCACGGCCACTGCAGGGTGTCTGCCAGGCCCCTCTTCCGTCCTGTCCGTGGGCATTTCCCCAGGGGATGGGATGGGATGGGATGGGATGGGATGGGATGGCATGGCATGGCATGGCATGGCATGGCATGGCATGGCATGGCAGAGGCCAAATTGGCTGCAGGCTCCAGCTCTGCAGCCCAGCTCCACCACTCACCCTCCTGCGGTGGATCAAACGGCACCACCTCTTCAATCTCGTCTGCTGGGGCATCTGCAGGGCCTTCTTCCTCCTCCTCCTCCTCCACCCAGGCCAGCTTGGGAACTCTCGGGGGTCTCTGCTCCATGGCTGTGCCTGGAGCGCGCCCCAGCAGCGAGCCCAGCCGGCGCCGCTCCTGCAGGGCCTCCCGCGCCTTCCCTGCGGGCGAGACGAGGCTGTCAGCGCTCGGCCCGGAGCCAGCACCGGCCCCCGAGCGCCCCTCACCCGCCCCGGGCCGGCCATGCCCAGGCGTTCGCTCCCGGGAACGCGGCACGGGAGGCTCGGGGCCGGCGGCCGCGCTGCCGAGCGGCGGAGCTCGGGCCGGGGAAGCCGCAGCGGAGGCGGCGGGAGCGGCCGCGCCGTCTGTGTCCTCTGCGGGCCCGGGGAGGAGCCGGGGCTGGGGCCGGGCTCGGGACTGGCGCCTGCCTCGGGGCCGAAGCCGAACTCGGGCCAGGCGGAGGCAAAGGGCGGCGATGCCGCCCCGGCCCCAGGCACTGATGCCCGCCCAGCAGCGCCACCGCCAGTACGGCCAGAGCCGGGCGGAGGCGAGGCCGCGGCGGGACGGCCGGGGCCGGGCACGGGACAGCCCCGCCCGGGGCCGGGGGCGGGCCGGGGGCATGGCCCGGCCCGGCAGGGGAGAGGGAGGCGGGGAGAGGAGAGGGACGCCGGGCAAGGGACCCCGAGAGAAGGGTGCCCGACGGCGGGAACGGGACAGAAAGAGACAGAAAAAGAGAAAGAGAAAGAAAGAGAGAAAGAGGAAGATTTTTAAAGCGAATCTTCTTTTGATGCTTCTGCCACCACTGCTGCCGCCGCTGCTGCTGCCGCTGCTGCTGCTGCTGCTGCTGCTGCTGCCGCTGCTGCTGCCGCCGCTGCCGCCGCTGCAACTGAAGCACCGGGGCCGTTCGTCCCCGTGTCCGTTCCCCGCTCGCCCCACGAGCCACATGTTCGAGCCCCGCGCGCCCCGGGGACGGCCCCTTAGTCTGTCCAAACACGGGAACTTTGCAGCGCTGAGCCCAGACGCAGAGCCCTGACTCCTGCACACGGGCACAGCGATCCCCTCGCTGGCTGCTGTGCATTGTCCTTGCTGAGGGGCAAACACTGCCGGGACACCTTCCCTTGGGGTAGGATTCCTACCTGACCCCAGCACTGCACTTACATCTCCAGTGTTGCCTTCCAGTAAAAACAGAGCAAGGAAAAGCAGAAGCACGGGCCCAGCAGAGAAAATTACAAACACTTTTCTTTTTAATTTAATTAAATTAAAAGGGTGAGATGTTGCAGACATCTTTTGTGAAAAATCCTTCCTTTAGGATTTTTCCTTCTGAGAGACCGAGAGGCCTCAGAGACAAAATGTAAACAATGATTCTCTGCTGCTGTGGAATGCAACAGGTGCACCTGTGATTGGCCCATCTCTGATGTTTATAGTTGGTGGCCAATCAAGAACTTCAGCTGTCCCGGACAGAGCCCAGGATAGCTGCTTTGTTTTCATTCTTTCTATTCTATTCTTAGCTAGCCTGCTGAGAACTTCTTCCTTCTATCTCTTTGTAGTATAGTCTTAATGTAATATATATATAATATAATAAATCAAGCCTTCTAATTATGGAGTCAAGATTCTCGTCTCCTCTTCATCCTCAAAACCCTGCTTCCCTAAGCGACAATAGCAAGGTATTGCACCTAATCATTATTACAGGAGAGAAAGGATAGGGATTGAGAAAGACACATCCCCAATTGCCGAAACACTTTACCATCATCCAGAGTCTGCAGTTGCTGGGTAGCCCCATTTCACAGTGAGGACCTGGAGAACTCTTCCAAGCACTTGGGAAAATCCTATATGGTGCATCCACCTGTAGGTGAGGTCTCTGAATTTGCTTCAAAAGTGGGTTCAGCTTCATAGGCCCAAATTGCAAGTCAAAGTAACTTGATGATACTTTTAGCACATAAACTCCTGGATCTCATGGAATGTTTCCTGACTAGGAGGGCCCAGGGCTTGGCCAGAGCCCAGTCCTCAGCTTGGAGGGTTTCCCCTAAAATATCCTACAAGCCTCTATTCATGTCAGTTGAGAGAATTTCTTAGACTGATACATTTCTTGCAGGTAACTACACAAGAGAATGTGAAAGTCTCCAAAGCAGCTGGTTTGGTGTTAAACAGCTGCAGAAGCATCTGAGTCATCTATTTTTAGCTAACTAAAACTGATGGTGTTAGTCACATAATGCCCAGGGTTTGTCCTGTAAGCCAGCTCTGGCCGAGGGCTGCCACTCAGGCCTGAGCACATCAGAAGCTGAAGTGACCAATGACTGGGAATGGCAAAAACACCCCACTGGGACTGGCCCAGAGGCCCTGGGACTCCCTGGCATGGATCACCTCAGGAGACAGGACTTCAGGGAGCCCAAAGGACTTTTGGGAGAGCTGCTGTGGAGACAGAGGGAATTGCACAGCTGGATCCCTTGCCTGGGCTCCCAGAGGACCCTTCTGCTGTGGGGCTGCTGAGGGTGGAGGAGCAGCAGGTACCCATGGCCACCCCAAACCAGGGCCCTGTTGGCACCACGGCCCCGAGCGGGGCTGCAGGACCCCATCCCTGGGATGAGTCAGGAGCTGCAGAGCTGGGACTGCTCAGCCAGACCCGCTGAGCCTTCAGCAGCCCCACACGGCCAGAGCATGAGCCCAGGGGGGAGTGGGCACTGACAGGGACTGTGGGGCCTTCAAGGCCCAGGCCCACTGAGAGTGGCTGTGCCGGACATGCTGCAGCTCCAGGAGCAGCTGGAGCCCCAGGCAGCCAAGGGGTGCCACCATGGACCTTCCTTTCTTCCCTTTCAGAAAGGACACTGGGAAGCTGGGGAAGTGTCAATGAAAGGAGCAGGGATGGTGGGAGCTGTGGAACAGCACTGACATGAGAAACCCAAACTCTTCTGAGAAAGGAGGGCAGAAATCCCTGGTGTCCAGCATCCTGCCAGAGAAACCCATTCCCAGAATTACCAACATAAAGCCATCCTCCAATTCTCTGGATTGTGCTGCTCCTGACCCACTAACACCTTCCCACCAGAGTGAAGCTCTGAAGTGGGATGGATGGAGGAAAGCTGAGCCCTGAGCCGTGCCAGGTCAGTGCCAGGAGCATCCCCTGGCGCTGTTTGACAGCGGCTCTGCAGGAACTGGGCATGCAAACAGGACAAACCTGAGCATCTCCCACCATCAGATACCTCAGAGCTCACACAGCAACACAGCCGTGGCTCTCCCAAACTGGATTTAGGAATGGCACACCTACTGCAACCATTGGATCCTGATCTGCCCAGATCCCTTTGGGATTCCTGCTTTTGGTGTCTCTGCCTCCTCTCCCTGCCCAAGGAGGCTCCTCTCTCCCCTCTCCCTGCCCTGATGAGTCACACAGATAAAGACGTGGGATTGCTGGGTGCTGAGGGGTTGCAGAAGGAGCCTTCTCCAGGTCTGGCCTGTTTCCAAAACCCACACAGTCTCCTGCAGCAAGGAACCTCCTTGCTCACCATCTCCAAGGGTGTCAAGCTCAGGGAGGGATTCCTGACACCCTGTCCAGCCAGGAGAGCTCCTGTGTCTCCATAGCAGGGGATAAAACTGAACACAGGAACCCTGGGGGGACTGAGATTGTAGCATGGGGGACATCTGCATTTATTTCCCAGTGACAAACAAAAATGTGGAATAGAGCCAGAGCTTGTTTTGACTTATATCAACTTTTGATAAACATCCCTCGTCCTGACAGCGACTCCTCTGCAGCTGCTCTGGGATCTCCTGGGCCGAGTGCAGTAAGAGGAGATTGCAGTGGTGCTGAGGTGCTTGAGGGGGCCCATTTCAATGCTCTGCTGGAGTCCAAGGACATTGTGTTTACCCAGGGAGCAACGTTCCTTTCTGGCACTCACTGCCCATGAGGGACATTATTCAGTTGCTGCCGCTGGGTGAGTTCCAGCCACAGGGAGAGGGAGGAGGAGATGATCTCACCCATGGCTGCTGCTGGGTCCAGACATTTGGTGAGATAAAGCTCAGCCAGAGCTTCAGCATCTTTCCCAAAATAATCACAGAATGGCTTGGCCTGGAAGAGACCCCCAAGTTCCTCTCGTTCCACCCCCTGACATGGGCTGGGACACCTTCCACTATCCCCGGCTGCTCCAAGCCCTGTCCAACCTGGCCTTGGACACTGCCAGGGATCCAGGGACAGCCACAGCTTCTCAGGGCAAGGTCTGATGTGCCGGAGCTCACCAGGCCTTTGGACAGTGCTCCCAGGGCTGCACAGGCTGGGTGATTGTTGGGAGGATTGCAGGCCAGGGCTGACCTGCTGGGCCCCTGTCAAAGCCTCCCTCTGCACCTCACCCTTTGGCTTTTGTCCTCAAGGTGCTGGCAGAGCTGCTGGGACAGGGCAAAAGGGCAGCCCCAGCTTCCCTGTGTGTGTGGGACACCCCAGGGGTGACAGCCCCAGCCTTTGCTGTGACACCCCAAAAAAGACAGCCCCAATGTTCCCCTGTGTTAACACCCCAGGGGTGATAGCCCAGCTTGATTGCTGTGACACCCCAGCGTTAGCAGCCCCAGCTGCCCCCGGATAGCACCCAATTGACAGCCCTGAGATATTCGATGTTTGCCCAATTATCCCATACTAAAACAAACAATATTTGAGAATAGCAGCAATTTTAATTAAATAATTTAGAAAATATAGAAAGAAGGGATAATTTGTCTCTAACAATTAGCAAAAAATAATCGCACTTCTGGAGGTGCAGGGGCTTTTTGGGCATCTCTGAATGCTCAGTCTGCCAAATGAAAATGACATATATCATCAGCTGATATAACCTCCTAGGGGTTCGCCCATGTTCTTCCTTGCTTGTGTTGTTGCTGGGCTCACATCTTTACCATGTCTGTTAAAGGTATTCCTCTGTCCTTGGCATCTCCTATTCATCATGTGCGCCACAGGTTTTTTCTTTTTCTTGCACAGCAGAATTTTACCTCCCCTGACTGTCTTATTGCTACGACCGCTACGTGTCCATCTGAAACCCTTGCCACGGGACCTCCAGGGCAGCAGGCTTGTGCCCATGGCAGCAGCTGCCTGGGCCAGTGCCTTTCTCACTGCTGTGCTACAAACAGCCAATACATTTTCCCTGCCCCTGTGCCATGGCAATGCCCTGGGCCAGTTCTTCTGTGAGGTTCCCAGATCTCAAGCCTCCTGTTCACACTCCAGCCTCAGAAAATATGGATTTTCATTTCTTGCTGTCTGTTTTAGGGTTTTGTTGTTTTG
>JALJVW010001585.1:0-19275 GCA_024865655.1 Emberiza elegans | reverse complement strand
TGTAATGTCACAACCCCCAGTGAGAAGTCAGAAAACCTCAATGAACTACAGTTACATTGGAACACTTGAAGTTTCTTGGATACTTTGAAGAGATCTGTGGATGGACAAAATGTGGCACTGGGATGGGGATGTGCAAAAGCCAAGGGGGCAGGACCCTGGGGTGGCCCTGCCAGGCTGCTGAGCAGGGACAAGGAGGCAATGAGGCCCCAGGGCCTGCAAGGGTCACTTTAGCCTCCTGGCCTCAGGCCCAGGGCCAGCAGCCATGGCCAAAGAGCTGCCCAAGTTGCCTCTGTGGCAGATGATGCCCATCCCTGTGCCCTGTGCAGCCCAGGCTGTCCCACGGTGTCCCTGCCCTGTGCCTCTGTCCCTGCACCAAATGGGTTAATTCAATTTTAACCATACCTGTGAACTTTTAGCACAGGAACAAGGCATGCAGGGCCTGCTTTCCCAGCAGGGATGGTTGGAAGACAAGAAGAAGACATCTGGCTCAAGAATGTAATGGCAGAAAAAAGAAGGACTGAATCTAGGAACTTGGGGTGGGTTTTGTGGTAATGGGTAAATTGTATTACACATTTAGTGACACTGGTAGAATTACATGTCCACATAAGGTTTGGGTTATCCCTCACTAGACCTCAGGCCTGAATAAATGATCCCCTCTTAAATAGCAAATTAGTGTTAATGAGTCTTATTCTGATATTTCAGAGATTTGGTGACAGCAGGACCTCACAGAACCAAGGAGTCAGCTGTGACACTGAGCAAACTCATGGAACAAAGGGTCCATTGTGACACAGTGGAACCCCATGGAACCAAAATCCATTTTGGCACATTGGGGCCACATTGAACCAATGGTCCATTGTGATACTGCAGATCCAAGGAGACCATTGTGACTCTGAGAAACCTCTTGGTGATCATTCTGACACAGCAAGGCCTCGTGGAACCATGGGTCCATTGTGACACTGCAGAACCTCATGGAACCAAGGTGACCATGTTCTACTAGAACCTCATGGAACAAAGGGACCATGGTGACACTGCAGAACCAAGGAGACTGCTGTTGGCCGTGTGAAAGCTCATGGAACCAGAATTCCATTGTGATGCAGCAAGGCCTCATAGAACCAAGGGTCCCTTGTTATACAGTGTGGCCTCGTGGAACCATGAGCCATTGTGACACAGAGTGGCCACATGGAGCCAAGGGGACCACAGTGACACTGCAGATCCAAGGAGACCATTGTGACTTTGGGGACCTCATGGAACCAAGGAGACTATTCCCACTTTGGGACCCGCATCCATGGGTTTACACTGAGGGGCCCTGTGGAACCAAGGGGACTACAGGGACACTGTGGGGCCTCATGGGATGAATGGAGGGACCATTGGATGACACTTTGGGACCCATGGAACCAAAGGGCCATTACAGCATGGCCTCAGGGCCCATGGAATTTTTACACTTTGGACTAAACCAGTGAACCATTGTGGGTCTCCATGGGATGGAAGGGTCCATGGGCCAAGGACACCATTGGCCTTTCACTCTGTCTGAGCCAGGACCTCATGGAACCAAAGGTCCATTGTGACACAGCAGGGGTCTCATGGAAAATATGGAGGCCATTTTTACACTTTGAGGCCTTGAGGAACCAAGTCACCATTGTGGCACTTCAGGAGCCTTGTGGAGCCAAGGGGACCATAGTGACACTGTGGGGCTCAGTGGAAAGCAATGGTCTGTTGTGACACTGCAAGGCCTTATGGAATCATGGAGACCATTGTGACACTTTGAGGCCTCACTGAACCAAGGGCCATTGTGAAACACAAGGCCTCATGGAACCAAGGAACCATTGTGACACTATGGAGTCCCATGGAAGGCAAGGGCATCACTGTGTGGCACCACCAAGGAGTCCAAGGAGACTGTTGTTGGCAGTACAAAAGCTCATGGAACCAAAAGTCCATTGTGACATTGGGGCCTCAATGGAACCATTAGAGACCCACTGGAACCAAGGGGCCATTGTGACACTTGGACCCACAACTGTGACACTGCAAGGTCTCATGGGAGCAAGGGGCCATTGTGACACTGTGGGGCCTCATGGAACCAAGGACCATTCTGACCCCATGGAACCAAGGGGCCATTGTGTCACAAGGGCCTCATGGAACCAAGGGACCATTGTGACACTGTGGTCCCCATGGAAGCAAGGGCCCAGTGTAACACATCCAGGCCTGGTGGAACCAAGGGGCCATTGTGATCCTGAGGAACCAACAGAACCAAGGGCCATTTTGGACTCTGTGACCATGGTCCATTGGAACCAATGGGCCATTGTGGCATTGTGCAGTCCCATGGAAACAAGGAAACCATTTTGACACTGCAAGGCCTCATGGAAGCAAGGGGCCATTGTGCCACTGTGGAGCAAAGGAGACCATTGTTATATCACTGGGCCTAATGGAAATAAAGATCTGTTGTGATCCTACAAGGCCTCATGGAACCAAGGGGCAATTGTGATGCTGCAGGGCCCCAAGGATCCAAGAACATGGAACAGGTCTGGCTGCCTGACTGGTCCAGCTGACTTTGGCATGTTGAGGGTCACTTCTCATCAGCCCCTGAAACCCTGGAGTTTTGTACTTTCGTTCCTGTGGGAAAGAACTGTCATTCTCCTCCAGGCCTTCATGGCCAAGATTGGGATTCCTCCTCCAAATCTGATTATATGCCAGGATTATTTCCATATAAAGCCTGCCAGGACAGACAGCTCTGGCTGGCCTTGGCCTTTTGGGGGTCACCTCTCATCTACCTTCAAAACACTGGGGGCTGTGCTTTTCTTCCCATGGAAAAAAACTTATTTCAAGTCCAGGCATCCATGGCCAAAACTGAGTATCAGCCTCCAAAATTCCTTATATCCAAGGATAGCTCCAAACAAAAGCTGCCAGGACTGTCCAGGTTCCCTTGGCTTCCTGAGGGCCAGCTCTCATCTGCCTTTGAAACACTGGAGATGCATACTTCCCTTCCTATGGAAAATAACTGTCCTTTTTGTCCAGATGCCTTGAGACAAAAGTGTGGTTTGGCCTCCCAAATTCTATCAATCCAAGGATTCTTCCCTCACAACTAGTCTGGCTGGCCTTTACCTCCTTGGGGCTGCCTCTGATAAGCCTTTGAAACAATGGGGCTTCACCTTTTCCTTCCTATGGAGAACTGTCATTCCAGTCCAGGAACCCATGGCTGAAATGGGATTCCACCCCCAAAAACTCCCTGAATATCAAAGGCCTGGTTTCAGACAAAAACTGTAAGGACAGACAGGTCTGGCTTGCCTTGGCCTCTGGTGGCTGCTTCTCATCTGCCTTCAAAACCCTGAGGTTCTGTGGTTCCCTTCCTATAGAAAAGAACTGTACCTCTTGTCCAGGTGCTCTTGGCCTCAAGCACTTGACCACTCTATAGGGACACAGGAGCTCTGTGCTCAGTGGGGTGGAGACTGAGGACAGCAGAGGAGAGCCCTGGGAGGGATTGAAGGATGGTTTCAGAGATGTTGGATCCTTTTCACATAGCAGAAAACAGCCAGAGAAAGGAAGAAATAATTCCAAGGGCACCTGAGGAGGCCCTGAGTGGACAGGAATTTCCCTGCCAGGGCAGGGCTGTGGTGCAACACATCTCCCAGAAGGAGCCTGGAGCAGCCCAAGGCTTTGTGTGGGCAGACAGAGGCAGGCAGGAGGCAGAGCTGTCAGCAAAGGAAGGGGCAAGCCAGATGGGGCAGCCAGGGGATGCTGACAGCCTGCAGGGACAGGGGCGCAGGGCAGGGACACTGTAGGACAGCCTGGGCTGCACACAGGGATGGGGATGGCTGCAGCAGATGCCACCAGGCAGCCTGACAGAGACCAACTTGGGCAGCACTTTGTCCATGCTTAGCTTGTGCCTCAAGAGCACCAAAGCCCCAGAGGGTCATTAAAGTCCTTGTGCTGTGTCTGTGCTGCTGAGCTGGGCCTGGGGCTCTGGCCCAGAGGCAGCACTCCTGGCAAGGGCAGCACTGCAGAGAGACAGCTCTGGCCCCTTTAAGCAGCCTTGTGCCTGTGCACTGAGCCCAGCAGGGGCAGCGCTGGGAGACAGCACTGCCCCAGGGGCTGGGGGCCTGCCAGGGCCCCTCAGGGACACCAGCAGGGCACAGACAGAGCTCACAGGGGCTCAGCACTGGCAGGGGCTGTGGGATGTCCCAGAGGGGGCTGTGTCACAGCAGCACCTCTGTGGCTGTGTCCTAGAGGCACAGAGCAGCTGTGATGTCAGCAAGGTGTTGTGTGACAGCACAGAGTGGGCTGTGTGAGGTCACAGATTGGGCTGTGACATCACAGAGTTTGTTGTGTGAGGTCATTGAGCAGCTACAGCATCACAGAGGGGATTCTGTGACATCCCAGAGTGGGCTGTGACTCCATGGCATGGTTGTATGACATCACAGAGCTGGCTGTGAGGTCAAAGTGTGTCTTGTGACCTTAAAGAGTAACAGTGCGATATCACAGATAGCATTTTGTGACATCAGGGAGTGGGTTGTGACATCACAGAGCTGGCTGTGACATCATAGAGAGGGTGTGAGGCCACAGAGCATACTCTGCCATCACAGAGGGTGGCTCTGTGACATCAGAGGAGTGGGTTTGTGACATCACTGGGTGGCTGTGACAACATCATAGAGCAGGCTGTAACATCACAGAACAGACTGTGACATCACAGGTGACTTTTGACATCACAGGAGGTGACATTCTGTGACATCACAGATAGAGGGTACATCAGAGGGTGACATCCTCAGGTGGCTGTGTGACATCACAGGGGGCTGTGTGACATCACAGGATGGAGTGTGACATCACAGGGAAGGCTGTGACATGACATCACAGGGGCTGTGTGACATCACAGGGACATCACTGTGTGACATCACAGGGCTGTGTGACATCACAGGGGCTGTGTGAGGTCCCTGGGAGGTCACACTGCCCCTGCCCCCTCACAGTTCCCCCCAGAGCAGTCCAACCCTGCTCGTGCACAGCAAAAGTCCCCTGTCCCCCAGGTCCCCCCCCCCCCGGCCCCGCAGCCTCCCCAGAGGATGTTCCACGAGATCGACCCCAGAGCCTGACATGGGGACAGGGCCAAGGCCCTATTCTGGCACAGGGGACAGGGGACCCCACAGCGTCCCCTGTGTCCCCCAGGGCCAGAGCCTGGGCCAGGGCTCCTTCACCCTGGTACCAACGAGGGCCTTGAGGCACTGAAAAAATCCCCAGCAAGGGATCAGCAAAACCAGATTTAATATTAAGGGACAGCAGCACAAAGTTCCTTGGCAAGAGTCCCTCTGCTCCTGACTGGACACTTCAGGCACACCAAGGAAACAAAAAACAACAACAAAACCAAAAACCAAATCCAGGCAATCAAACCAGAAATGAACCAAGAACTGTCCCTGTGTGTGTGTGTGTGTGACACAAGGACAGTGAGGGGCAAGGATAAAAGGAATATGGGGTAAAAGCTTAACAGAGCTCAAACTTAACAGGACTTAACTACCTTAACCTTAACTGATACCTTCAACTTCACAATTTAGCAAAACAACAGCACTTAACAGTATTTAACCTAACTTATAACCTATGACTTTGCAATTTAACAGAGGAATAACATTTAACAATATTTAACAGCTTATAACTTATATTAAACTTAACAAAAAGAACAACTCTTCAAAGCATTTAACTTCACTTAGACCTTCCGTGATTTAACCTTACCTCACTTACAGGCCTGACTGACTCAGCTATCCAAGGCACTCAAACCCCCTCAGAGACAGCATTTCTGCCACATTTCCCCCAGCACAGGCACTCCTGTGTGCACACAGACACAAAGAGTCAGTGCAAGGCACCTGTGAGCAATTCCCCTGAGGGCAGGAAATGCTCCTGTGGATCCTTTGGCATCTCCCCAGCAGGGGGTGAAGGGTTGAGCCTGGAGGAGTGGGGGAGCCCCAGGCTCCGTGTTGTTCGGGATCCCCAGTGCAGCAAACGGGAGAGTTCCCAGCTGGGAGAGGCCCCACTCAGAGGGAGTCACTGGCCCAGGAGAGCTCCAAGGGCTCCTTTTTGGAGCGCTGTTTGCAGGGCCCCAAGAGAGGGGCTTCAGTCCCAGCAATGGTTCATCCTGGCTGCACTTGGCACCAACAGCTTTTGGCAGTGTGAGAACAGGGATGTTTGTGCCACTGAGGGAACAAAACAGTTCCCAGGGCTGCTCCTAAAGGAACCAGGAGCTGGTTGGGCAGCAGCAGTGCCTGGAGCAGACAGTGTTTGTGATGAGCTGCAGAGGAGCTGAGCCCAGGGGCTGTTGGCCAAGGCCGAGGCCCAAGGAGCATTTCTCAGCTGGCAGGGGGTGGCCTGAGAAGGGAGGGGGAATGCAGCAGCACAGGGCCATGGAACCAAGGGACCATTGTGACACTGTGGGGCCCTGTGAGACCAAGGGACCATTGTGACAGTGGGGCCCTGTGGAACCAAGGGACCATCATGACACTGTCAGGCCTCATGGAATCACCACTGTGACATTGCTGGGCCTCATGGAACCATTGATGACACTGTGGGCCCATGGAATGTAGGAGACCATTGTGACACTGAGAGGCCCCATCAAACCAAGGGTCCATTGTGACACTGTGGGCCTCATGGAACTGTGGAGGGATTATGACACTTTGGGGCCTCATGGAACCAAGGGGCCATTGTGACACTGCGGGACCCCATGGAGCCAAAGGTCCATTGTGACATTGCAAGGCCTCATGGAATCCATGGAGGACATTAGGACACTTCACAGCCTCATGGAACCAAAAAGACATTTTGTGACACTGTGTCACCACCATGGGAACCAAAAAGACCATTGTGACACTGCAGGGGACCTCATGGAATCATGGAGACCATTGTGACACTATGAGGCCATGGAATAAGCAAAGCATTGTGACACTGTGAGGCCTCATGGAACCAGGAGACCATTGTGACCTTTGGTCCCCCACAGAACCAAGAGGACCATTGTGATGCTGTGGGGCCTCATGGAACCAAGAGGCCTTTGTGACACTGCAGGGCTGCATGGAACCAAAGGTCCAAGGTGACACAGAGGGGCCTCCTGTCATCAATGGTCCATTGTGACACTGTGGGACCAAAGGAGACCATTGTGACACTGCAAACTCTCATTGGTCCAAAGGTCCATTGTGACAATGTGGGGCTCTGGAACAGAGGAGGTCCATTGTGACATTGTGGGGCCTGGGAACCAAATTTTGAGACCATTGTGACCTGCAAATTTCCTATTGGAATCAGAGGACCACTGTGACACTTGGGCCCATCCTGGGAACCAGGGGCCATCACTGTGGGGCCATTTTCCAAGGGTCCATTTGACACATGGAATCCAGGAATCAAAACCATTGTGGAACTTTATGGAACTAAGGGACCATTCTGCCTATTACACTATATAAACTTGGTAACATGGAAAAGGTCAGGCTGGTTTGGCCTCCCAGGCCTGACTGTCCAACTGACCTTGGATTGTTTAGGGTCTCTTCTCATCTGCTATTGAAACACTGGGGCTCTGTGCTTTCCTTCCTATGAAAAAGAACTGTCCTTCTCCTCCAGGCATGCCATGGCCAGAATTGGGATTTCACCTTCAAATTTTCTTATATCCAGGATTGTTCCCATAGGAATATTGCCAGGACAAGTCTGGCTGGCAATGGTTTTTACAAGGGTCACCTCCCATCTGTCCCCAAACACTGGGAAAGGCTCTCCATGCTTTCCTTCCTATGGGAAAAGAACTGTCCTGCTTCTCCAGGTGCCCATGGCTGAGATTGGGCTTCCACCTCCAAAATTCCCTATATCCAAAGACTGCTCCCAGACAAAATCTGCCATTCCTGACAAGTTGGCTGGCTGGCCTTGGTCTAGTGAGGCTCTCACCTGCCTTCCAAACACTGAAACAATGGGCTCTGTGCTTTCCTTCCGATGGAAAAGAACTGTTCTTCTCCTCCAGGCGCCAATGGCCAGAATTGGGAGTTCCACCTCCAAAAATGCCTGTTGTGACAGACTGGAGGAGATTGTTGGCTGGAAATATTTCATGTGTGTGGGGGAGGAAGGAGCAGGTCCAGCCTTGCCCTGCCCTAGAACCTCAGCACTGCCCTGCCCTGGAACCCCAATCCCCCCAGAGCCTCTATCCCAGCCCAGCAGTGTCTGCCAGTCCCTGGCACAGCACAGGCAATGCTCCACAGCCACCTCTGCAGCCCCCAGCCCAGCTCCTGAGGGACCAAATGAGCCCAAGTCCCACCTGGGGGAAGGGCCCAGGAAGACCAAGGGGTATTGAAGGCTGACCACAAGGCAAGCACACATCTTGACCCCTTCCTCCTCTTGGAATTTCCATCTGAACAGCACTGGAATCCAGGAGTTGGTAGCTGTGTGTGTGCTTCTCTGTATCTTTTTTTGTCTTTCTCTCTTTCTGTGTCTTCTTCTTCTGTTTCTGTGCTCCTGCAAATTTTGATTAACATTAAATTGAACAGGCTTAGAGTTTGTGAAGTTGAATGGGCCAAGTCAATGCTTTGAGAAGTGTTTTTTGTTGATTGAATGTCTGTCGTATTTTGACATGAGAAGAATTTTAAAAAGTAATACAAAACTTTTTGTGTGACTGACAATCTCTTAAACCACTAAGATACTGAACATGTCTCTTGTGAAACACAAAATGTTTTTTTTCTCCTTGAAAAAAAAACCCAGGAACCTCCTCCTTTTCTTTTCCAGTCAACAAAGCAGCAGGCCAAACCAAAACCAAACCCCAAACCAAACAAACCAAACCAAACCAAACCAAGCAAAAACCAAACCAAACCTGAGCCCCCCTCCCCCTCCCCAGGCCCCCTCCCATTGGCCCCATTCTAACCAAACCAAACCCCAACAACTACCAAACAGGAAAACAAAAGAGGCTACAAAACCCCAACCAGAACAAAGCCAGCCACAGCTATTAAAAATCTTACCATCAAGTCCCTCCCCCAACACAACTCAAAACCAAAACCCTACAACCTACAACCCATACAAAATAAACCCTACAACTAAAACTTAAACACAAAAAAAAAGGTAAAACCAACCATAAAACCAATCCTAACACAACCCAACCAATTTCCAACTTCCACCACAAGTTACTGGCAGGTCAGGTGTTAATCCTTTCAATATTTCAATCCTCCTCAAGTAAAAAAAAAAAAAAAAAATAAAAACAAATAAAAAAAAACAGATTTAAAACCATCAAAGTCAGTAAAGAAGAAATTAAATCCCAAAAAAAAAAAAAAAAATACCTTAATCTTAAAACTAAAATCCTCTTATAAACTATAAAAAAAAACTCTTTTTCTTTATAACACATTAAACTATTTTTAAAAATTCAAATTAATATCAAACAAAAACCTCCATACTAAAATAAACAAATGTTAAAATAACTGTAATTTCATAAAAAGTTTAAACAGGGTAAAAAAAAAAAGTAATCCAGTAACCCCAAGAAAACATCTCTATTCCCAGAGATAAAAATAATTTTAAAAGTAAATAATAAAAACTTTTACCTTTAAAGAACTCATCTTTAAAACAATACCTCATAAGTCAACATGGCTCATCAACAAGCTGTAAAAAAGCTTGTAGCAATAAAAACAACTTCACAATAACAAAGTTCTCCAGACAATATTATCCATGACAAAATTAAAAACGACAAAAAAAATTTTTTCCTCTTGTAAAAATACTCCATAAGCTTAACAAGAAAAACTTCTCTCTCTAAGTAAACTAAAAAGACTATTCTAGAAATAGTAAACTAACTAGAAATTTTAAGTTTACTTTCTTTACATTGTCAGTAAAAAGAAAAAGTTGTAAAGAAAATAAAAAGTGTTCTAAAGAGTTTATTTTAATTCTTACTACCTTTTTCCTTTTTTAATTTATTTTTAAAAAATTTTTCTTTATACCATTTTAAAATTTTAAGCCTACTTTACTTTTCTCGTAATCCTATCTCACAACAAAATAAATACATAAATAATTAACTGACACTAAAACCCACCACACTCATCAATACATTAATTAAGAGATATCAAGAGTAGAAAAATCTTAAATTAACAAAACAAAACCACTACAATGTCATAATAAACCTTTTGCCAAAGTTTCTCTGATTTTCTAAAGTTCCCAGTAAAGGCTGTTTTGTTCTTTTGAGCTCCTGAGAATCTCTTGTTGGTATTTCTCCAGGGAGTCCAACTCAGAGTACACAAACAATTGTAATTCCTTTTAAATGTCTCCTTGAGAGAGTTGTTTGGGGGATGGGGGTCAGGGCTTGTCTGTCCTGCTTGGCACAGCCCAGGCAGGGCTTTCCCAGCCACATTCCACACTCCATTGCCCAGCTGGAGCCACTGGTGCCTCTGAGTTGTGCTGCCCCAGCCTCAGGGACGCTCTCCTTGTCTGCCCATTCCCGCACGATCTCTGGGCAGGGATGGCCTCAGTGGGGGCTGCTGACATCCTCAGCAACTTGGAGGCTGCTGCTGAATTTTCCTGCTCCAGAGGCTTGTTCAGCCTTCAGCTCTTCAGTGCAGGAATTCAGTGTCCCAGGGCTCATTAACATTCAGAACACCTGAACAAGCAAAGCCTTGGGGGATAATTTTATGTTAATTTTCAAATATTTGTGGTTAATTTGACAGATTTCAGAAGCCTATTTAAAGTTAATACATTCTATTTAAAAAGACAGTGAGAAAAGGTTTTTTTTCCTGTTTAGGTTTTATTCCCTGTTAATTTATTGATATGTGCAATCTCCAATTGATACTGAATCCAAGTACCTCCTCATGCAGTTTGAATAGATATGAAAATCAAGACCCTTCATGGCTGACAATCAATCAGACTCTGTCCCTACCCCCACCCCACCATTTCCCCATCCAAGCCCTGGCACTCAGAGCAGCCTTGTGCAAATCTGAGCTCCCTCCAGCCCAGGCTGCACCTGCAGCTTTCAGCTCCTTGGCTCCAACTCCCACCTGCTTTCCTTGGAGAAGGAGCTGCCCGAGACACAGAGGGATGTTCATTTCTTGTCAGCCAACAAAGCCAAGGGAAGGCACAGTTCCATCAAATGCAAAAGTCATTCCTCTGCTGGATATTCAATCCACTTTCCACAGCAGACAGTCTCAGAGCAATGGAAAACACCTTCTGTGCCCAGCACAGATCCCAAGGTCCCCCCAAACCCTCCCTGCCCCGATTCTGCCCAGATTTGCTCTTTGCACACACGAGTCACAGGCTGAAGTCAGGAGCTCCCTCCATGCCCAGAGGGAGGAAAAGAAAGGGGATGAAGAGCTCTCCTGTGCAGAGCCAAGGTCCAAGTGCAGCCCCTGCAGTGGGAACCACAACTCATCAGGTTTGTGTCCTTTGGGCTCAGGGCCTGGTGACACTCAGAGGCACAGAAAGGTTTCTTGCCAACAAACACAAGTTGAACATTTGAACAGTTTAATAACCATCACAGCTCTTCCCTCAGCTCTCTGGGATGTCCCAGCAGCATCTGACATGTCCCCCATCCCCAAGGGATTTCCGTACAGGAACAGTTTTAGACAAAGACATAAGTATAGGTAGTTCTGTGGTAGATATAAACAAAAGTGAGATGTTGACTAATCTGATATTTTTTTGAACTTCAGAAAGATTGAGCAACTCCCTGAAGCTCAAAGCATTAAACCAGTTGGTTGAGAGGCACTTAAATTATCAGAGAGCATCTGGAGGAAGACATCAGGGAGCAAGGGGGAGGATATAGATGTAGCTGCTATAAATGAAGAGATGCCCTTAGACATGGCCATTTAACAAGGAAAGCTGGAAACACCTGATGGAAGAGGGAGAGGAAATAATAAACAGAATATTGGTGACACCAGTAGAAGGCAAGATCACTATTTCTTCTCCTGCCATCAGTACAGTAAGAATCCAGGATCCAAAAATTCCTTTCCTGGTGGGAAAACTTTGCCATTTTCTTAAAAGTACTCAAATGACCCAGATAATAAAGATTTGCTCGTATATTATGAAACTAACAAGTATCAAAACCCGTGTCCTTTCCAGGCAGACATCAGCTGTGTGCCCATGAACAGGCAGTGCCACTTGTGCCCTGAGGTGCCCAGCTGGGATTGGATCTCTCCAAGAGCACCTGAGGGAGAGCAGAGCACCTTGCAAGCTGCAGGTCCCTGACAGCCCCACAGGGCTCCTGTCCCATCAACATCTGCTCTGCTCCAGTCTGAAACAGGGCCCAGCATGGTGCCGGGATCATCAGAGAGCTGAGGTGTGTGCTGGAATTCAATGCCCTCCCCATCCCGCAGCAGCCCTGCATTTCCCTCCTGCAGCCTTGGTCTCCAGCCCAGCCATGGAGGCTCTTTGGGCTCTGGACTGTTGCTGCAGCCCCAAGGGCAGCTGAGCTCTGCCTTTGGCACAGTCAGGCCTGGCCAGCGCAGGCCATGCTCAGCAATTGCTTGTGTGTGCCTGGCCTTGCTGTCAGCCCCGGCAGCGGCTGCATGGCCCCTTTGTGGCCCTGTGCTGGCCCAGCCATGGTGGCCCAGCCCCTGTGCAGGCCCAGCCCAGGCCAGGAGCATTGCAGCTGGGAACGGCCCCTGTGCCGTGGTGCCCACAGCAGCCTTGGGGCTCTGTGCCCCATGGCCTCCCTGCTGGGCAGCCTCTGCCAGCTCCTGCAGAGCCCCTGGCACCTGTGGGGCTGCACAGACAGCCCTGCCCCGGGCTCTGCTGGCCTCTGGGCCAGCAGAGAGGCCGGCCAGGGCTGGCCATGGCCGGGAACAGGCCCTGAGCCCCTGCAGGAGGATGGAGCTGGGCCACAGCCAAACTCAGCCCAGGCCAAAGCTGGGCTCAGCAGCCAGGGCTGCCAAGGGCTGGGCACAGAGGCTGGCACTGACAAATGTCCTGGGCCCCCTCCCTGCTCTGTCAGTGCCACCAAGGGCACAGAGCAGCCTCCTCTCTGGGGCACTTGCCTGTTTGCAATGCCTTGCACAGGCGCTGGCCCTGCCCCACAAGGCCTGGCCTGAGTCCTGCCCCTGCACGCTCAGCCAGGCTGAGATGGACACTGATGGTTTCTGGGCCAGGCTCTCAGGCCCAGCCCAGCTCCCCCTGCAAGCTCTGCCAGCTGCCCTGAGCTCTGGGCAGCACCAAGGGCCTCCCCCCCAGCCCAGCCCAGCTGGCTCTGGCCCCACAGCTCTGCTCAGGCCAGGCTGCTCTGGGCACTGGCCCCACAGCCTCAGCCCCTGGCCAAGGGCACAGCAGCAGCTGCAGCTGCCACAGGACTCAGCCCCAGCCATGGGGGAAGGTGCTGGCCAAAGGCCAAAGGAGGCTCCCTGGCTGCCCTGCTCCCCTCTGCCTGAGGTGCTGAGAGCTCTGCAGCCCCTGCTGCCATCCCATCTGCCCAGGGCAGCACAAGAGCCCCGGCCTTGGGGCCCTCAAGAGCTGCTCCTGCTCCTGGCCCAGGGCCCGTGCCAAAGCTGGGGCAGCCACAAAGCTGTGCCCATTTCTGTTCATGGCTGCTCTGATGGGGATGGATCCTCAGTCACTTGGAGGTTGCTGATGGAATTTACTCCTCCAGAAGCCTCTTCTTTCTTGAGCTCTTCAGTTCAGGAATTCACTGAAAAAGGCTCATAAACACCTGTTAAAAACATCTGAACAAGAAAAGCCCCAAAGAATAATGTGAGTTTTAAATTCTTCTGTGGTTAATTTGGACTGATTTCAGAAGTGTATTCAAAGTGAATATATTGTATTGAAAAAAATGCAAAAAAGAGCTGTTTTGTCCTGTATTCTTTTCCTGTTTATAGATTGATACCAGAAATGTCCAATTGATATTGACCCCCAGCACCTCCTTATACAGTCTGAACATATATGAAAATCAAGACCCTACATGGCTGAGAATCAATCACACTTTGTCTCCACCTCCTCCCCACAATTTCCTTCGTCCAACCCCTGGCACTCCTATGGATCAGGAATGGTGTGGCCAGCAGGACCAGGGCTGTGATTCTTCCCTGTGCTAGGCACTGGTTGGCACCTTGAGTGCTGTGTCCAGTTCTGGGCCCCCAATTGAGGAAGGACATGGAGGGGCTGGAGCATGTCCAGAGAAGGGCAAAAAGGCTGGTGAAGGGTCTGGAACACAAGTCCTGTGAGGAGCAGCTGAGGGAGCTGGGGTTGTTTATCCTGGAGAAGAGAAGGCTCAGGGGAGACCTCATCACTCTCTACAACTTCCTGACAGGAGGGTGCAGCCAGGTGGGGTCAGGCTCTTTTCCCAGGGAACAGTGACAGGACAAGAGGACACAGCCTTCAGCTGCACCAGGGGATGTTTAGGCTGGACATTAGGAAATATTCTCCACACAAAGGGTGATTGGGCATTGGAATGGGCTGCCCAGGGAGGTGGGTGAGTCACCATCCCTGGAAGTGTTTTAAGGAAAGACTGGATGTGGCACTGAGTGCCATGGTCTGGGTGACAAGGTGGTGTTGGGTCCCAGGTTGGACTTGATGCTCTCCAAGGTCTTTTCCAGCCTGGCTGATTCTCTGATGATTGTGACACTGCAGGGCCCTGGGGAAGCAAGGGGCCATTGTGACACTGCAGGGCCTGGTGGCACTAAGAGGACCATGGTGACACTGTGGTGGGGACATGGCAGCACAGAGCCAAGGGGCCATTGTGACACTGTGGGGGCTGAATGGAAGCAAGGAGTCCATGGTGACAGTCTGGGTCCTGGTGGAACCACAGAGGCCACTGTGACACTGTGGGGAACCAAGGGGGGTCATTGTGCCAGGAACCAAGGAGACCTTGGGAGGAAATGGAATCCATGTGCCCATTGCAAGGACTCAAACTGAGGGAACCTTGTGACACTGTGGTGCCCCATGGAACCTGGGGACAATGGGATCTTGTGTCACCAGGGCTCCATTGCTCCACTGCAGCACCAAGGAATTCATTGTGACTCTGAGGCCTCATGGAACCAAGAGGCCAACCCTTTGTGGAACCATGCAGGCATTGTGACAGGAACCTGGTGTCAAGGGGCCATTGTGACACTGCAGGGCCCCACACTGCTCCTCAGGGACTCCTGGAATGAAAGGGGACATGTTTGACACCGTGGTGGCCCTTGTGGACCAAGAGGCCATTGTGACACTGTGGAACCAAGGAGAGCATTGCTGCACTGCCAGACCTCATGGAACCAAGGATCCCACTGTGACACTGCAGGGCCTGGGACCAAGGCCACAGTGACACTACAGGCCAAGGATCCAAGGGACATTGTGACACCAATGGGGTCCCATGGAACCTCATTGGACACTGGGAGGCCGCATGGAATCACGGAGACCATTCTGACACTCTGAGGCCTCATGGAACCCCGGTGACACCAAGTTTTCTGGGAGTGTGGATCTGCTGGAGGGTAGGAGGGCTCTGCACAGGGCCCTGGACAGGCTGGATCCAGGGCCCAAATCCAACAAGGTGAGGTTTAACAAGTCCAAGTGCCGGGTCCTGCACTTTGGCCACAACAACCCCTGCAGCACTACAGGCTGGGGACAGAGTGGCTGGACAGCAGCCAGGCAGAAAGGGACCTGCAGGGACTGATGGACAGCAGGCTGGACATGAGGCAGCAGCAGTGTGCCCAGGTGGCCAAGAAGGCCAATGGCTCCTGGCCTGGATCAGGAATGGTGTGGCCAGCAGGAGCAGGGCAGGGATTCTTCCCTGTGCTCAGGCACTGGTTGGGGCAGCACCTCGAGTGCTGTGTCCAGTTCTGGGCCCCCAATTTAGGAAGGACATGGAGGGGCTGGAGCATGTCCAGAGAAGGGCAACAAGGCTGGGAGGGTCTGGAACACAAGTCCTGTGAGGAGTGGCTGAGGGAGCTGGGGTTGTTTATCCTGGAGAAGAGGAGGCTCAGGAGACAAGGCAGTGTCAGGGCACAGGTTGGACTTGATGATCTCAAGGTCTTTTCCAACCTTGCTGATTCTGGGATTCTCTGAAACCACCCTTGGAGCAGTTGCAGGATGAGCCCTGGGCCTCCTCTTCAGAAGCTCCAGCAGCCCAGGTCCCTCAGCTTCTCCTGCCAGCCCCAAAGCCCATCCTGTCAGTCCTGCAGAGCCTCTGCAGCTCCTCCTCATTGCCCAGAACAGGGGCCCCAGAGCCAGACACAGCAGCCCAGATGTGCCCCCCTGGCCTGGGGTGCCTCTGGCAAGGGAGCAGCACCAGGCACTGCAGGAGCCTGCAGACAATTCCTGCAGCACTTGTAGGATGATCCTGCTCCCCAAGGGACGTTCCCATGGGGCCAAGTCAGGAACTGCAATGGGGAGTGGGGCCAGAGAGGAAAGGGCAAACAGGGATGGGCTGTTTGCAGGGGAGGGAACAGGGCTGGGCAAGAGGAAGAAATTTGTTCAAGGGAAAATTAAAGAAAGCAAAGGTGAAGCCAAGGAAATGCTGAGGGCAGTTTGGGGGTGGCTGCCAGGCAGCCCTGGCTCTGAGCAACAGCGTCTGCAGTGGGACAGGAAACTCCCAGCTGATGGGAACAAACTTTCTGGCTGACTGCAGAGGCCAGGACAAAGCTGAGTGGTTTCCCTGGTGTCCCCCAGCCCTTGCTGGCCCCAGGGGCTGATGGCATTTGTGCTCCCTCAGGTTCATGTCCCCACAGCAACAGCATGGGGTGCTCCCCCTGCTGTGTGCAATGCAAACAGGGGCTGCTGAGCCAGTGCTGCCGTGTCTGTGCCTGCAAGGATGGGGCACCTGTGTGAGCTGGGGAGAGGCCAGGGCTGCAGAGGGGGGGATGTTGTTGGCAGCTCCATGAGGACGCTCTGGGACGCTGCCCTGGGCTGTGCAGCGCACTGGGGATGGATCAGCCCCTGCTCTGCTGCTCCTTCCCATCTCCCCAGGGCCCTTGCAGAGCCCCAGCCATGCTGTTTGCCCCAGCCTGCCCACAGCCAGCCTGGGGCTGCTCACAGGGGTTTCTGTGCTGAGCATTGGCCTGGCTGTGTTCTTGAGAGAGCCTGGGCAAGGGCCTGGAGCCCCCAGGGCCTGGCCTGAGGCTGGCCAGCTGCCCCAGCAGTGCCCATGGCCTGTCCCTGCTGCAGCCCCACTGCCCCCCCCCAGGGCTGTGCCCGGCCCTGAGAGCACTCAGGCCCTACAGCAACACCAGGGCCACCAGGGCAGCGGGGCAGGGCCACGGCAGCCCAGCACTGGCAACACCAAGTGCTGCTGCTGCTGCTGGGCTGAGCTGCTGGGCCAGCACTGATCTGCCCCCAGCTCTGCACACAGACATTGCTGCTGCAGCTCCAGAGAAGGCAACAAAGGGCATCTCTGCAGAAAACTCTGCTGGGAGATCCTTTAGTTCCTTTAAAAGCCACCAAGAGGCAGCCCCTCATTGACACAGTCTGTGGCCAGGAAGGTGGAGAGAAACAAAATGAGAAATGGCACAAACAATGACATTTCTTTGTGGACAATATGAAAAAACTAAAACAAAAAAAAAAACCTCCACAACCAAACCAACAAGAAAGTATCAAAGATTACTTTTTTTACAAGTGATTTGCAGAAATTTGTCCAGCAGTTTAATGTTTCCTGAAACCATCCAGTCATCAGTCTCCACACTGCAGCCTTGAGCTCCTGGTTCCTCAGGCTGTAGATGAGGGGTTCAGGGCTGGAGGCACCACCGAGTACAGAACTGACAGGGCCAGATCCAGGGATGGGGAGGACATGGAGGGGGGCTTCAGGTAGGCAAATGTGCCAGTGCTGAGGAACAGGGAGACCACAGCCAGGTGAGGGAGGCAGGTGGAAAAGGCTTTGTGCCGTCCCTGCTCAGAGGGGATCCTCAGCACAGCCCTGAAGATCTGCACATAGGAGAAAACAATGAACACAAAACATCCGAATCCTAAACAGCCACTAACAGCAAGAAGCTCAAGTTCCCTGAGGCAGGATTTGGCGCAGGAGAGCTTGAGGACCTGTGGGATTTCACAGAACTGGCCCAGAGCATTGCCATGGCACAGGGGCAGGGAAAATGTATTGGCTGTGTGCACAAGAGCATTGAGAAAGGCACTGGCCCAGGCAGCTGCTGCCATGTGGGCACAAGCTCTGCTGCCCAGGAGGGTCCTGTAGTGCAGGGGTTTGCAGATGGACACATAGAGGTCGTAGCACATGATGGTCAGGAGGGAAAGCTCTGCTGAAATGAAAAAGGCAAAAAAAAAAAAGCTGAGCTGCACATCCTGTGTAGGAGATGATCCTGGTGTCCCAGAGAGAATTGTGCATGGCTTTGGGGACAGTGGTGCAGATGGAGCCCAGGTCAGCGAGGGCCAGGTTGAGCAGGAAGAAGAACATGGGCGTTTGCAGGTGGTGGCCACAGGCTATGGCTCTGATGATGAGGCCATTGCCCAGGAGGGCAGCCAGGGAGATGCCCAGCAAGAGGCAGAAGTGCAGGAGCTGCAGCTGCCGCGTGTCTGACAATGCCAGCAGGAGGAAGTGCCTGATGGAGCTGCTGTTGGACATTTCCTATGGTGCCTTGGTATGGGGATCTGTAAAAAAAGCAATCATAGAATAGTTGGGTTTGGAGAGGACTTTTTGTTCAAAATATCCAGCACAGCCTGGGGCAGAGGCTTTGTTACTGCCTGCCCAGGGGCTCTGCTGCCTGGAGCTGTCCCTGCCAGCAGCTGCTTCCTGTGCCCAGGGCTGGGCCTGCCAGTGCTGCCAGAGGCCAGCCCAGCCCTGGGGCTCAGCTCTACCAACCCTGCAGGACCCCTCCTAGCTCTGGCACCCCCCAGGGCCCAGAGATTGGCTCTGCAGGCTCTGATGGCAAAATCAGACCCCTGCTTGAGAGGCTGGAAAAGCAACACTGATGCTGCCTGCAGGATCCTGTGCTGATTTTAAACTGACTGCTCAGCCAGATCTTTGAGAAAATTTTTTTTCCTGCAAAACTGGTGATGTCATACATATAGATTCTTTCCCATCCAACCTCAGAGCAGTAGATTAAAAAAAAATCAGGATTTTGATCTTTACAGCCCCTATTGCCTTCTTTTGGGTTTTGTCTACTTGGAAGATGTTCTGCAGTTGAATTTCTGGCTGGCAGCAGTCCTGAACAATGCAGCATCCTCCCTTGTTATGAATACCCTTTGCCTGACCATGTGGCTCCTTCCCCAGATCTTGTCCCCAGTGTTGGGAGCAGCTGCCAAGGCTGGCTGAGAAAGTAACTGTCCCGGGCAGGCAGCAGAGTCCCTGCCCAGCACAGCGCTATGGGCTGCAGAACCCTCCCTTAGACTGCAGGACAGCCCTGGGACCCCTTCTATGACTGCTCTGCACAAGAGAAAACCAGAAATCACAGGAAATATTGCTCAAAGGTCTGGAGGCACTGG
>JALJVW010001584.1:0-34437 GCA_024865655.1 Emberiza elegans | reverse complement strand
CAAAAGCCAAACCAAAGAAAAAACAAAACCCCAAAACCCCCAAACAACAACAAAACACAAAACAAACAACCAAAACCAGTTAAATTCTTTTTCTGTGAAACAGCTGTACTTCATAGTATCTCCATGGGCACTCCTTATAATGTGGACATTCTCTGATTGCTGCTGGGTTGTTCACTGCAAGCAATATAGATTCTCCACTAGCTTTCACATAAAACAGTGTTAGGTAGGTTGGAAAGTATTTTGGAATGAATAAAAACGCTCTGTATACCCATAGCGATTAGGAAAATATCAAAACTCAGCTCAATAGTAGGTTAATGAGCTACAACAAATGTGATGAGTATTTACTTTTGTTTTCTTTGAATGTTGTGCAATTGTAAACCAGAACTAATTTAAAATAGGTACAAAACCCAGGAAAAAGTAGATAAAAGAAATATCAGCAAAATTTTAAAATGAAGCTTTGCGAGCCTTGAGAATTGAAAAGAGTTGTATTTCTAGAAAGATATCCCGTTTTCCTAAATTTGGATGTGAATTATCCTAAAAACCTCATTTCCATCTTTCTTTACATACTTCATTTAGACTAGGCTAGGCTCTGGGTAGGCCTGTTTGTAGAAGTTTTGGTCCTGCTGCCAAGAAAATAATGTTGCTGGATGATCTTGAGGAAGGAGGAACTTGATAGTCTTGAGAGAAGAGGATGTGAACTAAGGAATGATGTGCCTGAGCACATCCCAGAAATCCCAAAGATTGAGGATGCCAACCAAGCACGTGCTATTCCTCCCGATGTTTTAAAGTCTGGACCTGCCAAAACTCAATGCTCTCTTCATAACCACATGGAATGCACGTGATAGCCAGACAAAGGACACCTGCTCCCTGAAAACAGGGATTGACTTCTATCAAAGTAGTTGCCACCCTGAAAAAAGACGAGGGATTGACTTCTATCAAAAGTAGTTGCCCACAGCAATATGAGTTTGTTCTGCCTTTCATGGTTTTTCTTGTCATCAAATGGAACCAGAAAGTCAATCTCCTGCAGGATAAAATGGGATTAAGGTACTGCTGTTCTCCATCAGCTAAAGGATTTGGTACTACAGTTAAAGTTAAATGACCTAAAGTCCAGCTATTATCTGTATCATATACCTGGAATTTAAGTGAGGAAAAATGACATTGAAATTCACTTAAAATTTCAAAAAAAAAAAAAAACCTATGAAAACTAAAACTAAGTGACAGTCTTCTTCAAAAGCCAAACCAAAGAAAAACAAAACCCCAAAACCCCAAACCAACCAAATAAACACAAAACAAACAACCAAAACCAGTTAAACTGCAAAACAGCTTGCATCACCAGTCACATTATTGCTCTGGCACAAAATAGTATTTTTGTAGTCCTTTGAATTCTGAACAGCAAAAAATATCATCATCACAATGCCTGACCAGAACTAATTTAAAATAGGTAGACTATATAAAAATCAAATCAAATCAAATTTCAGAAAGATATCCTTAATTATAGAATTATCCTAAAAACCTACAAATTAAAATGTATTGTCCTCTTTCCTGCTGCCATAATGTTGCTGGATGATCTTGAAAGGCAATAAAAGCATCAACTTGAATGTGGCATTTATGAGAAAAAAACAGTTAGGTACTGTAATTTCAAATGAATAGGATAGCCAGGACAAAGAAAATAAAATAAAAATGTGGCATTGCTTCTTATATTTTTTATTTCCTGATGATTTTAAAATTGCAGAACCAGTGTACCCATGTTTCTGTCGCAGTAAAAAAAATGCATCAATATTGTTATACCTTCTCTGAGTGACATGCTTAGACTGGAGCATGTGTTAATAAGCTTTTTATTAAGCGTATGCTAATCAACATATGATTATTGAATGGAACTCCATCAATCTTGCAGCCATTTTCTCTGTGAAAAAAAGCATCACTTCTTTAGGACATGGCTGGGAGAGGAATTTGGAAAAGACAATCTGCAGAGTTTTAAAACCTATTATTATTACCCCATTATATGTTTAAGAGTACTTTTTCTAGTTGATTTTTGTTGGTTTTTGTTTTTTTTTCTGTACACATGAGAGGTAGTATTTGCAGAAAAGCAAATGATGCAAGACAAGCTACTTTCCAGTTTTATGGTACGTTGCTCCTCTCCAGATTTTTGGCCACAGTCTTTCCTATTAAAAACCTCCATCTCTAGAGGAAAATGTAGAAGGCAAATGCCCATTAAAATTTTGCTGCCTGCTCTATCAAGTAGAGTCATTTAATTGCATCAAGTGACTATCTAACTGATGCACTAAAATGATAAAGCTCCAGTCGAGCCTCCATTTCACAAACATCTATGTTGTTAATCACACACCCTTAATAAGATGCACCCTATATGTCTTTGCAAGATTTTTACACTTTTTTGACATTTTGGATTTCACGAGATTGCACCAAAGTTTGAACATTGTTCAACTTTTCAGAATTTGAATCATTTTTGTTGTTGAGTTGTTTTATCACTAGGAGTCCACTGTTTTCTTTTATTACTTCACAGGAGTTAATATCAAAGAAACTTTCAAAAAACGCTCTTTTGTGATGGAACTGAAATGAACAGAAAAGATACATTTGCTGTGTGACAGTGAATACTGTCACATTTCTTATGTCTACAATGTTCAGCATGAAATCAAGAACTGCCCACATCATGTATAACTAATCTAACAATTCTGCCCTTTTAACTGATAGTTCACTACATGCTGCATGTCTTGGCTGACTTTGAATTTTACACCAAGACTCGCCACTGCATCAGGACGGTCTATAACCTGTTGCCTCTAGCAGACCAATTCCAGTGCTGAAGGTGTAGATGACTCCCATTCTTTTGAACACCAGGTGCCTGAATCCCACCTTACTCACAGTGCAACAGCAAAGCTAGGAACCCATAGAACATTTTCTACATAAAAGAGATGTCAGTCCTAAAGTTCTAGGCAGAGAATGACAGCATCACTCTCATGGTTAAAATTCAAGCTAGTTCTTAAAAGATGCACTTTTTTGGTAGTTATGATCAAATCTAAGTAGTACTGGAATTAACATAACAAGCCTCAGAAATTCAAAAACACTGAGACGAGGAAAACACGCAGCGTAAAATCTGCCTTGTAACAATATTTAATCAAAATCAATATGTTCATGTCAATTTTCACCAGTGCAGATTTAACCCTCTGTTAACGTTGAGATGCTACAGCTTAAGCAGTGCTAAGTAGGAGCCTGCCTTTCCCACTTTGAAAGAGATAATCTCTATCCAGGTTGTACAATCATATGAATGGACCTATGTAAACATTGACTCATCATTAATTGTAGGTGATGATTTTAGCCTTCTAATAGTCTTCTATAAAGCCAAGCAAAATAATGTCAGTCAGTGAAGTGAAACCTTTCTTTCATTTTCAAACCAAAGCCTTTGTTTGTAAAACAAAATTTTCATGCATCACAGCAGTGGAGAGAAGTGCTTTTGAAAGGGTGAATTTTATCTGCTTGAAAAATATTTTTCCATGGAAAGCATTTTCTAGGTGATTTACAGTGCTTTTTCTTCAAGGCAGAACAAATAAAAATGCTGAAGAGCTCATTATATTTCCAAAGTAGACTTCTTGAAGATGGGAGAAGTAAGGGGAAGAAATCAAATTTGATTCTCTAAAAGAATTACAGGGAGACGTTAAAAAAATTTCCAGCAAAAGTCTCAGTAGCAATAACAAACTACACTCTCATCTCCAGCATAAGATTTGAGAGCAGGAGGAAGAAGGGTAATTTTTATGCCCAGCTACCTAGAAGGCTGTCATGGTCTAAAATACTCAGATCTCAAAGAAGTACTCAGCTCTTAGTCACTCCTCATCACAAAACATCTGTTATTCATGATTCTGCCTCATGATTTAGAAGCCAAATGGCTAGTAGGAGATTTAAGTACAGCCACTTGGATCTGGCTTACTAAATTTGAAAATTACTTCTGAAATTATACGTGTTTCTTCTGAGACCATCCTTGTTAGAACTCACTCCTATAGACAGTCATCTGTTCTTCAGAAAATCTGAGTGATGTATAAAGAGTTTTGCAGAAGGTGGAAAACCCTTTTCCCTTAAGGTTTTAATCGAAAAGAGTAGTAGAATTCTTGTTCCTAAAAAACCAAATTTTGAGTATTTGAAAATGCACAATGTAAAGGATGGCCAGCACCGTGGATGCTCCAGCAGGCTCTGATTGCTCTCAACCACCCTCTTCTTCAACCCTCCTTCCCAATATCTCCTTCTCCCCATCTCTTTCTCCCTCCAGGGCTGCCCTGGCCACAGGAGCACACCTGATTGTTAACTTTATGCTTCTCTGCAAGTGGTCAAGAACTTTCTCTGGAGTTTGGCAGGGAGGGAGGTGGCACTGGCAGCATAATCCCAACACAGCCATGCTAAGCTCATCCCCGAATCATGGCCCCACACTTACCACCTCACTGCCACTTTGAGTACTCCCTGCAGCCCCAGGAAATTCCTCTGGACTGCACGGAGCTCCGTTCAGCAGCACTCCCTTCAGAGGCATGCTTGTGACTCTGCCAGCACCTTGGAGAAGAGGAGGAAGGAAACTCTTAGACCACTGCATCAACTAACTCTCAGGAAAAGGGTTAATTGGTGACTTGTTGCACCCTAAATTAGCAGCCTATGAGAAGCTTCTTCGGGAGCATCCAGCACTTTACTCCTGCTCCCTCGCGCGTCCTTTGTACTTTTTGTAAATGTAAGACATTAGAGAGAGGGTTTTCCAGAGGAATATTACACCGAAGGACAGTTGCAGGGTGGTCAGACTGTCCAGAGACTGCTGGTACACACCTTCTGACAAGAGCATTGTATAAAATAACCCTTAATAATTTCCAACTAACACTGTTCAGTAGGGTGGATGTGCACGTATGTTCTTCTCCAGCAAAACCTGCTCTGCACAAGTGACAAGGTTGCAAGGGACATTGACAGGCTGGAGAGGTGGGTCTGTGTGGGCATCAAGAATTTCAACAAGGCCAAGTACAAGTTTCTACACCTTGTAGAAGGTCAGGGCAATCCTAGACATGTCCACAGGTTGGGTGGAGAAGTGATTGGGAGCACTGAGGAGAAGGACTTGGGGGTGTTGGTTGATGAAAAAACTCAACGTGAACCAGCAGTGAGCGCTCACAGCCCCAAATGCCAAACAAATCTTGGGCTGCATCCAAGCCCCATGGCCAGCAGGTCAAAGGAGGAGATTCTACTCCTCTGCCCTGCTGGGAGAAGCTACATGCTGTGCTGTATCCAGGGCTGGGGTCCCCAAAATTTGAAGGGCATGAAACTGCTGGAGCAAGTCCAAAGGAAGGCATGAAGTTAATATTGGATCAACTTCCAGGGTGAAAGTTTGGACTATTCAGCCTGGAGAGGAGAAGGTTTTGTAGAGACCTCAAAGAAGGTCCCAGTATCTGAAGGGGCCTACAGGGAAGCTGGAGATGGATCCAGGAACTGTAGCAATAGGACAGGGAGCAATGGCTTCAGATGGAAAGAGGGGAAATTTAGGTTAGATATTAGGAAGAAATTCTTTGTTGTGCGTGTGGTGAGCTGCTGGAACAGGCTGTCCAGAGAAGCTGTGCCTGCTCCATCCCTGGAAGTGTTCAAGGCCAGTTTGCATGGGTGTCTAAGTAACCTAGTAGGAAGTGTCCTGCCCATTTCAGGGCTTTGGGACTAGATGATCTTTGAGGTCCCTTCCAATCCAAAGTATTCCATGATTTTATGATTCTGTTGTCTGACTGTAGATTTTTTTTACTCCATGGTCTCTCATTACAAGAGAGATGGAAAGCAAGACTATTTTACTATGTGCAAAATATACTGTCCCTGCTATTTATCTCCACTCTGCAAGAGGAAATACCAGGCAATGAGTTTTTTAGTGAGGAGAGATTTAAATCCATAGAAATGGCAGGGAGTGTGCCCAGATATTTGGACCAAAAGGCAAGCTGCATGCTCAGGTGATGTAAATCACCATAGTTCTGTTCAGGTTAAATATTCACTGCTCAGATCCACCAATCTGATCCAGAGAAGGGATAAGTTTCTGAACTGGTTATTATTCAATTGAAGTAAATTACTGGTTATCAATTCATGTGTATCTAACAGAAGACCGCATAATTTATTTTAATCTCATCGGCATAATAAATCTTAATCTCTCTGTATATGGATTTCTTTGTTGCAATGCTTTTCTTTTCTGCTGAAGCTGTAAAGTAATAGGAACAAGGATGTTTTTATAGCCTGGATATGCATATACCTACACGTACTTTGGCATTTTACGTATTTTTTTAAAATCAAAAACTCTGATGTGAAAAATAAAAATATATTAGAATATATTAAAAGAGGTTCTGTCTTCCAGATGCAAGCTCAGGGTAAGGAACCTCTTCTGAGTACTGAGTTTATCCCAACCATGCATAACATCACTATTGTAGGACTTGGGAATACAGAGAAAATCAAATAGGTCCTCAAATGCTGTTCTTTTTGGCATTCATCCTGAAACTCCAAAATACATTTTCCTCAAAGAATTGATAAAAATAGGAAAATATGAAATCAAAGGAATAGTCTCCTGAGATTACAATATGAATTAATAATGCTCTTATTGTATCAGTTGTCTGAGATGGCCTGATTTTATACCACCACTTCTTAAGACTGCTTTAACTAAGCCAACAGCAGAGAAGATTCATTTACAGGATAGAAGAAAATTATTCATTAAAAACATACGGGGAGGCATTACTTATGAACTCTCCTAAAGTCAACAGTGATTACGAGCATCTGACATCAATTAGGAATGCAACATCATGCTGCCAATCTGAAACTTTAGTATCTAAAAGTGCATTTAGAAATAGCTTGACAGCATCTCTCTGTGTCAAACAACTTGATATATCAGTATGCCTTCTGGTTAGGAGCCAAAACTCATAGGTTGGAAGAATCATTCAATTTCATTGTCTAAGAACTGATGCTACTTAGTCATCTTCCCATGATTAGGTGAAAGAGAAAACCCAGCAGAATACAGCAGCTACAGTGGGTAGGAATGAATAGAAATTTAAACTCAGTGAAGTGTTTAGCAGTTAAACTGCAGTACAACCGTGGAGTAGAAGAACTTTCTGGAGTAAAGGAACTAGTACATAAGGAGATAAAAAAAAACCTTGCTTCCATTTTTGTTTCAGGTTTTGGGGTTTTGGGGGTGTTTTTGCTATTGTTGGAGTTTATTTAGTTTGGGTTTATGTTTTCATTTTTTTCTTTTCTTTTTTTTTTTTTTTTTTCTGTAGTTGTTGTTTTGTTTCATTTGACTTACTTTCACTCACACATTATTTAGGAAAGAGCAGGCTATCTTGAATTAACATTCAGAAAATCTGGGACGGTGAATACTTTTAACAGAGGCACAAAATCCTGCACAACTGATCAGCACAAGCTGTTGCAGAAGACCAGAGCTCAGTGTGATATAAAGAGTGTGCAGCAATGAGACCAGGATATTCTCTGTTCACTTCCTGTGCTATAATGAGTACTGGGTATCTCTCTCAGTTAGACAGAATAATTTTTGCTTCTATAAATAATAGTGTTTTCAGAATGGCTTTTTCACCTTTTTTCATGAAGGATATTTGTCTTTCTGGACAGGAAAGAGATATGAAACTCATTCAACACCAAATATCCTATAAATATTATGTTAAGATTAGATATTAGGGGGAAAAAAAATGTCTTTTCTGAAAGGGTTGCTTGGCGCTGGAACCGTCCTCCCTGGGAAACAGTGGAATCCTTATCCCTGGAAGCGTTCAGAAAGAGTGCTGATAGGGGACATGGTTTTGCAGTGAACTTGTTGTCACTAAATTAATAGTTGGGCTTGATCTTAGTGGCCTTTTCCAACCTTACGCATTCTGTGATTCGAAAGAATGAGAAATAGGAAAATTTGCAGAGAGCTTCACAAATGTTGCAAGACAGTCATGGCCATGCCCAAGACAAAAACATAGGTAAAGGTTCTGACAGGCTCCAACTAGAAGATGTGCCTGCTAACCAGTTTTATTAGTCCTCCTGAAAAAACAACAAGGGCTACCAATTATATTTACAGAAAAACATTTTCTTGCAATGCATATAACCATAATCATTGCAAAGACACAGAAGCCACATCAAGATTATTAGTCATTAAATGGATTAAGAGAGATGTGTGTACAGTGAATAAAATTAAGTGTATGGAAAATGAAATACAATGTTAAACAGAACACTAATGCTGATTAGACTAAACTGTGTATAATGAAGAATGAAGAAAACACATGCTGAAAAGAAACATTAGAACCTACAGAAATTCTAAAAAAGGTAAAAGAGTTGAGAAAGACTATTTGTATAGCTAAAGTGTGTCTGCACAATATGATGTGAAAAGGATTTACTGTTCTTTTGTTGACATTGCTTAGGAAACTGGAACAAGGTTAGTGTGTTAGGGACAGATCTAGAAAATGCTCCTGGCGAAACCTGTGTGTTTTCTACATGAATGTTTCTACGGTTCTTTTAAAGATGTGCTTGGAAGCCAAATCTGTGCCCGACGGAAAGATCAGCCCAGCATGCACTTCCCCTCTGCAGCTCCTACCTGAGTGTCAGGCAGCAATGCTGAAAGGAAATGGACTTCCCAAGACTTCAAGAAGTTGAGGAGCAGAGCAAGGCGACATCTGCATTAATGCAGCTTCTGCATTTCATCACTGACTAAGTGACGTTTCTCCAGTGAGTGTGTGCTCTTGATGAGGCCATACAGAGGAAACCATCATCTTTCTGACCACATTTTCATAATTGCCTTTAATTAAAATTTTTCCTTTCTGTGATACCTGCCATTCTGTTGGCAGAAGTTAGATAATGTTTTGTTCCCTCTTAGATTGAAACAAGAAGACAGATGAGGTCAACAGCAATATCGATTAATGTCAATTATTCAATATTTGCAATCTTGAATGTGCTAGATTACCAAGTGGTATTTCATGCCTGTAAGTGACTGTTTGTTTCAGTGACTACCAGGACCCCACCTAGGACATTGTTTAAAAGCTTTTTATCAATGGAAAGCTAAAAATCATGAAATTAAAAATGGGTTGTTTTGACAAGTTTCTCAAACATAATGCCAATATATGCTTAATCATGAGCCTTTTTTGTTTTCAGACATCTAAGATATAAAGTTAGCTCTTTCAGTAGTTGTGAAAATTATTTTATAACTGGTTTTGGGATCATATTGTCTTTCAGAGGTACATTTGTACTCACTTACTTATCTCATCTGCCCTTTATTTTTAAAATGCATTTTATAGTTGTGAGAATTGAAGCTTCAAAATAAAATCTTTCCTATACATAACAACAGATGAAAAGACCATTTATTTCCACTTATTGTTTATTCAGAAACAATCCAAATATTGATAATAGCTGAGATATGATGACACATGAGATGAGAGAAAAATCACTCCCAGCTGACAGTTTTGAACTTTGCTAATTTTCAGCAGAGTTTATCGTATTGCTAATTAACATAATGGGATGGGTAAAGAGCACTCAAAAGTTACTTGTTTTCCATGGTGATGGCTGTAATATTCCCAATTCCTAGAATGACTAAAAACCTGGGTGAAAGAGCAGTTGTAAGTGCATAAAAAGGAAGAAAGCAGAACTAAGGATCCTGAATTCAAATTCAAACGAGGCCGGGTTGCAGAAATGGGGATTGTTCAGCCTGGAGAACAGATAGATTAGGCATGACCTAATGGTGGCCTTCCACTGGTCTCCTAAAAGGCGCCTACAGGAGAGATGCAGGGACACTGCTTAGATATAGCCAACAAGAGACGCTAAAGACGAAGATACGGAGCTCGCCCGAGCTAAGCGCCGGTCTCCTTGGCTTCTTTCGGCAGGAGCAGCGCCCGAGCACACCGCGACCGGCACAGTGCTCTGCGACCGGCACAATGCTCTTTTTGCGAAGAAGCCGCTTCTTCACCTCCGGGAGCCGGAGAGAGCGGCACCTTCCGAAAGGTGAACAACCAAGCCGAGCCACACTGGGATTGTGTGCACTGCTTGCAAACTGATAGAAAACAGTACCTTACCACTCTCCTGCCATTCCATTCACACTAATATTCCAATGCAAGCACTTTTTTGGACAACTGCCTTTTGCTTCGCTAGTGGTAGGTTACAAGATCAGCAGCACCTTTGCAGCTTCCTGGGTTTTGATGTGGCAGCCACATGCTGCTCTCCGTCCTCCTCAGATCCACCACTTCAAGCTGAGACAGGAAAGATCAAAATCTTGTCAAGTCTCTCAGCAATGTAACAGTTGATGTTATGAATGTTCCATTCTTCCACTTTTGAGGAATTCAATAATTCATGCCTTGGTACCATGCAACTGCTTTCAAGCATCTAGACAAATTCAGCTGTGGTAACAGACAGCAACTTATCCCTGGGAAAAGTCTCCAATCCCATGACAAGGAGCGTCAAAGAAAAACCCTATTCTAGCAAAACTGAGCAAAACGTTCAAATATGTACTGATCCAGAACTTCCTTAGGTAGGATAATGCACACTTTGCTACTTCTGGGAAGGCTCCTGTCCCTTATCCCTTTTGCCGACACAGTCTGCCTGACACAATGGCAGGGATGAGATATCCGGGCATTCCAACCAGAGAAGGCCAAGTGCAGCTATTGATTCACACTCCACTTTGGGATGGATAAAGCACAGTTCTGAAATAAGAGGGACAATTTTTTCTCCTTATCCTTGCTTGTCTGGCCTCCATACACTTGGACACCCTGCCAATGAGGTGAAACCTAATCCCCAGTATTTCTGTCCAAATTTGTGCTTCTTTGTCTGTCATCAACTGCATGCTCTGTCTAAACCACATCTCTATAGAACTGTATTAGAAGAAAATTGGAAGAAGTTTTTTTTTCTTTCCTTCACCCACATAAACTTTGAAAATTTTCTAAACCACATCAACTCTTCAAACCATTGGTATAAGATAATTGCTTAAAGAAACCTTTGAGAAAAAAGTAACCCTATTCTTTCCTTTAGCATTTTGTTGATTTTTTTTTTCTATCACTCTCCAGTTTACAACCTGAACCCAGGTAATCTGAGAAGCTTACTTATTAGTAGGAAAAATAGAAAACCTGTGGAAATTCAGGTTCTGAACCTTCTGTATGTCTATGAAGAGGTTGATATGTGGGATGGTTCTTCCAAGGGCTCCAATAGGTGTACATCTGACTTCAAGTCCTGTAGCCACCTTATATCATAGGGGTGGTTGGGGTGGAATGCTTTGTATGGAGTTTTTACAAATTCTAACAAAATTTTTGTGTGTGACCTGAAAGAAAACGAGAACTTTGCAAGAGAACAGCAGTGCTTAAGCCCAGAAAGTACAACTAAAATGTGTCTAACTTTCAAAAGGTCTTTTGGGGTAGAAGACAGATATTAATGACCTTAAAAGTAGATGTAGAAAGACTTGTCTTTTGGAAAAACTTTGTGGAAACTGCCTAGTTAAAATAAATAAATAAATAAATAAAAAAAACAAAAAATCCTCCCAAAATACTCAAACAAACAAAAAAAAGAACCAAAGGAAAAGGAAAAAAAAAAAAAAAAAAAAAAACCCCCAAAAAAACAAAAAAAGCCAAACCAAAGAAAAAAACAAAACCCCAAAACCCCAAACGAACCAAACACAAAACAAACAACCAAAACCAGTTAAATTCTTTTTTTGTGAAACAGCTGTACTTCATAGTATCTCCATGGGAACTCCTTATAATGTGGACATTCTCTGATTGCTGCTGGGTTGTTCACTGCAAGCAATATAGATTCTCCACTAGCTTTCACATAAAACTGTGTTAGGTAGGTTGGAAAGTATCTTTGGAATGAATAAAAACGCTCTGTATACCCATAACGATTAGGAAAATATCAAACCTCAGCTCAAAAGTAGGTTAATGAGCTACAACAAATGTGATGAGTATTTACTTTTGTTTTCTTTTTGAATGTTGTGCAATTGTAAACCAGAACTAACTTAAAATAGGTACAAAACCCAGGAAAAAGTAGATAAAGAAATATCAGCAAAATTCTAAAATGAAGCTTTGAGAGCCTTGAGAATTGAAAAGCGTTGTATTTCTAGAAAGATATCCCGTTTTCCTAAATTTGGATGTGAATTATCCTAAAAACCTCATTTCCATCTTTCTTTACATACTTCATTTAGACTAGGCTAGGCTCTTGGTAGGCCTGTTTGTAGAAGTTTTGGTCCTGCTGCCAAGAAAATAATGTTGCTGGATGATCTTGAGGAAGGAGGAACTTGATAGTCTTGAGAGAAGAGGATGTGAACTAAGGAAATGATGTGCCTGAGCACATCCCAGAAATCCCAAAAGATTGAGGATGCCAACCAAGCACGTGCTATTCCTCCCGATATTTTAAAGTCTAGACCTGCCAAAACTCAATGCTCTCTTCATAACCACATGGAATGCACGTGATAGCCAGACAAAGGACACCTGCTCCCTGAAAAAGACAGGGATTGACTTCTATCAAAAGTAGTTGCCCACAGCAATATGAGTTTGTTCTGCCTTTCATGGTTTTTTTGTCATCAAATGGAACCAGAGAAAGTCAATCTCCTGCAGGATAAAATGGGATTAAGGTACTGCTGTTCTCCATCAGCTAAAGGATTTGGTACTACAGTTAAAAAGTTAAATGACCCTAAAGTCCAGCTATTATCTGTATCATATACCTGGAATTTAAGTGAGGAAAAATGACATTGAAATTCACTTAAAAATTTCAAAAAAAAAAAAAAAAAACTATGAGATTGGTGAAAGTGAAAGTGACAGAGAGAAAAAATAACACCTGTTAGAACTGCAAATCTTGCATCACCAGTCACATTACTCTGGCCAAAATAGTATTTTTGTAGTCCTGAATTCTGAACAGCAAAATATCATCATCACAATGCCTGACCAGGAGACTATATAAAAAAAATCAAATCAAATTTCAGGCTTAATTATAGCAATACAAATTAAAATGTATTGTCCTCTTTCATAGCCGAAGGCAATAAAGCATCACTTGAAGTGGCATTTATGAGAAAAAACAGTTAGGTACTGTAATTTCAAATGAATAGGAGCAAGAAGAATTACTGAAACCCATTCTAATCTCCATTTTATAAAATAAAAAAAAATGTGGCATTGCTTCTTATATTTTTTTTTTTCCTGATGATTTTAAAATTGCAGAACCAGTGTACCCATGTTTCTGTCACATTAAAAAAAAAAAGCATCAATATTGTTATACCTTCTCTGAGTGACATGCTTAGACTGGAGCATGTGTTAATAAGCTTTTTATTAAGCGTATGCTAATCAACATATGATTATTGAATGGAACTCCATCAATCTTGCAGCCATTTTCTCTGTGAAAAAAATGTTCTTTAGGACATGGCTGGGAGAGGAATTTGGGAAAGACAATCTGCAGAGTTTTAAAAACCTATTATTATTACCCCATTATATGTTTAAGAGTACTTTTTCTAGTTGATTTTTGTTGGTTTTTGGTTTTTTTGTACACACATGAGGTAGTATTTGCAGAAAAGCAAATGATGCAAGACAAGCTACTTTCCAGTTTTATGGTACGTTGCTCCTCTCCAGATTTTCTGGCCACAGTCTTTCCTATTAAAAACCTCCATCTCTAGAGGAAAATGTAGAAGGCAAATGCCCATTAAAATTTTGCTGCTGCCTGCTCTATCAAGTAGAGTCATTTAATTGCATCAAGTGACTATCTAACTGATGCACTAAAATGATAAAGCTCCAGTCGAGCCTCCATTTCACAAACATCTCTGTTGTTAATCACACACCCTTAATAAGATGGACCCTATATGTCTTTGCAAGATTTTTACACTTTTTGACATTTTGGATTTCACAAGATTGCACCAAAGTTTGAACATTGTTCAACTTTTCAGAATTTGAATCATTTTTGTTGTTGAGTTGTTTTATCACTAGGAGTCCACTGTTTTCTTTTTTTTACTTCACAGGAGTTAATATCAAAGAAACTTTCAAAAAATGCTCTCTTTTGTGATGGAACTGAAATGAACAGAAAAAGATACATTTGCTGTGTGACAGTGAATACTGTCACATTTCTTATGTCTACAATGTTCAGCATGAAATCAAGAACTGCCCACATCATGTATAACTAATCTAACAATTCTGCCCTTTTAACTGATAGTTCACTACATGCTGCATGTCTTGGCTGACTTTGAATTTTACACCAAGACTCGCCACTGCATCAGGACGGTCTATAACCTGTTGCCTCTAGCAGACCAATTCCAGTGCTGAAGGTGTAGATGACTCCCATTCTTTTGAACACCAGGTGCCTGAATCCCACCTTACTCACAGTGCAACAGCAAAGCTAGGAACCCACAGAACATTTTCTACATAAAAGAGATGTCAGTCCTAAAGTTCTAGGCAGAGAATGACAGCATCACTCTCATGGTTAAAATTCAAGCTAGTTCTTAAAAGATGCACTTTTTTGGTAGTTATGATCAAATCTAAGTAGTACTGGAATTAACAAAACAAGCCTCAGAAATTCAAAAACACTGAGACGAGGAAAACATGCAGCGTAAAATCTGCCTTGTAACAATATTTAATCAAAATCAATATGTTCATGTCAATTTTCACCAGTGCAGATTTAACCCTCTGTTAACATTGAGATGCTACAGCTTAAGCAGTGCAAAGTAGGAGCCTGCCTTTCCCACTTTGAAAGAGATAATCTCTATCCAGGTTGTACCATCATATGAATGGACCTGTGTAAACATTGACGCATCATTAATTGTAGGTGATGATTTTAGCCTTCTAATAGTTTTCTATAAAGCCAAGCAAAATAATGTCAGTCAGTGAAGTGAAACCTTTCTTTCATTTTCAAACCAAAGCCTTTGTTTGTAAAACAAAATTTGCATGCATCACAGCAGTGGAGAGAAGTGCTTTTGACAGGGTGAATTTTATCTGCTTGGAAAATATTTTTCCATGGAAAGCATTTTCTAGGTGATTTACAGTGCTTTTTCTTCAAAGCAGAACAAACTAAAAATGCTGAAGAGCTCATTATATTTCCAAAGTAGACTTCTTGAAGATGGGAGAAGTAAGGGGAAGAAATCAAATTTGATTCTCTAAAAAATTACAGGGAGACGTTAAAAAAAATTCCAGCAAAAGTCTCAGTAGCAATAACAAACTACACTCTCATCTCCAGCATAAGATTTGAGAGCAGGAGGAAGAAGGGTAATTTTTATGCCCAGCTACCTAGAAGGCTGTCATGGTCTAAAATACTCAGATCTCAAAGAAGTACTCAGCTCTTAGTCACTCCTCATCACAAAACATCTGTTATTCATGATTCTGCCTCATGATTTAGAAGCCAAATGGCTAGTAGGAGATTTAAGTACAGCCACTTGGATCTGGCTTACTAAATTTGAAAATTACTTCTGAAATTATACGTGTTTCTTCTGAGACCATCCTTGTTAGAACTCACTCCTATAGACAGTCATCTGTTCTTCAGAAAATCTGAGTGATGTATAAGGAGTTTTGCAGAAGGTGGAAAACCCTTTTCCCTTAAGGTTTTAATCGAAAAGAGTAGTAGAATTCTTGTTCCTAAAAAACCAAATTTTGAGTATTTGAAAATGCACAATGTAAAGGATGGCCAGCACCGTGGATGCTCCAGCAGGCTCTGATTGCTCTCAACCACCCTCTTCTTCAACCCTCCTTCCCAATATCTCCTTCTCCCCATCTCTTTCTCCCTCCAGGGCTGCCCTGGCCACAGGAGCACACCTGATTGTTAACTTTATGCTTCTCTGCAAGTGGTCAAGAACTTTCTCTGGAGTTTGGCAGGGAGGGAGGTGGCACTGGCAGCATAATCCCAACACAGCCATGCTAAGCTCATCCCCGAATCATGGCCCTACACTTACCACCTCACTGCCACTTTGAGTACTCCCTGCAGCCCCAGGAAATTCCTCTGGACTGCACAGAGCTCCGTTCAGCAGCACTCCCTTCAGAGGCATGCTGTGACTCTGCCAGCACCTTGGAGAAGAGGAGGAAGGAAACTCTTAGACCACTGCATCAACTAACTCTCAGGAAAAGAGTTAATTGGTGACTTGTTGCACCCTAAATTAGCAGCCTACGAGAAGCTTCTCCGGGAGCATCCAGCACTGTACTCCTGCTCCCTCGCGCGTCCTTTTTTGTACTTTTTTAAATGTAAGACTTTAGAGAGGGGTTTTCCAGAGGAATATTACACCGAAGGACAGTTGCAGGGTGGTCAGACTGTCCAGAGACTGCTGGTACACACCTTCTGACAAGAGCATTGTATAAAATAACCCTTAATAATTTCCAACTAACACTGTTCAGTAGGGTGGATGTGCACGTTGTTCTTCTCCAGCAAAACCTGCTCTGCACAAGTGACAAGGTTGCAAGGCACATTGACAGGCTGGAGAAGTGGGTCTGTGTGGGCATCAAGAATTTCAACAAGGCCAAGTACAAGTTTCTACACCTTGTAGAAGGTCAGGGCAATCCTAGACATGTCCACAGGTTGGGTGGAGAAGTGATTGGGAGCACTGAGGAGAAGGACTTGGGGTGTTGGTTGATGAAAAACTCAACGTGAACCAGCAGTGAGCGCTCACAGCCCAAAATGCCAAACAAATCTTGGGCTGCATCCAAGCCCCATGGCCAGCAGGTCAAAGGAGGAGATTCTACTCCTCTGCCCTGCTGGGAGAAGCTACATGCTGTGCTGTATCCAGGGCTGGGGTCCCCAAAATTTGAAGGGCATGAAACTGCTGGAGCAAGTCCAAAGGAAGGCATGAAGTTAATAAGGATCAACTTCCAGGGTGAAAGTTTGGACTATTCAGCCTGGAGAGGAGAAGGTTTTGTAGAGACCTCAAAGAAGGTCCCAGTATCTGAAGGGGCCTACAGGGAAGCTGGAGATGGATCCAGGAACTGTAGCAATAGGACAGGGAGCAATGGCTTCAGATGGAAAGAGGGGAAATTTAGGTTAGATATTAGGAAGAAATTCTTTGTTGTGCGTGTGGTGAGCTGCTGGAACAGGCTGTCCAGAGAAGCTGTGCCTGCTCCATCCCTGGAAGTGTTCAAGGCCAGTTTGCATGGGTGTCTAAGTAACCTAGTAGGAAGTGTCCTGCCCATTTCAGGGCTTTGGGACTAGATGATCTTTGAGGTCCCTTCCAATCCAAAGTATTTCCATGATTTTATGATTCTGTTGTCTGCCTGTAGATTTTTTACTCCATGGTCTCTCATTACAAGAGAGATGGAAAGCAAGACTATTTTACTATGTGCAAAATATACTGTCCCTGCTATTTATCTCCACTCTGCAAGAGGAAATACCAGGCAATGAGTTTTTTTTGAGGAGAGATTTAAATCCATAGAAATGGCAGGGAGTGTGCCCAGATATTTGGACCAAAAGGCAAGCTGCATGCTCAGGTGATGTAAATCACCATAGTTCTGTTCAGGTTAAATATTCACTGCTCAGATCCACCAATCTGATCCAGAGAAGGGATAAGTTTCTGAACTGGTTATTATTCAATTGAAGTAAATTACTGGTTATCAATTCATGTGTATCTAACAGAAGACCGCATAATTTATTTTAATCTCATCGGCATAATAAATCTTAATCTCTCTGTATATGGATTTCTTTGTTGCAATGCTTTTCTTTTCTGCTGAAGCTGTAAAGTAATAGGAACAAGGATGTTTTTATAGCCTGGATATGCATATACCTACACGTACTTTGGCATTTTACGTATTTTTAAATCAAAAAAACTGATGTGAAAAATAAAAATATATTAGAATATATTAAAAGAGGTTCTGTCTTCCAGATGCAAGCTCAGGGTAAGGAACCTCTTCTGAGTACTGAGTTTATCCCAACCATGCATAACATCACTATTGTAGGACTTGGGAATACAGAGAAAATCAAATAGGTCCTCAAATGCTGTTCTTTTTTTTTTTGGCATTCATCCTGAAACTCCAAAATACATTTTCCTCAAAGAATTGATAAAAATAGGAAAATATGAAATCAAAGGAATAGTCTCCTGAGATTACAATATGAATTAATAATGCTCTTATTGTATCAGTTGTCTGAGATGGCCTGATTTTATACCACCACTTCTTAAGACTGCTTTAACTAAGCCAACAGCAGAGAAGATTCATTTACAGGATAGAAGAAAATTATTCATTAAAAAAACATACGGGAGGCATTACTTATGAACTCTCCTAAAGTCAACAGTGATTACGAGCATCTGACATCAATTAGGAATGCAACATCATGCTGCCAATCTGAAACTTTAGTATCTAAAAGTGCATTTAGAAATAGCTTGACAGCATCTCTCTGTGTCAAACAACTTGATATATCAGTATGCCTTCTGGTTAGGAGCCAAAACTCATAGGTTGGAAGAATCATTCAATTTCATTGTCTAAGAACTGATGCTACTTAGTCATCTTCCCATGATTAGGTGAAAGAGAAAACCCAGCAGAATACAGCAGCTACAGTGGGTAGGAATGAATAGAAATTTAAACTCAGTGAAGTGTTTAGCAGTTAAACTGCAGTACAACCGTGGAGTAGAAGAACTTTCTGGAGTAAAGGAACTAGTACATAAGGAGATAAAAACCTTTGGGTTGCTTCCATTTGTTTCAGGTTTTGGGGTTTTGGGGGTGTTTTTTTGCTATTGTTGGAGTTTATTTAGTTTGGTTTATGTTTTCAGTTTTTTTTTTTTTTTTTTTTTTTTTTTTTTTTTTTTTGTCGTTGTTGTTTTTTTTTTCATTGACTTACTTTCACTCACACATTATTTAGGAAAGAGCAGGCTATCTTGAATTAACATTCAGAAAATCTGGGACGGTGAATACTTTTAACAGAGGCACAAAATCCTGCACAACTGATCAGCACAAGCTGTTGCAGAAGACCAGAGCTCAGTGTGATATAAAAAGAGTGTGCAGCAATGAGACCAGGATATTCTCTGTTCACTTCCTGTGCTATAATGAGTACTGGGTATCTCTCTCAGTTAGACAGAATAATTTTTGCTTCTATAAATAATAGTGTTTTCAGAATGGCTTTTTCACCTTTTTTTTCATGAAGGATATTTGTCTTTCTGGACAGGAAAGAGATATGAAACTCATTCAACACCAAATATCCTATAAATATTATGTTAAGATTAGATATTAGGGGAAAAAAAAATGTCTTTTCTGAAAGGGGGGTTGCTTGGCGCTGGAACCGTCCTCCCTGGGAAACAGTGGAATCCTTATCCCTGGAAGCGTTCAGAAAGAGTGCTGATAGGGGACATGGTTTTGCAGTGAACTTGTTGTCACTAAATTAATAGTTGGGCTTGATCTTAGTGGCCTTTTTCAACCTTACGCATTCTGTGATTCGAAAGAATGAGAAATAGGAAAATTTGCAGAGAGCTTCACAAATGTTGCAAGACAGTCATGGCCATGCCCAAGACAAAAAAATATAGGTAAAGGTTCTGACAGGCTCCAACTAGAAGATGTGCCTGCTAACCAGTTTTATTAGTCCTCCTGAAAAAAAAACAAGGGCTACCAATTATATTTACAGAAAAACATTTTCTTGCAATGCATATAACCATAATCATTGCAAAGACACAGAAGCCACATCAAGATTATTAGTCATTAAATGGATTAAGAGAGATGTGTGTGTACAGTGAATAAAATTAAGTGTATGGAAAATGAAATACAATGTTAAACAGAACACTAATGCTGATTAGACTAAACTGTGTATAATGAAGAATGAAGAAAACACATGCTGAAAAGAAACATTAGGAACCTACAGAAATTCTAAAAAAAGGTAAAAGAGTTGAGAAAGACTATTTGTATAACTAAAGTGTGTCTGCACAATATGATGTGAAAAGGATTTACTGTTCTTTTTGTTGACATTGCTTAGGAAACTGGAACAAGGTTAGTGTGTTAGGGACAGATCTAGAAAATGCTCCTGGCGAAACCTGTGTGTTTCTACATGAATGTTTCTACGGTTCTTTTAAAGATGTGCTTGGAAGCCAAATCTGTGCCCGACGGAAAGATCAGCCCAGCATGCACTTCCCCTCTGCAGCTCCTACCTGAGTGTCAGGCAGCAATGCTGAAAGGAAATGGACTTCCCAAGACTTCAAGAAGTTGAGGAGCAGAGCAAGGCGACATCTGCATTAATGCAGCTTCTGCATTTCATCACTGACTAAGTGACGTTTCTCCAGTGAGTGTGTGCTCTTGATGAGGCCATACAGAGGAAACCATCATCTTTCTGACCACATTTTCATAATTGCCTTTAATTAAGAATTTTTCCTTTCTGTGATACCTGCCATTCTGTTGGCAGAAGTTAGATAATGTTTTGTTCCCTCTTAGATTGAAACAAGAAGACAGATGAGGTCAACAGCAATATCGATTAATGTCAATTATTCAATATTTGCAATCTTGAATGTGCTAGATTACCAAGTGGTATTTCATGCCTGTAAGTGACTGTTTGTTTCAGTGACTACCAGGACCCCACCTAGGACATTGTTTAAAAGCTTTTTTATCAATGGAAAGCTAAAAATCATGAAATTAAAAATGGGTTGTTTTGACAAGTTTCTCAAACATAATGCCAATATATGCTTAATCATGAGCCTTTTATGTTTTCAGACATCTAAGATATTAAAGTTAGCTCTTTCAGTAGTTGTGAAAATTATTTTATAACTGGTTTTGGGATCATATTGTGTCTTTCAGAGGTACATTTGTACTCACTTACTTATCTCATCTGCCCTTTATTTTTTTTTAATGCATTTTATAGTTGTGAGAATTGAAGCTTCAAAATAAAATCTTTCCTATACATAACAACAGATGAAAAGACCATTTATTTCCACTTATTGTTTATTCAGAAACAATCCAAATATTGATAATAGCTGAGATATGATGACACATGAGATGAGAGAAAAATCACTCCCAGCTGACAGTTTTGAACTTTGCTAATTTTCAGCAGAGTTTATCGTATTGCTAATTAACATAATGGGATGGGTAAAGAGCACTCAAAAGTTACTTGTTTTCCATGGTGATGGCTGTAATATTCCCAATTCCTAGAATGACTAAAAACCTGGGTGAAAGAGCAGTTGTAAGTGCATAAAAGAGGAAGAAAGCAGAACTAAGGATCCTGAATTCAACTACGAGGCCGGGTTGCAGAAATGGGGATTGTTCAGCCTGGAGAACAGATAGATTATGACCTAATGGTGGCCTTCCACTGGTCTCCTAAAAGGCGCCTACAGGAGAGATGCAGGGACACTGCTTAGATATAGCCAACAAGAGACGCTAAAAGACGAAGATACGGAGCTCGCCCGAGCTAAGCGCCGGTCTCCTTGGCTTCTTTCGGCAGGAGCAGCGCCCGAGCACACCGCGACCGGCACAGTGCTCTGCGACCGGCACAATGCTCTTTTTGCGCGAAGAAGCCGCTTCTTCACCTCCGGGAGCCGGAGAGCGGCACCTTCCTTCCGAAGGGCGAACAACCAAGCCGAGCCACACTGGGATTGTGTGCACTGCTTGCAAACTGATAGAAAACAGTACCTTACCACACTCCTGCCATTCCATTCACACTAATATTCGAATGCAAGCACTTTTGGACAACTGCCTTTTGCTTCGCTAGTGGTAGGTTACAAGATCAGCAGCACCTTTGCAGCTTCCTGGGTTTTGATGTGGCAGCCACATGCTGCTCTCCGTCCTCCTCAGATCCACCACTTCAAGCTGAGACAGGAAAGATCAAAATCTTGTCAAGTCTCTCAGCAATGTAACAGTTGATGTTATGAATGTTCCATTCTTCCACTTTTGAGGAATTCAATAATTCATGCCTTGGTACCATGCAACTGCTTTCAAGCATCTAGACAAATTCAGCTGTGGTAACAGACAGCAACTTATCCCTGGGAAAAGTCTCCAATCCCATGACAAGGAACGTCAAAGAAAAACCCTATTCTAGCAAAACTGAGCAAAACGTTCAAATATGTACTGATCCAGAACTTCCTTAGGTAGGATAATGCACACTTTGCTACTTCTGGGAAGGCTCCTGTCCCTTATCCCTTTTGCCACACAGTCTGCCTGACACAATGGCAGGGATGAGATATCCGGGCATTCCAACCAGAGAAGGCCAAGTGCAGCTATTGATTCACTCCACTTTGGGATGGATAAAGCACAGTTCTGAAATAAGAGGGACAATTTTCTCTCCTTCCTTGCTTGTCTGGCCTCCATACACTTGGACACCCTGCCAATGAGGTGAAACCTAATCCCCAGTATTTCTGTCCAAATTTGTGCTTCTTTGTCTGTCATCAACTGCATGCTCTGTCTAAACCACATCTCTATAGAAATGTATTAGAAGAAAATTGGAAGAAGTTTTTTTTTCCTTCACCCACATAAACTTTGAAAATTTTCTAAACCACATCAACTCTTCAAACCATTGGTATAAGATAATTGCTTAAAGAAACCTTTGAGAAAAAGTAACCCTATTCTTTCCTTTAGCATTTTGTTGATTTTTTTTCCTATCACTCTCCAGTTTACAACCTGAACCCAGGTAATCTGAGAAGCTTACTTATTAGTAGGAAAAATAGAAAACCTGTGGAAATTCAGGTTCTGAACCTTCTGTATGTCTATGAAGAGGTTGATATGTGGGATGGTTCTTCCAAGGGCTCCAATAGGTGTACATCTGACTTCAAGTCCTGTAGCCACCTTATATCATAGGGGTGGTTGGGGTGGAATGCTTTGTATGGAGTTTTTACAAATTCTAACAAAATTTTTGTGTGACCTGAAAAAAAAACGAGAACTTTGCAAGAGAACAGCAGTGCTTAAGCCCAGAAAGTACAACTAAAATGTGTCTAACTTTCAAAAGGTCTTTTGGGGTAGAAGACAGATATTAATGACCTTAAAAGTAGATGTAGAAAGACTTGTCTTTTGGAAAAACTTTGTGGAAACTGCCTAGTTAAAATAAATAAATAAATAAATAAAAAAAAAAAAAAAATCCTCCCAAAATACTCAAACAAACAAAAGAGAACCAAAGGAAAAGGAAAAAAAAAAAAAAACAAAAAAAAAAACCCCAAACAAAACAAAAAAAAGCAAACCAAAGAAAAAAAACAAAACCCCAAAACCCCCAAACCAACCAAACACAAAACAAACAACCAAAACCAGTTAAATTCTTTTTTTCTGTGAAACAGCTGTACTTCATAGTATCTCCATGGAACTCCTTATAATGTGGACATTCTCTGATTGCTGCTGGGTTGTTCACTGCAAGCAATATAGATTCTCCACTAGCTTTCACATAAAACTGTGTTAGGTAGGTTGGAAAGTATCTTTGGAATGAATAAAAACGCTCTGTATACCCCAACGATTAGGAAAATATCAAACCTCGTCTCAAAAGTAGGTTAATGAGCTACAACAAATGTGATGAGTATTTACTTTTGTTTTCTTTGAATGTTGTGCAATTGTAAACCAGAACTAACTTTAAAATAGGTACAAAACCCAGGAAAAAGTAGATAAAGAAATATCAGCAAAATTCTAAAATGAAGCTTTGAGAGCCTTGAGAATTGAAAAGCGTTGTATTTCTAGAAAGATATCCCGTTTTCCTAAATTTGGATGTGAATTATCCTAAAAAAACTCATTTCCATCTTTCTTTACATACTTCATTTAGACTAGGCTAGGCTCTTGGTAGGCCTGTTTGTAGAAGTTTTGGTCCTGCCAAGAAAATAATGTTGCTGGATGATCTTGAGGAAGGAGGAACTTGATAGTCTTGAGAGAAGAGGATGTGAACTAAGGAATGATGTGCCTGAGCACATCCCAGAAATCCCAAAAGATTGAGGATGCCAACCAAGCACGTGCTATTCCTCCCGATATTTTAAAGTCTGGACCTGCCAAAACTCAATGCTCTCTTCATAACCACATGGAATGCACGTGATAGCCAGACAAAGGACACCTGCTCCCTGAAAAAGACAGGGATTGACTTCTATCAAAAGAAGTTGCCCACAGCAATATGAGTTTGTTCTGCCTTTCATGGATTTTCTTGTCATCAAATGGAACCAGAGAAAGTCAATCTCCTGCAGGATAAAATAGGATTAAGGTACTGCTGTTCTCCATCAGCTAAAGGATTTGGTACTACAGTTAAAGTTAAATGAGTCTAAAGTCCAGCTATTATCTGTATCACATACCTGGAATTTAATTGAGGAAAAATGACATTGAAATTCACTTAAAAATTTCAAAAAAAAAAAAAAACCTATGAGATTGGTGAAAGTGACAGAGAGAAAATAACACCTGTTAGAACTGCAAATCTTGCATCACCAGTCACATTACTCTGGCCAAAATAGTATTTTTGTAGTCCTGAATTCTGAACAGCAAAATATCATCATCACAATGCCTGACCAGGGAGACTATATAAAAAAAATCAAAATCAAATCAAATTTCAGGCTTAATTATAGCAATACAAATTAAAATGTATTGTCCTCTTTCATAGCCGAAGGCAATAAAGCATCACTTGAAGTGGCATTTATGAGAAAAAACAGTTAGGTACTGTAATTTCAAATGAATAGGAGCAAGAAGAATTACTGAAACCCATTCTAATCTCCATTTATAAAATAAAAAATGTGGCATTGCTTCTTATATTTTTATTTCCTGATGATTTTAAAATTGCAGAACCAGTGTACCCATGTTTCTGTCACAGTAAAAAAAAAAGCATCAATATTGTTATACCTTCTCTGAGTGACATGCTTAGACTGGAGCATGTGTTAATAAGCTTTTTATTAAGCGTATGCTAATCAACATATGATTATTGAATGGAACTCCATCAATCTTGCAGCCATTTTCTCTGTGAAAAAATGTTCTTTAGGACATGGCTGGGAGAGGAATTTGGGAAAGACAATCTGCAGAGTTTTAAAACCTATTATTATTACCCCATTATATGTTTAAGAGTACTTTTTCTAGTTGATTTTTGTTGGTTTTTGGTTTTTTTGTGTACACATATGAGGTAGTATTTGCAGAAAAGCAAATGATGCAAGACAAGCTACTTTCCAGTTTTATGGTACGTTGCTCCTCTCCAGATTTTCTGGCCACAGTCTTTCCTATTAAAAACCTCCATCTCTAGAGGAAAATGTAGAAGGCAAATGCCCATTAAAATTTTGCTGCCTGCTCTATCAAGTAGAGTCATTTAATTGCATCAAGTGACTATCTAACTGATGCACTAAATGATAAAGCTCCAGTCGAGCCTCCATTTCACAAACATCTCTGTTGTTAATCACACACCCTTAATAAGATGGACCCTATATGTCTTTTGCAAGATTTTTACACTTTTTGACATTTTGGATTTCACAAGATTGCACCAAAGTTTGAACATTGTTCAACTTTTCAGAATTTGAATCATTTTTGTTGTTGAGTTGTTTTATCACTAGGAGTCCACTGTTTTCTTTTTTATTACTTCACAGGAGTTAATATCAAAGAAACTTTCAAAAAAATGCTCTTTTGTGATGGAACTGAAATGAACAGAAAAAGATACATTTGCTGTGTGACAGTGAATACTGTCACATTTCTTATGTCTACAATGTTCAGCATGAAATCAAGAACTGCCCACATCATGTATAACTAATCTAACAATTCTGCCCTTTTAACTGATAGTTCACTACATGCTGCATGTCTTGGCTGACTTTGAATTTTACACCAAGACTCGCCACTGCATCAGGACGGTCTATAACCTGTTGCCTCTAGCAGACCAATTCCAGTGCTGAAGGTGTAGATGACTCCCATTCTTTTGAACACCAGGTGCCTGAATCCCACCTTACTCACAGTGCAACAGCAAAGCTAGGAACCCACAGAACATTTTCTACATAAAAGAGATGTCAGTCCTAAAGTTCTAGGCAGAGAATGACAGCATCACTCTCATGGTTAAAATTCAAGCTAGTTCTTAAAAGATGCACTTTTTTTTAGTTAGTTATGATCAAATCTAAGTAGTACTGGAATTAACAAAACAAGCCTCAGAAATTCAAAAACACTGAGACGAGGAAAACATGCAGCGTAAAATCTGCCTTGTAACAATATTTAATCAAAATCAATATGTTCATGTCAATTTTCACCAGTGCAGATTTAACCCTCTGTTAACATTGAGATGCTACAGCTTAAGCAGTGCAAAGTAGGAGCCTGCCTTTCCCACTTTGAAAGAGATAATCTCTATCCAGGTTGTACCATCATATGAATGGACCTGTGTAAACATTGACGCATCATTAATTGTAGGTGATGATTTTAGCCTTCTAATAGTTTTCTATAAAGCCAAGCAAAATAATGTCAGTCAGTGAAGTGAAACCTTTCTTTCATTTTCAAACCAAAGCCTTTGTTTGTAAAACAAAATTTGCATGCATCACAGCAGTGGAGAGAAGTGCTTTTGACAGGGTGAATTTTATCTGCTTGGAAAATATTTTTCCATGGAAAGCATTTTCTAGGTGATTTACAGTGCTTTTTCTTCAAAGCAGAACAAACTAAAAATGCTGAAGAGCTCATTATATTTCCAAAGTAGACTTCTTGAAGATGGGAGAAGTAAGGGGAAGAAATCAAATTTGATTCTCTAAAAAAATTACAGGGAGACGTTAAAAAAATTTCCAGCAAAAGTCTCAGTAGCAATAACAAACTACACTCTCATCTCCAGCATAAGATTTGAGAGCAGGAGGAAGAAGGGTAATTTTTATGCCCAGCTACCTAGAGAAGGCTGTCATGGTCTAAAATACTCAGATCTCAAAGAAGTACTCAGCTCTTAGTCACTCCTCATCACAAAACATCTGTTATTCATGATTCTGCCTCATGATTTAGAAGCCAAATGGCTAGTAGGAGATTTAAGTACAGCCACTTGGATCTGGCTTACTAAATTTGAAAATTACTTCTGAAATTATACGTGTTTCTTCTGAGACCATCCTTGTTAGAACTCACTCCTATAGACAGTCATCTGTTCTTCAGAAAATCTGAGTGATGTATAAGGAGTTTTGCAGAAGGTGGAAAACCCTTTTCCCTTAAGGTTTTAATCGAAAAGAGTAGTAGAATTCTTGTTCCTAAAAAACCAAATTTTGAGTATTTGAAAATGCACAATGTAAAGGATGGCCAGCACCGTGGATGCTCCAGCAGGCTCTGATTGCTCTCAACCACCCTCTTCTTCAACCCTCCTTCCCAATATCTCCTTCTCCCCATCTCTTTCTCCCTCCAGGGCTGCCCTGGCCACAGGAGCACACCTGATTGTTAACTTTATGCTTCTCTGCAAGTGGTCAAGAACTTTCTCTGGAGTTTGGCAGGGAGGGAGGTGGCACTGGCAGCATAATCCCAACACAGCCATGCTAAGCTCATCCCCGAATCATGGCCCTACACTTACCACCTCACTGCCACTTTGAGTACTCCCTGCAGCCCCAGGAAATTCCTCTGGACTGCACAGAGCTCCGTTCAGCAGCACTCCCTTCAGAGGCATGCTGTGACTCTGCCAGCACCTTGGAGAAGAGGAGGAAGGAAACTCTTAGACCACTGCATCAACTAACTCTCAGGAAAAGAGTTAATTGGTGACTTGTTGCACCCTAAATTAGCAGCCTACGAGAAGCTTCTCCGGGAGCATCCAGCACTGTACTCCTGCTCCCTCGCGCGTCCTTTGTACTTTTTGTAAAATGTAAGACTTTAGAGAGGGGGTTTTCCAGAGGAATATTACACCGAAGGACAGTTGCAGGGTGGGTAGACTGTCCAGAGACTGCTGGTACACACCTTCTGACAAGAGCATTGTATAAAATAACCCTTAATAATTTCCAACTAACACTGTTCAGTAGGGTGGATGTGCACGTATGTTCTTCTCCAGCAAAACCTGCTCTGCACAAGTGACAAGGTTGCAAGGCACATTGACAGGCTGGAGAAGTGGGTCTGTGGGGCATCAAGAATTTCAACAAGGCCAAGTACAAGTTTCTACACCTTGTAGAAGGTCAGGGCAATCCTAGACATGTCCACAGGTTGGGTGGAGAAGTGATTGGGAGCACTGAGGAGAAGGACTTGGGGGTGTTGGTTGATGAAAAACTCAACGTGAACCAGCAGTGAGCGCTCACAGCCCAAAATGCCAAACAAATCTTGGGCTGCATCCAAGCCCCATGGCCAGCAGGTCAAAGGAGGAGATTCTACTCCTCTGCCCTGCTGGGAGAAGCTACATGCTGTGCTGTATCCAGGGCTGGGGTCCCCAAAATTTGAAGGGCATGAAACTGCTGGAGCAAGTCCAAAGGAAGGCATGAAGTTAATAAGGATCAACTTCCAGGGTGAAAGTTTGGACTATTCAGCCTGGAGAGGAGAAGGTTTTGTAGAGACCTCAAAGAAGGTCCCAGTATCTGAAGGGGCCTACAGGGAAGCTGGAGATGGATCCAGGAACTGTAGCAATAGGACAGGGAGCAATGGCTTCAGATGGAAAGAGGGGAAATTTAGGTTAGATATTAGGAAGAAATTCTTTGTTGTGCGTGTGGTGAGCTGCTGGAACAGGCTGTCCAGAGAAGCTGTGCCTGCTCCATCCCTGGAAGTGTTCAAGGCCAGTTTGCATGGGTGTCTAAGTAACCTAGTAGGAAGTGTCCTGCCCATTTCAGGGCTTTGGGACTAGATGATCTTTGAGGTCCCTTCCAATCCAAAGTATTCCATGATTTTATGATTCTGTTGTCTGCCTGTAGATTTTTTACTCCATGGTCTCTCATTACAAGAGAGATGGAAAGCAAGACTATTTTACTATGTGCAAAATATACTGTCCCTGCTATTTATCTCCACTCTGCAAGAGGAAATACCAGGCAATGAGTTTTTTTTTAGTGAGGAGAGATTTAAATCCATAGAAATGGCAGGGGAGTGTGCCCAGATATTTGGACCAAAAGGCAAGCTGCATGCTCAGGTGATGTAAATCACCATAGTTCTGTTCAGGTTAAATATTCACTGCTCAGATCCACCAATCTGATCCAGAGAAGGGATAAGTTTCTGAACTGGTTATTATTCAATTGAAGTAAATTACTGGTTATCAATTCATGTGTATCTAACAGAAGACCGCATAATTTATTTTAATCTCATCGGCATAATAAATCTTAATCTCTCTGTATATGGATTTCTTTGTTGCAATGCTTTTCTTTTCTGCTGAAGCTGTAAAGTAATAGGAACAAGGATGTTTTTATAGCCTGGATATGCATATACCTACACGTACTTTTTGCATTTTACGTATTTTTTTAAAATCAAAAACTCTGATGTGAAAAATAAAAATATATTAGAATATATTAAAAGAGGTTCTGTCTTCCAGATGCAAGCTCAGGGTAAGGAACCTCTTCTGAGTACTGAGTTTATCCCAACCATGCATAACATCACTATTGTAGGACTTGGGAATACAGAGAAAATCAAATAGGTCCTCAAATGCTGTTCTTTTTTTGGCATTCATCCTGAAACTCCAAAATACATTTTCCTCAAAGAATTGATAAAAAATAGGAAAATATGAAATCAAAGGAATAGTCTCCTGAGATTACAATATGAATTAATAATGCTCTTATTGTATCAGTTGTCTGAGATGGCCTGATTTTATACCACCACTTCTTAAGACTGCTTTAACTAAGCCAACAGCAGAGAAGATTCATTTACAGGATAGAAGAAAATTATTCATTAAAAACATACGGGGAGGCATTACTTATGAACTCTCCTAAAGTCAACAGTGATTACGAGCATCTGACATCAATTAGGAATGCAACATCATGCTGCCAATCTGAAACTTTAGTATCTAAAAGTGCATTTAGAAATAGCTTGACAGCATCTCTCTGTGTCAAACAACTTGATATATCAGTATGCCTTCTGGTTAGGAGCCAAAACTCATAGGTTGGAAGAATCATTCAATTTCATTGTCTAAGAACTGATGCTACTTAGTCATCTTCCCATGATTAGGTGAAAGAAAAACCCAGCAGAATACAGCAGCTACAGTGGGTAGGAATGAATAGAAATTTAAACTCAGTGAAGTGTTTAGCAGTTAAACTGCAGTACAACCGTGGAGTAGAAGAACTTTCTGGAGTAAAGGAACTAGTACATAAGGAGATAAAAACCTTTGGGTTGCTTCCATTTGTTTCAGGTTTTGGGGTTTTTGGGGTGTTTTTTTGCTATTGTTGGAGTTTATTTAGTTTGGGTTTATGTTTTCAGTTTTTTCTTTTCTTTTTTTTTTTTTTTTTTTGTCGTGTTTGTTGTTTTGTTTCATTTGACTTACTTTCACTCACACATTATTTAGGAAAGAGCAGGCTATCTTGAATTAACATTCAGAAAATCTGGGACGGTGAATACTTTTAACAGAGGCACAAAATCCTGCACAACTGATCAGCACAAGCTGTTGCAGAAGACCAGAGCTCAGTGTGATATAAAGAGTGTGCAGCAATGAGACCAGGATATTCTCTGTTCACTTCCTGTGCTATAATGAGTACTGGGTATCTCTCTCAGTTAGACAGAATAATTTTTGCTTCTATAAATAATAGTGTTTTCAGAATGGCTTTTTCACCTTTTTTTCATGAAGGATATTTGTCTTTCTGGACAGGAAAGAGATATGAAACTCATTCAACACCAAATATCCTATAAATATTATGTTAAGATTAGATATTAGGGGAAAAAAATGTCTTTTCTGAAAGGGTTGCTTGGCGCTGGAACCGTCCTCCCTGGGAAACAGTGGAATCCTTATCCCTGGAAGCGTTCAGAAAGAGTGCTGATAGGGGACATGGTTTTGCAGTGAACTTGTTGTCACTAAATTAATAGTTGGGCTTGATCTTAGTGGCCTTTTCCAACCTTACGCATTCTGTGATTCGAAAGAATGAGAAATAGGAAAATTTGCAGAGAGCTTCACAAATGTTGCAAGACAGTCATGGCCATGCCCAAGACAAAAACATAGGTAAAGGTTCTGACAGGCTCCAACTAGAAGATGTGCCTGCTAACCAGTTTTATTAGTCCTCCTGAAAAAAAACAAGGGCTACCAATTATATTTACAGAAAAACATTTTCTTGCAATGCATATAACCATAATCATTGCAAAGACACAGAAGCCACATCAAGATTATTAGTCATTAAATGGATTAAGAGAGATGTGTGTACAGTGAATAAAATTAAGTGTATGGAAAATGAAATACAATGTTAAACAGAACACTAATGCTGATTAGACTAAACTGTGTATAATGAAGAATGAAGAAAACACATGCTGAAAAGAAACATTAGGAACCTACAGAAATTCTAAAAAGGTAAAAGAGTTGAGAAAGACTATTTGTATAGCTAAAGTGTGTCTGCACAATATGATGTGAAAAGGATTTACTGTTCTTTTTGTTGACATTGCTTAGGAAACTGGAACAAGGTTAGTGTGTTAGGGACAGATCTAGAAAATGCTCCTGGCGAAACCTGTGTGTTTCTACATGAATGTTTCTACGGTTCTTTTAAAGATGTGCTTGGAAGCCAAATCTGTGCCCGACGGAAAGATCAGCCCAGCATGCACTTCCCCTCTGCAGCTCCTACCTGAGTGTCAGGCAGCAATGCTGAAAGGAAATGGACTTCCCAAGACTTCAAGAAGTTGAGGAGCAGAGCAAGGCGACATCTGCATTAATGCAGCTTCTGCATTTCATCACTGACTAAGTGACGTTTCTCCAGTGAGTGTGTGCTCTTGATGAGGCCATACAGAGGAAACCATCATCTTTCTGACCACATTTTCATAATTGCCTTTAATAAGAATTTTTCCTTTCTGTGATACCTGCCATTCTGTTGGCAGAAGTTAGATAATGTTTTGTTCCCTCTTAGATTGAAACAAGAAGACAGATGAGGTCAACAGCAATATCGATTAATGTCAATTATTCAATATTTGCAATCTTGAATGTGCTAGATTACCAAGTGGTATTTCATGCCTGTAAGTGACTGTTTGTTTCAGTGACTACCAGGACCCCACCTAGGACATTGTTTAAAAGCTTTTTATCAATGGAAAGCTAAAAATCATGAAATTAAAAATGGGTTGTTTTGACAAGTTTCTCAAACATAATGCCAATATATGCTTAATCATGAGCCTTTTATGTTTTCAGACATCTAAGATATTAAAGTTAGCTCTTTCAGTAGTTGTGAAAATTATTTTATAACTGGTTTTGGGATCATATTGTCTTTCAGAGGTACATTTGTACTCACTTACTTATCTCATCTGCCCTTTATTTTTTTTAAAATGCATTTTATAGTTGTGAGAATTGAAGCTTCAAAATAAAATCTTTCCTATACATAACAACAGATGAAAAGACCATTTATTTCCACTTATTGTTTATTCAGAAACAATCCAAATATTGATAATAGCTGAGATATGATGACACATGAGATGAGAGAAAAATCACTCCCAGCTGACAGTTTTGAACTTTGCTAATTTTCAGCAGAGTTTATCGTATTGCTAATTAACATAATGGGATGGGTAAAGAGCACTCAAAAAAAGTTGTTTTCCATGGTGATGGCTGTAATATTCCCAATTCCTAGAATGACTAAAAACCTGGGTGAAAGAGCAGTTGTAAGTGCATAAAAGAGGAAGAAAGCAGAACTAAGGATCCTGAATTCAACTACGAGGCCAGGTTGCAGAAATGGGGATTGTTCAGCCTGGAGAACAGATAGATTAGGCATGACCTAATGGTGGCCTTCCACTGCTCTCCTAAAAGGCGCCTACAGGAGAGATGCAGGGACACTGCTTAGATATAGCCAACAAGAGACGCTAAAAGACGAAGATACGGAGCTCGCCCGAGCTAAGCGCCGGTCCCTTGGCTTCTTTCGGCAGGAGCAGCGCTCCGGAGCACACCGCGACCGGCACAGTGCTCTGCGACCGGCACAATGCTCTTTGCGCAAGAAGAAGCCGCTTCTTCACCTCCGGGAGCCGGAGAGAGCGGCACCTTCCGAAAGAAGAACAACCAAGCCGAGCCACACTGGGATTGTGTGCACTGCTTGCAAACTGATAGAAAACAGTACCTTACCACTCTCCTGCCATTCCATTCACACTAATATTCCAATGCAAGCACTTTTGGACAACTGCCTTTTGCTTCGCTAGTGGTAGGTTACAAGATCAGCAGCACCTTTGCAGCTTCCTGGGTTTTGATGTGGCAGCCACATGCTGCTCTCCGTCCTCCTCAGATCCACCACTTCAAGCTGAGACAGGAAAGATCAAAATCTTGTCAAGTCTCTCAGCAATGTAACAGTTGATGTTATGAATGTTCCATTCTTCCACTTTTGAGGAATTCAATAATTCATGCCTTGGTACCATGCAACTGCTTTCAAGCATCTAGACAAATTCAGCTGTGGTAACAGACAGCAACTTATCCCTGGGAAAAGTCTCCAATCCCATGACAAGGAACATCAAAGAAAAACCCTATTCTAGCAAAACTGAGCAAAACGTTCAAATATGTACTGATCCAGAACTTCCTTAGGTAGGATAATGCACACTTTGCTACTTCTGGGAAGGCTCCTGTCCCTTATCCCTTTTGCCGACACAGTCTGCCTGACACAATGGCAGGGATGAGATATCCGGGCATTCCAACCAGAGAAGGCCAAGTGCAGCTATTGATTCACTCCACTTTGGGATGGATAAAGCACAGTTCTGAAATAAGAGGGACAATTTTTCTCCTTATCCTTGCTTGTCTGGCCTCCATACACTTGGACACCCTGCCAATGAGGTGAAACCTAATCCCCAGTATTTCTGTCCAAATTTGTGCTTCTTTGTCTGTCATCAACTGCATGCTCTGTCTAAACCACATCTCTATAGAACTGTATTAGAAGAAAATTGGAAGAAGTTTTTCTTTCCTTCACCCACATAAACTTTGAAAATTTTCTAAACCACATCAACTCTTCAAACCATTGGTATAAGATAATTGCTTAAAGAAACCTTTGAGAAAAAAAAAGTAACCCTATTCTTTCCTTTAGCATTTTGTTGATTTTTTCCTATCACTCTCCAGTTTACAACCTGAACCCAGGTAATCTGAGAAGCTTACTTATTAGTAGGAAAAATAGAAAACCTGTGGAAATTCAGGTTCTGAACCTTCTGTATGTCTATGAAGAGGTTGATATGTGGGATGGTTCTTCCAAGGGCTCCAATAGGTGTACATCTGACTTCAAGTCCTGTAGCCACCTTATATCATAGGGGTGGTTGGGGTGGAATGCTTTGTATGGAGTTTTTACAAATTCTAACAAAATTTTTGTGTGACCTGAAAGAAAACGAACTTTGCAAGAGAACAGCAGTGCTTAAGCCCAGAAAGTACAACTAAAATGTGTCTAACTTTTCAAAAGGTCTTTTGGGGGTAGAAGACAGATATTAATGACCTTAAAAGTAGATGTAGAAAGACTTGTCTTTTGGAAAAACTTTGTGGAAACTGCCTAGTTAAAATAAATAAATAAATAAATAAAAAAACAAAAAAATCCTCCCAAAATACTCAAACGAAACAAAAGAGAACCAAAGGAAAAGGAAAAAAAAAAAAAAAAAAAAAAAACCCCAAACAAAACAAAAGCCAAACCAA
>JALJVW010001583.1:0-10281 GCA_024865655.1 Emberiza elegans | reverse complement strand
GGACATCACATGGGGGATTTGTTTCATCCCATGCTGGGCTTTAACATCACAGGGCCTGTGTGACACTTAGGAGTCTGTGGAATCCAGCAGATGGCTCTGTGATACACAGGGCTGTGTGAGGTCACTGGGGTGTCCCTCTGCCCTGGCCCCCCACAGTTCCCCTAGAGCAGTCCAACCCTGCTTGTGCACAGGTCCTCTGCCCCGTCCCCATCACATCACCCCCAGAGCAGTTCAACCCCCGCCCCCCCTGCCTGGGTCCCTTTGGCCCTGCTACAGCCTCCCCAGAGGATGTTCCACGAGATCGAGCCCAGAGCCTGACACGGGGTCGGGGTCAGTCTGGGGTGCCACAGGGGCGGGGTCCCCTGTCCCCCCGGTCCCCCGGCCCCACAGCCTCCCCCAGAGGATAGGCACACCAAAGAAACAAAGCAACAAAAACCAAACAAAATCCAGTCAAAGAAGAAATGAACCAAAACCAGGACTTGACTGATACCTTAGACTTCAGCATTTAGCAAAAGAACAGCACTTAACAGTATTTAACCTTACTTGTAACCTAGGACTTAATGATGTAGCTCTGCAATAAAACTTAACAATATTCAACTTAGCTTATAACTTCTATTCAATGTAACAACTTAGCAAAAGAACAACTCTTAGCAGCATTGAACTCAGCTTACAGCTTGTGACTCACCATCACTTGCAGGCCTGACTGGCTCAGCTCTCCAAGGCACCCAAGCCCTCAGAGAGCAGCATTTGTGCCACATTTCCCCAGCACAGGCACTCCTGTGTGCACACAGACACCAAGAGTCAGTGCAAGGCACCTGTGAGCAATTCCCTGAGGGCAGGGAATGCCCCTGAGGATGTTTTGGCATCTCCCCAGCGGGCAAAGGGCTGAGCCTGGAGGAGTGGGGGATCGCCCAGGCTCCGCTGTTGTTCAGGATCCCCGAGTGCAGCAAACGGGAGAGTTCCCGGCTGGGAGAGGCCCCACTGCGAGGGAGTGGCTGGCCCAGGAGAGCTGCAAGGGCTCCTTTGGAGCGCTGCTTGCAGGGCCCCAAGAGAGGGGCTTCAGTCCCAGCCATGGTTCATCCTGGCCGCACTTGGCACCAGCAGCTTTTTTGGCAGGGTGAGAACAGGGATGTTGTGCCACGCAGGGAACAGAAACAGCTGCCAGGGCTGCTGCTAAAGGAACCAGGAGCTGGTTGGGCAGCAGCAGTGCCTGGAGCAGACAGTGTTTGTGAGGAGCTGAGCCCAGGGGCTGTTGGCCAAGGCCGAGGCCCAGGGAGCATTTCTCAGCTGGCAGGGCGGCCTGAGAAGGGGAGGGGGGATGCAGCAGCACAGGGCCCATGGAACCAAGGGACCATTGTGACACCGTGGCGCCCTGATAGACCAAGGGGCCCTGGTGACACTGTGGGGCCCTGTGAGAACAAGGGACATTGGGACATTGTCACACCCCATGGAACCAAAGGTCCACTGTGACATTGCAAGGCCTCATGGAACCATGGAACCCTTGAAAGACCATTGAGACACTTCACAACCTCATGGAACCAAGGGGCTGTTGTGGCACTGAGGAGACTCATGGAATCATGGAGACCATTGTGACACTACGAGGCCCCATGGAATAAGCAAAGCATTGTGACGCTGTGGGGCACCATGGAACCAAGGAGACCATTGTGACACTGTGGGGCACCATGAAACCAAGAGGCCTTTGTGACCCTGCAGGGCTGCATGGAACCAAGGGGCCATTGTGACATTGCCAGGCCTTCTGTCATCAGTGGTGCATTGTGACACTAAGAAACCAAGGGGGACCATTGTGACACTGCAGGGCTTCATGGAACCAAAGCTCCAGGGTGACACAGAGAGGCCGCCTCATCAATGCTCCATTGTGACACCGTGGAGCCAACGGAGACCATTGTGACACCATTAAACCCTCATGGTCCAAAGGCCCATTGTGACATTGCAGGGCTCACGGAACAGAGGAGTGACATGACATTGTGAGGCCTGTGGAAGCACAGAGACCATTGTGGCACTTCAAGGCCTCATGGAATCCTTGGGGCCTTTGTGACACCGCGGGACCTTCAGGAAGCTGGGAGCCATTGTGAAACTGTGGGACCCCATGGAACCAAGGCAGCCTTGTGACACCTCAGGGCCCCATAAAACCAAGGGGACACAGAACAGGTCTGGCTGGTTTGGCCTCCCGTGGGCCACCTGACTGGTCCAGCTGACCTTGGCATGTTGAGGGTCTCTTCATCTGCTGCTGAAACACTGGGGCTCCGTGCTTTCCTTCCTGTGGTAAAGAACTGTCCTTCTCCTCCAGGCCATGACCAGAACTGGGATTTCAAAACCAAATTCCCTTCTATCCAGGCATTGTTGCATAGCAATATTGCCAGGACAAGTCTGTCCGCCTGTGCTTTCCAAGGGTCACCTCATCATCTGCAGCCCAAACTTGGGAAGGCTCTGTGCTTCCTTCCATGGAAGCAGAACTGTCCTTCCTGGCCAGGTTCCCAAAGTTCCAAATTTGGGTCCACACCCAACACTGCCTATTGGGACAGACTGGAGATTGTTGGCTTGGATCATTTCATTACATATGAGAGGAAGGGCAGGTCCAGCTTTTGCCCTGCCTGCTGAGCTCAGCCCTGCCCTGCCCTTGGAAACCCAATCCCCAGAGCCTCCATCCCAGCCCCGCAGTGTCTGCCAGCCCCCCAGCACAGCACAGGCAATGCCCACAGCCACCTCTGCAGCCCCCAGCCCAGCTCCTGAGGGACCAATGACCCAGTCCCAGCTGGGGAAGGCCCAGGAAGACCAAGGGGTATTAAGTCCACCACACAAGGCAATTACACCTCTTGACCTCCCCTCCTCTTGCAATTTCCATCTGAACAACACTGGAATCCAGGTGGGGGTGCTTCTCTGTATTTTATATATCTTTCTCTTATTCTGTGTCTATTTCTCCTATTTCTTTCTCTCTGCAAATTTTGATTACCTTAAAATGGAATGGGCATAGAGATTCTGAAGTTGAATGGGCCAGGTTAATGCTTTGAGAAGTGTGTTTTGCTGATTGAATGTTACAATGTACCTTTGGCCAAAGTTTCTCTGATTTTCTAAATTTACCAATAAAATCTGGTCAGTTGTTTTGAGCTCCTGAGGATCTCTGGTAGGTATTTCTCCAGTACATCCAACTCAGAGGACACCAATAATTGTAACTCCTTTAAAATGTCTCATGGAAAGAATTGTTTGGGGCATGGGAGTGCGGGCTTGTGTGTCCTGCTTGGCACAGCCCAGGCAGGGCTTTCCCAGCCCCATTCCACACTCCATTTCCCAGCTGCAGCCCCTGGTGCCTCTGAGTGCTGCTTGCCCAGCTCCGGGACGCCTCCTTGTCTGCCCATTCCCCACGGTTCTGGGCAGTGGGGCTGGCTCACTGGGGCTGGCTGACATCTCAGCAACTTGCAGAGGCTGCTGCTGAATTTTACTGCTCCAGCGGCTCGACGTGTAATCAACTGAATGTAACATATTTAAAAAGACAGAAACATCAGAGGTCCTGTTAGTTTTCTTCCTGTAATACATTCATATGTGCAATCTCCAACTGACCCTGTGTCAAAGTACCAGTACTTGCCCTACCTGTAACCTGGGACACTTTCATATGAGTTCTGTCCCTCAGTGGTTTACTTAGAGTTAAAGGAAGTTTGACTTTGAATCTGATTGAGTTTTGAGGAGGTTTGAGCACCCAGAGGGCACTGATGAGTGATGCAAAGATCACCAAAGGCTCAGAGGGTCATTGAAGCCCCTGTGCTGTGGCTCCTGATGTTGAGCTGGGCCGGCTCCTGGCCCAGAGGCAGCTGCTGGCAAGGGCAGCGCTGCAGAGAGACAGCTCTGGGCAGGAGCAGCTCCTGTGCAGAGCCCAGCAGGGCTGGGCACTGCCAGGGCCCCCAGGGACACCAGCAGGGCACAGACTGAGCCCCAGGGGCTCAGCACTGGCAGGGGCTGTGCCATGGCCCAGAGGGGCTGTGTCACAGCAGCATTCTCTGTGGCTGTGTCCTAGAGACACAGATACAGCTGGGATGTCAGCAAGGGCTGTGTGACAGCACAGAGTGGGGCTGTGTGAGCCACAGACTGGGCTCTGACATCACAGAGTTTGTTGTGTGAGGTCATGGAGCAGCTCCAGCATCATAGAGGGGTCTGTGTGACATCATAGAGCAGGCTGTGATGGTCATGGTGTGTGCAGTGACGCTACAGAGCAGGTGTGAGGCTTCATGTGTGCAGTGACATTACAGAGTGGCAGTATGGCATCACAGAGAGGGTTGTGTGACATCGCTGATGGACTTGTGACATCGCAGAGGTGGCTGTGACATCATAGAGTAGGGTGTAAGGCCATAGAGCAGACTGTACCATCATGGAGGGTGGCTCTGTGACATCAGACTGGCGGGACACCGCTGGATGTCTGAGTAACATGACAGAACCGCTGTGACATCACAGAAGAGACCGTGACATCCAGGGGTGATTTGTGACCAGACTGCAGCTGTGTGACAGCCCAGAGTGATATCCCAGCATTGGCTCTGTGACATCACATGGGGATTTGTTTCATCCCATGCTGGGCTTTTAAATATCACAGGGCCTGTGACATCATAGGTGGTTTGTGGAAATCACAGATGGCTCTGTGACATGACAGGCTGTGTGAGGTCACTGGGGAGGTCCCTCTGCCCCGCCCCCCACAGTCCCCCCCAGAGCAGTCCAACCCCAAGCCGCGGCACAGCGGGTCCCCTGTCCCCCCTGTGTCCCCCCCTGGCCCCACAGCCTCCCCAGAGGATGTTCCACGATCGAGCCCAGAGCCTGACACGGGGCCGGGGCCGGGCCCTGGGGGTGGCACAGGGGACAGGAACCCCCGCAGCATCCCTGTGTCCCCAGGGCCAGAGCCTGGGGCTAGGCCCTTCACCCTCTTACAAACGAGGGGCTGAGAGCTGAAAATCCCCAAAGCAAGGAATCAGCAAAACCAGATTGAATATTAAGGAGAGCAGCACAGAGTTCCTTGGCAAGAGTCACTCTGCTCCTGACTGGGCACTCTAGGCACACCAAAGAAACAAAGCAACAAAAACCAAACAAAAATCCAGCCAAAGAAGAAATGAACCAAAACCAGGACTTGACTGATACCTTAGACTAAAGCATTTAAAGGCAAAGAACAGCACTTAACAGTATTTAAACTTACTTGTAACCTAGGACTTAATGATGTAGCTCTGCAATAAAAATCCTAATAATATTCAACTTAGCTTATCACTTCTATTGAATGTAACAACTTAGCAAAAGAACAACCTTAGCAGCATTGAACTCAGCTTACAGCTTGTGACTCACCATCACTTGCAGGCCTGAGTGGCTCAGCTCTCCAAGGTACCCAAGCCCCTCAGAGAGCAGCATTTGTGCCACATTTCCCAGCACAGGCACTCCTGTGTGCACACACAGACACCAAGACAGTGCAAGGCACCTGTGAGCAAATTCCTGAGGGCAGGGAATGCCCCTGAGGATGTTTTGGCATCTCCCCAAGCGGGGCAAAGGGCTGAGCCTGAGGAGTGGGGGGGATCGCCCAGGCCCGCCGTTCAGGATCCCCGGTGTGCAGCAAACGGGAGAGTTCCCCGCCTCGGGGAGAGGCCCCACTGCGGGGAGTGGCTGGCCCAGGAGAGCTGCAAGGGCCCTTGGAGCGCTTGCTTGCAGGCCCCAAGAGGGGGGCTTCAGTCCCAGCCATGGTTCATCCTGGGCCGCACTTGGCACCAGCAGCTTGGCAGGGTGAGAACAGGGATGTTGTGCCACGCAGGGAACAGAAACAGTTGCCAGGCTGCTGCCAAAGGAACCAGGAGCTATTGGGCAGCAGCAGTGCCTGGAGCAGACAGTGTTTGTGAGGAGCGAGCCCAGGGGCTGTTGGCCAAGGCCGAGGCCCAGGGAGCATTTCAGCTGGCAGGGCGGCCTGAGAAGGGAGGGGGAATGCAGCAGCACAGGCCCATGGAACCAAGGGACCATTGTGACACTGTGGTTCCCCGATAGACCAAGGGGCCATGGTGACACTGTGGGGCCCTGTGAGAACAAGGACATTGGGACATTGTCACACCCCATGGAACCAAAGGTCCACTGTGACATTGCAAGGCCTCATGGAACCATGGAACCTTGGAAAGACCATTGAGACACTTGACAACCTCATGGAACCTAGCTGTTGTGGCACTGAGGAGACTCATGGAATCATGGAGACCATTGTGACACTAATACGAGGCCCCATGGGATAAGCAAAGCATTGTGACGCTGTGGGGCACCATGGAACCAAGGAGACCATTGTGACACTGTGGGCACCATGAAACCAAGAGGCCTTTGTGACTCTGCAGGGCTGCATGGAACCAAGGCCATTGTGACATTGCTAGGCTTCTTGTCATCAGTGGTGCATTGTGACACTAAGAAACCAAGGGGACCATTGTGACACTGCAGGGCTTCATGGAACCAAAGCTCCAGGGTGACACAGAGAGGCCGCCTTCATCATCAATGCTCCATTGTGACACCGTGGAGCCAATGGAGACCATTGTTAACCACAAACCCTCATGGTCCAAAGGCCCATTGTGACATTGCAGGGCTCACGGAACAGAGGAGTGACATGACATTGTGAGGGCCTGTGGAAGCACAGAGACTATTGTGGCACTTTCAAGGCCTCATGGAACTTGGGGCCTTTGTGACACCAAGGACCTTCAGGGAAGCTGGGAGCCAGAAACTGTGGGACCCTTATGGAACCAAGGCAGCCTTGTGACACCTTGTGGCCCCATAAAAACAAGGGGACACAGAACAGGTTCTGGCTGGTTTGGCCTCCTGTGGGCCACCTGACTGGTCCAGCTGACCTTGGCATGTTGAGGGTCTCTTCTCATCTGCTGCTGAAACACTGGGGCTCCGCGGCTTTCCTTCCTGTGGTAAAGAACTGTCCCTTCCTCTCCAGGCCATGACCAGAACTGGGGATTTCAAAACCAAATTCCCTTCTATCCAGGCATTGTTCCCATAGCACATTGCCAGGACAAGTCTGTCTGCCTGTGCTTTCACAAGAGTCACTCTCATCTGTGCCCAAAACCCTGGGGAAGGCTCTGTGCTTTCCTTCCTATGGAAGAGAACTGTCCTTCCTGGCCAGGTTCCCGTGTCTCCAATTTGGGTCCACCTCCAACACTGCCTATTGGGACAGACTGGAGGAGATTGTTGGCTTGGATCATTTCATGTGTGGGGAGGAAGGGGCAGGTCCAGCTTGCCCTGCCCGGTGAGCCCAGCCCTGCCCCTGCCCTGGAACCCCAATCCCCCCAGAGCCCATCCCAGCCCCCAAGAGTGTCTGCCAGCCCCTGGCACAGCACAGGCAATGCCCACAGCCACCTCTGCAGCCCCAGCCCAGCTCCTGAGGGACCAAATGACCCCAGTCCCCACCTGGGGAAGGGCCCAGGAAGACCAAGGGGTATTTAAGTCTGACCACAAGCAAGCACACATCTTGACCCTCCCTCCCTTGCCCCATCTGAACAACACTGAATCCAGGTGGGGGTGCTTCTCTGTATTTTATATATATCTTTCTCTCTCTGTGTCTATTTCCCCATTTCTTTTTCTCTCTGCAAATTTTGATTACCTTAAATGGAATGGGCATAGAGATTCTGGAAGTTGAATGGCCAAGTTAATGCTTGAGAAGTGTGTTTTGGCTTTGAATGTTACAATGTACCTTTGGCCAAAGTTTGATTTTCTAAATTTACCAATAAAATCTGGTCAGTTGTTTTGAGCCCCTGAGGATCTCTTGGTAGGTATTTCCCAGTACATCCAACTCAGAGGACACCAATAATTGTAATTCCTTTAAAAATGTCTCATGGAAAGAATTGTTTGGGGCATGGGACCAGGCTTGTGTGTCCTGCTTGGCACAGCCCAGGCAGGGCTTTCCCAGCCCCATTCCACACCTTATTTCCCAGCTGCAGCCCTGGTGCCTCTGGAGGCTGCTTGCCCAGCCCCGACGCCTCCTGTCTGCCCATTCCCCACGGTCTCTGGGCAGGCTGGCTCAGTGGGGGCTGCTGACATCCCTGGCAACTTGTAGAGGCTGCTGCTGAATTCTACTGCCCCAGAGGCTTTGACGGTATTCCAACTGAATGTACATATTTTAAAAGACAGTGAGAAAACATTTGTGAGGTCCTGCTTAGGTTTTTCTTCCTGTAATACATTGATATGTGCAACTTCCAACTGACACTGTGTCAAAGTACCAGTGTTCTGCCCTACCTGCAACCTGGGACACTTTCATATGAGTTCTGTCCCCAGTGGGTTTTATTTAGAGTTAAAGGAAGTTTGACTTTGAATCTGATTTTGAGTTTTTGAGGAGGTTTGGAGCACACCTGAGGCACTGATGAGTGTGATGCAAAGAGCACCAAAGGCCCAGAGGGTCATTGAAGTCCCTGGCTAGGTTCAGCGGGGTGAGCTGGGCCGGGCTCCTGGCCCAGAGGCAGCTGTTGGCAAGGGGCAGCGCTGCAGAGACAGCCCTGGGCAGGAGCAGCTCCTGTGCAGCCCAGCAGGGCTGGGGCACTGCCAGGGCCCCCTCAGGGACACCAGCAGGGCACAGACTGAGCTCCCAGGGGCTCAGCACTGGCAGGCCAGCCATGGCCCAGAGGGGGCTGTGTCACAGCAGCACCTCTTCTGTGGCTGTGTCCTAGAGACACAGAGCAGCTGGGATGTCAGCAAGGGGCTGTGTGACATGCACAGAGTGGGCTGTGAGCTCACAGACTGGGCTCTGACATCACAGAGTTTGTTGTGAGGTCATGGGAGTGCCAGCATCATAGAGGGGTCTGTGTGAAATCATAGAGCAGGCTGTGATGGTCATGTGGTGTGCAGTGACGTTACAGAGCAGGGTGTGAGGTCATAGTGTGTGCAGTGACATTACAGAGTGGGCAGTATGGCATCACAGAGAGGGTTGTGTGACATCGCTGATGGACTTGTGACATCGCAGAGGTGGCTGTGACATCATAGAGTAGGGTGTAAGGCCACAGAGCAGACTGTACCATCATGGAGGGTGGCTCTGTGACATCAGACTGGGTTGTGACATCGCTGATGTCTGAGTAACATGACAGAACCGGCTGTGACATCACAGAAGAGACCGTGACATCCAGGGGTGATTTGTGACCTCAGACTGCAGCTGTGTGACAGCCCAGAGTGATATCCCAGCATTGGCTCTGTGACATCACATGGGGATTTGTTTCATCCCATGCTGGGCTTTAACATCACAGGGCCTGTGTGACATCATAGGTGGTTCTGTGGAATCACAGATGGCTCTGTGACATGACAGGGCTGTGGAGGTCACTGGGAGGTCCCTCTGGCCCGGCCCCCCACAGTTCCCCCCAGAGCAGTCCAACCCTGTTTCAGCACAGCGGGGTCCCCTGTCCCCGGTCCCCTTGGCCCCACAGCCTCCCCACAGGATGTTCCACGAGATCGGCCCAGAGCCTCCGACATAGTCGGGGCCGGGGGCCTGGGGTGGCACAGGCGGACAGGAACCCCCGCAGCATCCCCTGTCCCCCAGGCCAGAGCCTGGGCCAGGGCCTTCCTTCACCCTCTTACAAACGAGGGGGCTGAGAGCGCTGAAAAATCCCCAGCAAGGAATCAGCAAAACCAGATTGAATATTAAGGAGAGCAGCACAGAGTTCCTTGGCAAGAGTCACTTGCTCCTGACTGGGCACTCTAGGCACACCAAAGCAAACAAAGCAACAAAACCAAACAAAAATCCAGTCAAAGAAGAAATGAAACCAAAAACCAGGACTTGACTGATACCTTAGACTTCAGCATTTAGCAAAAGAACAGCACTTAACAGTATTTAACCTTACTTGTAACCTAGGACTTAATGATGTAGCTCTGCAATAAAACTTAACAATATTCAACTTAGCTTATAACTTCTATTCAATGTAACAACTTAGCAAAAGAACAACTCTAGCAGCATTGATGCCCCTGAGGATGTTTTGGCATCTCCCCAGCGGGCAAAGGGCTGAGCCTGAGGAGGGGGGGGGATCGCCCAGGCCCGCCGCTTGTTCAGGATCCCCGAGTGCAGCAACGGGAGAGTTCCCGGCTGGGAGAGGCCCCACTGCGAGGGAGTGGCTGGCCCAGGAGAGCTGCAAGGGCCTCCTTTGAGCGCTGCTTGCAGGGCCCCAAGAGAGGGGCTTCAGTCCCAGCCATGGTTCATCCTGGCCGCACTTGGCCCCAGCAGCTTTGGCAGGGTGAGAACAGGGATGTTGTGCCACGCAGGAACAGAAACAGCTGCCAGGGCTGCTGCTAAAGGAACCA
>JALJVW010001581.1:0-25065 GCA_024865655.1 Emberiza elegans | reverse complement strand
ATGTCCCTAATTTAGTCACCAAGTTCACAAACCATGTCCCTTTCTTTTTGAATGCTTCCAGGGGTAAGGATTCCACTGTTTCCCAGGGAGGACGGTTCCAGCGCCAAGCAACCCTTTCAGAAAAGACATATTTTTTCCCCCCAATATCTAATCTTAACATAATATTTATAGGATATTTGATGTTGAATGAGTTTCATATCTCTTTCCTGTCCAGAAAGACAAATATCCTTCATGAAAAAAGGTGAAAAAGCCATTCTGAAAACACTATTATTTATAGAAGCAAAAATTATTCTGTCTAACTGAGAGAGATACCCAGTACTCATTATAGCACAGGAAGTGAACAGAGAATATCCTGGTCTCATTGCTGCGCACTCTTTTTATCACACTGAGCTCTGGTCTTCTGCAACAGCTTGTGCTGATCAGTTGTGCAGGATTTTGCGCTTCTGGTAAAAGTATTCACCGTCCCAGATTTTCTGAATGTTAATTCAAGATAGCCTGCTCTTTCCTAAATAATGTGTGAGTGAAAGTAAGTCAAACGAAACAAAACAACAACAACACAAAAAAAAGAAAAAAAACAGAAAAGGAAAACAAAAAGAAAACATAAACGCAAACAAAATAAACTCCAACAATAGCAAAAACACCCCCAAAACCCCAAAACCTGAAACAAATGGAAGCAACCCAAAGGTTTTTATCTCCTTATGTACTAGTTCCTTTACTCCAGAAAGTTCTTCTACTCCACGGTTGTACTGCAGTTTAACTGCTAAACACTTCACTGAGTTTAAATTTCTATTCATTACTACCCACTGTAGCTGCTGTATTCTGCTGGGTTTTCTCTTTCACCTAATCATGGGAAGATGACTAAGTAGCATCAGTTCTTAGACAATGAAATTGAATTATTCTCCCAACCTATGAGTTTTGGCTCCTAACCAGAAGGCATACTGATATATCAAGTTGTTTGACACAGAGAGATGCTGTCAAGCTATTTCTAAATGCACTTTTAGATACTAAAGTTTCAGATTGGCAGCATGATGTTGCATTCCTAATTGATGTCAGATGCCCATAATCACTGTTGACTTTAGGAGAGTTCATAAGTAACGCCCCCCGTATGTTTTTAATGAATAATATTCTTCTATCCTCTAAATGAATCTTCTCTGGTGTTTGCTTAGTTAAAGCAGTCTTAAGAAGTGGTGGTATAAAATCAGGCCATCTCAGACAACTGATACAATAAGAGAATATTAATTCATATTGTAATCTCAGGAGACTATTCCCTTTGATTTCATATTTTCCTATTTTGATCAATTCTTTTGAGGAAAATGTATTTTGAGTTTCAGGATGAATGCCAAAAAGAACAGCATTTGAGGACCTATTTGATTTTCTCTGTATTCCCAAGTCCTACAATAGTGATGTTATGCATGGTTGGGATAAACTCAGTACTCAGAAGAGGTTCCTTACCCTGAGCTTGCATCTGGAAGACAGAACCTCTTTTAATATATTCTAATATATTTTTATTTTTCACATCAGAGTTTTTGATTTAAAAATACGTAAAATGCCAAAGGACGTGTAGGTATATGCATATCCAGGCTATAAAAACATCCTTGTTCCAATTACTTTACAGCTTCAGCAGAAAAGAAAAGCATTGCAACAAAGAAATTCATATACAGAGAGATTAAGATTTATTATGCCAATGAGATTTAAATAAATTATGCAGTCTTCTGTTAGATACACATGAATTGATAACCAGTAATTTACTTCAAATGAATAATAACCAGTTCTGAAACTTATCCCTTCTCTGGATCAGATTGGTGGATCTGAGCAGTGAATATTTAACCTGAACAGAACTATGGTGATTTACATCACCTGAGCATGCAGCTTGCCTTTTGGTCCAAATAACTGGGCACACTCCCTGCCATTTCTATGGATTTAAATCTCTCCTCAGTAAAAAAAACTCATTGCCTGGTATTTCCTCTTGCAGAGTGGAGATAAATAGCAGGGACAGTATATTTTGCACATAGGAAAATAGTCTTGCTTTCCATCTCTCTTGTGATGAGAGACCATGGAGTAAAAAATCTACAGTCAGACAACAGAATCATAAAATCGTGGAATGCTTTGGGTTGGAAGGGACCTCAAAGATCATCTAGTTCCAAAGCCCGGAAATGGGCAGGGACACTTCCTACTAGGTTACTTAGACACCCATGCAAACTGGCCTTGAACACTTCCAGGGATGGGGCAGCCACAGCTTCTCTGGACAGCCTGTTCCAGCAGCTCACCACACACACAACAAAGAATTTCTTCCTAATATCTAACCTAAATTTCCCCTCTTTCCATCTGAAGCCATTGCTCCCTGTCCTATTGCTACAGTTCCTGGATCCATCTCCAGCTTCCCTGTAGGCCCCTTCAGATACTGGGACCTTCTTTGAGGTCTCTACAAAACCTTCTCCTCTCCAGGCTGAATAGTCCAAACTTTCACCCTGGAAGGTGATCCTTATCCTTATCAACTTCATGCCTTCCTTTGGACTTGCTCCAGCAGTTTCATGCCCTTCAAATTTTGGGGACCCCAGCCCTGGATACAGCACAGCATGTAGCTTCTCCCAGCAGAGCAGAGGAGTAGAATCTCCTCCTTTGACCTGCTGGCCATGGGGCTTGGATGCAGCCCAAGATTTGTTTGGCATTTTGGGCTGTGAGCGCTCACTGCTGGTTCACGTTGAGTTTTTCATCAACCAACACCCCAAGTCCTTCTCCTCAGTGCTCCCAATCACTTCTCCACCCAACCTGTGGACATGTCTAGGATTGCCCTGACCTTCTACAAGGTGTAGAAACTTGTACTTGGCCTTGTTGAAATTCTTGATGCCCACACAGACCCACCTCTCCAGCCTGTCAATGTCCCTTGCAACCTTGTCACTTGTGCAGAGCAGGTTTTGCTGGAGAAGAACATACGTGCACATCCACCCTACTGAACAGTGTTAGTTGGAAATTATTAAGGGTTATTTTATACAATGCTCTTGTCAGAAGGTGTGTACCAGCAGTCTCTGGACACTCTGACCACCCTGCAACTGTCCTTCGGTGTAATATTCCTCTGGAAAACCCTCTCTAAAGTCTTACATTTTACAAAAAAGTACAAAGGACGCGCGAGGGAGCAGGAGTACAGTGCTGGATGCTCCCGGAGAAGCTTCTCATAGGCTGCTAATTTACGGGTGCAACAAGTCACCAATTAACTCTTTTTTCCTGAGAGTTAGTTGATGCAGTGGTCTAAGAGTTTCCTTCCTCCTCTTCTCCAAGGTGCTGGCAGAGTCACAGCATGCCTCTGAAGGGAGTGCTGCTGAACGGAGCTCCGTGCAGTCCAGAGGAATTTCCTGGGGCTGCAGGGAGTACTCAAAGTGGCAGTGAGGTGGTAAGTGTGGGGCCATGATTCAGGGATGAGCTTAGCATGGCTGTGTTGGGATTATGCTGCCAGTGCCACCTCCCTCCCTGCCAAACTCCAGAGAAAGTTCTTGACCACTTGCAGAGAAGCATAAAGTTAACAATCAGGTGTGCTCCTGTGGCCAGGGCAGCCCTGGAGGGAGAAAGAGATGGGGAGAAGGAGATATTGGGAAGGAGGTTGCAAGAAGAGGGTGGTTGAGAGCAATCAGAGCCTGCTGGAGCATCCACGGTGCTGGCCATCCTTTACATTGTGCATTTTCAAATACTCAAAATTTGGTTTCTTAGGAACAAGAATTCTACTACTCTTTTCGATTAAAACCTTACGGGAAAAGGGTTTTCCACCTTCTGCAAAACTCTTTATACATCACTCAGATTTTCTGAAGAACAGATGACTGTCTATAGGAGTGAGTTCTAACAAGGATGGTCTCAGAAGAAACACGTATAATTTCAGAAGTAATTTTCAAATTTAGTCAGCCAGATCCAAGTGGCTGTACTTAAATCTCCTACTAGCCATTTGGCTTCTAAATCATGAGGCAGAATCATGAATAACAGATGTTTTGTGATGAGGAGTGACTAAGAGCTGAGTACTTCTTTGAGATCTGAGTATTTTAGACCATGACAGCCTTCTAGGTAGCTGGGCATAAAAATTACCCTTCTTCCTCCTGCTCTCAAATCTTATGCTGGAGATGAGAGTGTAGTTTGTTATTGCTACTGAGACTTTTGCTGGAAATTTTTTTAACGTCTCCCTGTAATTTTTTTAGAGAATCAAATTTGATTTCTTCCCCTTACTTCTCCCATCTTCAAGAAGTCTACTTTGGAAATATAATGAGCTCTTCAGCATTTTTATTTTCTTCTGCTTTGAAGAAAAAGCACTGTAAATCACCTAGAAAATGCTTTCCATGGAAAAATATTTTCCAAGCAGATAAAATTCACCCTTTCAAAAACACTTCTCTCCACTGCTGTGATGCACGCAAGTTTTGTTTTACAAACAAAGGCTTTGGTTTGAAAATGAAAGAAAGGTTTCACTTCACTGACTGACATTATTTTGCTTGGCTTTATAGAAGACTATTAGAAGGCTAAAATCATCACCTACAATTAATGATGCGTCAATGTTTACACAGGTCCATTCATATGATGGTACAACCTGGATAGAGATTATCTCTTTCAAAGTGGGAAAGGCAGGCTCCTACTTAGCACTGCTTAAGCTGTAGCATCTCAATGTTAACAGAGGGTTAAATCTGCACTGGTGAAAATTGACATGAACATCTTGATTTTGATTAAATATTGTTACAAGGCAGATTTTACGCTGCATGTTTTCCTCGTCTCAGTGTCTTTTAATTTCTGAGGCTTGTTATGTTAATTCCAGTACTACTTAGATTTGATCATAACTACCAAAAAAGTGCATCTTTTAAGAACTAGCTTGAATTTTAACCATGAGAGTGATGCTGTCATTCCCTGCCTAGAACTTTAGGACTGACATCTCTTTTATGTAGAAAATGTTCTATGGGTTCCTAGCTTTGCTGTTGCACTGTGAGTAAGGTGGGATTCAGGCACCTGGTGTTCAAAAGAATGAGAGTCATCTACACCTTCAGCACTGGAATTGGTCTGCTAGAGCCAACAGGTTATAGAGCCTCCTGATGCAGTGGTGAGTATTGGTGTAAAATTCAAGGTCAGCCAAGACATGCAGCACGTAGTGAACTAACAGTTAAAAGGGCAGAATTGTTAGATTAGTTATACATGATGTGGGCAGTTCTTGATTTCATGCTGAACATTGTAGACATAAGAAATGTGACAGTATTCACTGTCACACAGCAAATGTATCTTTTCTGTTCATTTCAGTTCCATCACAAAAGAGCATTCATTGAAAGTTTCTTTGATATTAACTCCTGTGAAGTAATAAAAGAAAACAGTGGACTCCTAGTGATAAAACAACTCAACAACAAAAATGATTCAAATTCTGAAAAGTTGAACAATGTTCAAACTTTGGTGCAATCTCGTGTAATCCAAAATGGCAAACAGTGTAAAACTCTTGCAAAGACATATAGGGTCCATCTTATTAAGGGTGTGTGATTAACAACAGAGATGTTTGTGAAATGGTGGCTCTACTGGAGCGTTATCATTTTAGTGCATCAGTTAGATAGTCACTTGATGCAATTAAATGACTCTACTTGATAGAGCAGGCAGCAAAATTCTAATGGGCATTTGCCTTCTACATTTTCCTCTAGAGATGGAGGTTTTTAATAGGAAAGACTGTGGCCAGAAAATCTGGAGAGGAGCAACGTACCATAAAACTGGAAAGTAGCTTGTCTTGCATCATTTGCTTTTCTGCAAATACTACCTCATATGTGTACAGAAAAGAACAAAAACCCAACAAAAATCAACTAGAAAAAGTACTCTTAAACATATAATGGGGTAATAATAATAGGTTTTTAAAACTCTGCAGATTGTTTTTTCCAAATTCCTCTCCCAGCCATGTCCTAAAGAACATTTTTTCACAGAGAAAATGGCTGCAAGATTGATGGAGTTCCATTCAATAATCATATGTTGATTAGCATACGCTTAATAAAAAAGCTTATTAACACATGCTCCAGTCTAAGCATGTCACTCAGAGAAGGTATAACAATATTGATGCTTTTTTACTGTGACAGAAACATGGGTACACTGGTTCTGCAATTTTAAAATCATCAGGAAATAAAAATATAAGAAGCAATGCCACATTTTTATGTTATAAAATGGAGATTAGAATGGGTTTCAGTAATTCTTCTTGCTCCTATTCATTTGAAATTACAGTACCTAACTGTTTTTTCTCTCATAAATGCCACTTCAAGTGATGCTTTATTGCCTTCGGCTATGAAAGAGGACAATACATTTTAATTTGTATTGCTATAATTAAGCCTGAAATTTGATTTGATTTGATTTTTATATAGTCTCCCTGGTCAGGCATTGTGATGATGATATTTTGCTGTTCAGAATTCAGGACTACAAAAAAAATACTATTTTGGCCAGAGTAATGTGACTGGTGATGCAAGATTTGCAGTTCTAACAGGTGTTATTTTCTCTCTGTCACTTTCACCAATCTCATCAGAAGAAGACCTTATCATAGTTTTTTTTTTTTTTTTTTTTTAAATTTTTAAGTGAATTTCAATGTCATTTTTCCTCAATTAAATTCCAGGTATATGATACAGATAATAGCTGGACTTTAGACTCATTTAACTTTAACTGTAGTACCAAAATCCTTTAGCTGATGGAGAACAGCAGTACCTTAATCCCATTTTATCCTGCAGGAGATTGACTTTCTCTGGTTCCATTTGATGACAAGAAAAAAAACCATGAAAGGCAGAACAAACTCATATTGCTGTGGGCAACTACTTTTGATAGAAATCAATCCCTGTCTTTTTTCAGGGAGCAGGTGTCCTTTGTCTGGCTATCACGTGCATTCCATGTGGTTATGAAGAGAGCATTGAGTTTTGGCAGGTCCAGACTTTAAAATATCGGGAGGAATAGCACGTGCTTGGTTGGCATCCTCAATCTTTTGGGATTTCTGGGATGTGCTCAGGCACATCATTCCTTAGTTCACATCCTCTTCTCTCAAGACTATCAAGTTCCTCCTTCCTCAAGATCATCCAGCAACATTATTTTCTTGGCAGCAGGACCAAAACTTCTACAAACAGGCCTACCCAGAGCCTAGCCTAGTCTAAATGAAGTATGTAAAGAAAGATGGAAATGAGGTTTTTAGGATAATTCACATCCAAATTTAGGAAAACGGGATATCTTTCTAGAAATACAACTCTTTTCAATTCTCAAGGCTCGCAAAGCTTCATTTTAAAATTTTGCTGATATTTCTTTATCTACTTTTTCCTGGGTTTTGTACCTATTTTAAATTAGTTCTGGTTTACAATTGCACAACATTCAAAGAAAACAAAAGTAAATACTCATCACATTTGTTGTAGCTCATTAACCTACTATTGAGCTGAGTTTTGATATTTTCCTAATCGTTGCGGGTATACAGAGCGTTTTTTATTCATTCCAAAACTACTTTCAAACCTACCTAACACTGTTTTATGTGAAAGCTAGTGGAGAATCTATATCTATATTGCTTGCAGTGAACAACCCAGCAGCAATCAGAGAATGTCCACATTATAAGGAGTGCCCATGGAGATACTATGAAGTACAGCTGTTTCACAGAAAAAGAATTTAACTGGTTTTGGTTGTTTGTTTTGTGTTTGGTTGGTTTGGGGGTTTTGGGGTTTTGTTTTTTTTCTTTGGTTTGGCTTTTTGTTTTGTTTGGGGTTTTTGATTTTTTTTTTTTTTTTTTTTTTTTTTTCTTTGGTTCTTTTTGTTTGTTTGAGTTTTTTGAGGGATTTTTTGGTTTTATTTATTTATTTATTTATTTATTTATTTTAACTAGGCAGTTTCCACAAAGTTTTTCCAAAAAGACAAGTCTTTCTACATCTACTTTTAAGGTCATTAATATCTGTCTTCTACCCCAAAAAGACCTTTTGAAAGGTTAGACACATTTTAGTTGTACTTTCTGGGCTTAAGCACTGCTGTTCTCTTGCAAAGTTCTCGTTTTTTCTTTCAGGTCACACAAAAATTTTGTTAGAATTTGTAAAAACTCCATACAAAGCATTCCACCCCAACCACCCCTATGATATAAGGTGGCTAGAGGACTTGAAGTCAGATGTACACCTATTGGAGCCCTTGGAAGAACCATCCCACATATCATCCTCTTCATAGACATACAGAAGGTTCAGAACCTGAATTTCCACAGGTTTTCTATTTTTCCTACTAATAAGTAAGCTTCTCAGATTACCTGGGTTCAGGTTGTAAACTGGAGAGTGATAGGAAAAAATCAACAAAATGCTAAAGGAAAGAATAGGGTTACATTTTCTCAAAGATTTCTTTAAGCTATTATCTTATACCAATGGTTTGAAGAGTTGATGTGGTTTAGAAAATTTTCAAAGTTTATGTGGGTGAAGGAAAGAAAAAAAACTTCTTCTAATTTACTTCTAATACATTTCTATAGAGATGTGGTTTAGACAGAGCATGCAGTTGATGACAGACAAAGAAGCACAAATTTGGACAGAAATACTGGGGATTAGGTTTCACCTCATTGGCAGGGTGTCCAACTGTATGGAGGCCAGACAAGCAAGGATAAGGAGAAAAAATTGTCCCTCTTATTTCAGAACTGTGCTTTATCCATCCCAAAGTGGAGTGAATCAATAGCTGCACTTGGCCTTCTCTGGTTGGAATGCCCGATATCTCATCCCTGCCATTGTGTCAGGCAGACTGTGTTGGCAAAAAGGGATAAGGGACACGAGCCTTCCCAGAAGTAGCAAAGTGTGCATTATCCTACCTAAGGAAGTTCTAGACCAGTACATATTTGAACGTTTTGCTCAGTTTTGCTAGAATAGGGTTTTTCTTTGATGTTCCTTGTCATGGGATTTGAGACTTTTCCCTGGGATAAGTTGCTGTCTGTTACCACAGCTGAATTTGTCTAGATGCCTGAAAGCAGTTGCATGGTACCAAGGCATGAACTATTGAATTCCTCAAAAGTGGAAGAATGGAACATTCATAACATCAACTGTTACATTGCTGAGAGACTTCACAAGATTTTGATCTTTCCTGTCTCAGGTTGAAGTGGTGGATCTGAGGAGGACGGAGAGCAGCATGTGGCTGCCACATCAAAACCCAGGAAGCTGCAAAGGTGCTGCTGATCTTGTAACCTACCACTAGCGAAGCAAAAGGCAGTTGTCCAAAACTACTTGCATTGGAATGTTAGTGTGAATGGAATGGCAGGAGAGTGGTAAGGTACTGTTTTCTATCAGTTTGCAAGCTGTGCACACCATCCCAGTGTGGCTCGGCTTGGTTGTTCGCCTTTCAGAAGGTGCCGCTCTCCGGCTCCCGGAGGTGAAGAAGCGGCTTCTTCTTCGCGCAAAGAGCATTGTGCCGATCGCAGAGCACTGTGCCGCTCGCGGTGTGCTTGGAGAGCGCTCCTGCCGAAAGAAGCCAAGGACCGGCGCTTAGCTCGGGCGAGCTCCGTATCTTCGTTTTTAGCGTCTCTTGTTGCCTATATCTAAGCAGTGTCCCTGCATCTCTCCTGTAGGCGCCTTTTAGGAGACCAGTGTAATGGTGATTAGGTCATGCCTAATCTATCTGTTCTCCAGGCTGAATAATCCCCATTTCTGCAACCCGGCCTCGTGGTTGAATTCAGGATCCTTAGTTCTGCTTTCTTCCTCTTTTATGCACTTACAACTGCTCTTTCACCCAGGTTTTTAGTCATTCTAGGAATTGGGAATATTACAGCCATCACCATGGAAAACAAGTAACTTTTTTGAGTGCTCTTTACCCATCCCATTATGTTAATTAGCAATACTATAAACTCTGCTGAAAAATAGCAAAGTTCAAAACTGTCAGCTGGGAGTGATTTTTCTCATCTCATTTGTCATCATATCTCAGCTATTATCAATATTTGGATTGTTTCTGAATAAACAATAAGTGGAAATAAATGGTCTTTTCATGTGTTGTTATGTAGAGGAAAGATTTTATTTTGAAGCTTCAATTCTCACAACTATAAAATGCATTTTAAAAATAAAGGGCAGATGAGATAAGTAAGTGAGTACAAATGTACCTCTGAAGGACAATATGATCCCAAAACCAGTTATAAAATAATTTTCACAACTACTGAAAGAGCTAACTTTAATATCTTAGATGTCTGAAAACAAAAAAAAAGCTCATGATTAAGCATATCTTGAAATTAGGTTTGAGAAACTTGTCAAAACAACCCATTTTTAATTTCATGATTTTTAGCTTTCCATTGATAAAAAAGCTTTGAAACAATGTCCTAGGTGGGGTCCTGGTAGTCACTGAAACAAACAGTCACTTACAGGCATGAAATACCACTTGGTAATCTAGCACGTTCAACATTGCAAATATTGAATAATTGACATTAATCGATATTGCTGTTGACCTCATTTGTCTTCTTATTTCAATCTAAGAGGAAACAAAACATTATCTAACTTCTGCCCACAGAATGGCAGGTATCACAGAAAGGAAAAATTCTTAATTAAAGGCAATTATGAAAATGTGGTCAGAAAAATGATGGTTTCCTCTGTATGGCCTCATCAAGAGCACACACTCACTGGAGAAACGTCACTTAGTCAGTGATGAAATGCAGAAGCTGCATTAATGCAGATGTCGCCTTGCTCTGCTCCTCAACTTCTTGAAGTCTTGGGAAGTCCATTTCCTTTCAGCATTGCTGCCTGACACTCAGATAGGAGCTGCAGAAGGGGAAAGTGCATGCTGGGCAGATCTTAACTCGGGCACAGATGTGGCTTCCAAGCACATCTTTAAAAGAACCGTAGAAACATTCATGTAGAAACACACAGGTTTCGCCGGCAGCATTTTCTAGATCTGTCCCTAACACACTAACCTTGTTCCAGTTTCCTAAGCAATGTCAACAAAAAGTACAGTAAATCCTTTTCACATCATATTGTGCAGACACACTTTAGTTATACAAATAGTCTTTCTCAACTCTTTTACCTTTTTAGAATTTCTGTAGGTTCTTAATGTTTCTTTTCAGCATGTGTTTTCTTCATTCTTCATTATACACAGTTTAGTCTAATCAGCATTAGTGTTCTGTTTAACATTGTATTTCATTTTCCATACACTTAACTTTATTCACTGTACACACATCTCTCTTAATCCATTTAATGACTAATAATCTTGATGTGGCTTCTGTGTCTTTGCAATGATTATGGTTATATGCATTGCAAGAAAATGTTTTTCTGTAAATATAATTGATAGCCCTTGTTGTTTTTTTTTCAGGAGGACTAATAAAACTGGTTAGCAGGCACATCTTCTAGTTGGAGCCTGTCAGAACCTTTACCTATTTTTTTGTCTTGGGCATGGCCATGACTGTCTTGCAACATTTGTGAAGCTCTCTGCAAATTTTCCTATTTCTCATTCTTTTTCGAATCACAGAATGCATAAGGTTGGAAAAGGCCACTAAGATCAAGCCCAACTATTAATTTAGTGACACCAAGTTCACTGCTAAACCATGTCCCCTATCAACACTCTTTTTGAATGCTTCCAGGGATAAGGATTCCACTGTTTCCCAGGGAGGACGGTTCCAGCGCCAAGCAACCCTTTCAGAAAAGACATATTTTTTCCCCAATATCTAATCTTAACATAATATTTATAGGATATTTGATGTTGAATGAGTTTCATATCTCTTTCCTGTCCAGAAAGACAAATATCCTTCATGAAAAAAAAAAGTGAAAAGCCATTCTGAAAACACTATTATTTATAGAAGCAAAAATTATTCTGTCTAACTGAGAGAGATACCCAGTACTCATTATAGCACAGGAAGTGAACAGAGAATATCCTGGTCTCATTGCTGCGCACTTTTTTTATCACACTGAGCTCTGGTCTTCTGCAACAGCTTGTGCTGATCAGTTGTGCAGGATTTTGCGCTTCTGGTAAAAGTATTCACCGTCCCAGATTTTCTGAATGTTAATTCAAGATAGCCTGCTCTTTCCTTTATAATGTGTGAGTGAAAAGTAAGTCAAACAAAACAAAACAACAACAACAAGAAAAAAAAAAAAAAAAAAAAAAAAAAAAAAAAACATAAACCCAAACAAAATAAACTCCAACAATAGCAAAAAAACCCCCAAAACCCCAAAACCTGAAACAAATGGAAGCAACCCAAAGGTTTTTATCTCCTTATGTACTAGTTCCTTTACTCCAGAAAGTTCTTCTACTCCACGGTTGTACTGCAGTTTAACTGCTAAACACTTCACTGAGTTTAAATTTCTATTCATTACTACCCACTGTAGCTGCTGTATTCTGCTGGGTTTTCTTTTCACCTAATCATGGGAAGATGACTAAGTAGCATCAGTTCTTAGACAATGAAATTGAATTATTCTCCCAACCTATGAGTTTTGGCTCCTAACCAGAAGGCATACTGATATATCAAGTTGTTTGACACAGAGAGATGCTGTCAAGCTGTTTCTAAATGCACTTTTAGATACTAAAGTTTCAGATTGGCAGCATGATGTTGCATTCCTAATTGATGTCAGATGCCCGTAATCACTGTTGACTTTAGGAGAGTTCATAAGTAACGCCTCCCGTATGTTTTTAATGAATAATTTTCTTCTATCCTCTAAATGAATCTTCTCTGGTGTTTGCTTAGTTAAAGCAGTCTTAAGAAGTGGTGGTATAAAATCAGGCCATCTCAGACAACTGATACAATAAGAGAATATTAATTCATATTGTAATCTCAGGAGACTATTCCTTTGATTTCATATTTTCCTATTTTGATCAATTCTTTTGAGGAAAATGTATTTTGAGTTTCAGGATGAATGCCAAAAAGAACAGCATTTGAGGACCTATTTGATTTTCTCTGTATTCCCAAGTCCTACAATAGTGATGTTATGCATGGTTGGGATAAACTCAGTACTCAGAAGAGGTTCCTTACCCTGAGCTTGCATCTGGAAGACAGAACCTCTTTTAATATATTCTAATATATTTTTATTTTTCACATCAGAGTTTTTGATTTAAAAATACGTAAAATGCCAAAGGACGTGTAGGTATATGCATATCCAGGCTATAAAAAACATCCTTGTTCCAATTACTTTACAGCTTCAGCAGAAAAGAAAAAAGCATTGCAACAAAGAAATTCATATACAGAGAGATTAAGATTTATTATGCCAATGAGATTAAAAAAAATTATGCAGTCTTCTGTTAGATACACATGAATTGATAACCAGTAATTTACTTCAAATGAATAATAACCAGTTCTGAAACTTATCCCTTCTCTGGATCAGATTGGTGGATCTGAGCAGTGAATATTTAACCTGAACAGAACTATGGTGATTTACATCACCTGAGCATGCAGCTTGCCTTTTGGTCCAAATAACTGGGCACACTCCCTGCCATTTCTATGGATTTAAATCTCTCCTCACTAAAAAAAAACTCATTGCCTGGTATTTCCTCTTGCAGAGTGGAGATAAATAGCAGGGACAGTATATTTTGCACATAGGAAAATAGTCTTGCTTTCCATCTCTCTTGTGATGAGAGACCATGGAGTAAAAATCTACAGTCAGACAACAGAATCATAAAATCGTGGAATGCTTTGGGTTGGAAGGGACCTCAAAGATCATCTAGTTCCAAAGCCCGGAAATGGGCAGGGACACTTTCCTACTAGGTTACTTAGACACCCATGCAAACTGGCCTTGAACACTTCCAGGGATGGGGCAGCCACAGCTTCTCTGGACAGCCTGTTCCAGCAGCTCACCACACACACAACAAAGAATTTCTTCCTAATATCTAACCTAAATTTCCCCTTTCCATCTGAAGCCATTGCTCCCTGTCCTATTGCTACAGTTCCTGGATCCATCTCCAGCTTCCCTGTAGGCCCCTTCAGATACTGGGACCTTCTTTGAGGTCTCTACAAAACCTTCTCCTCTCCAGGCTGAATAGTCCAAACTTTCACCCTGGAAGTTGATCCTTATCAACTTCATGCCTTCCTTTGGACTTGCTCCAGGAGTTTCATGCCCTTCAAATTTTGGGGACCCCAGCCCTGGATACAGCACAGCATGTAGCTTCTCCCAGCAGAGCAGAGGAGTAGAATCTCCTCCTTTGACCTGCTGGCCATGGGGCTTGGATGCAGCCCAAGATTTGTTTGGCATTTTGGGCTGTGAGCGCTCACTGCTGGTTCACGTTGAGTTTTTCATCAACCAACACCCCCAAGTCCTTCTCCTCAGTGCTCCAATCACTTCTCCACCCAACCTGTGGACATGTCTAGGATTGCCCTGACCTTCTACAAGGTGTAGAAACTTGTACTTGGCCTTGTTGAAATTCTTGATGCCCACACAGACCCACCTCTCCAGCCTGTCAATGTCCCCTTGCAACCTTGTCACTTGTGCAGAGCAGGTTTTGCTGGAGAAGAACATACGTGCACATCCACCCTACTGAACAGTGTTAGTTGGAAATTATTAAGGTTATTTTATACAATGCTCTTGTCAGAATGTGTGTACCAGCAGTCTCTGGACAGTCTGACCACCCTGCAACTGTCCTTCGGTGTAATATTCCTCTGGAAAACCCTCTCTCTAAAGTCTTACATTTTACAAAAAGTACAAAGGACGCGCGAGGGAGCAGGGAGTACAGTGCTGGATGCTCCCGGAGAAGCTTCTCATAGGCTGCTAATTTACGGGTGCAACAAGTCACCAATTAACTCTTTTCCTGAGAGTTAGTTGATGCAGTGGTCTAAGAGTTTCCTTCCTCCTCTTCTCCAAGGTGCTGGCAGAGTCACAGCATGCCTCTGAAGGGAGTGCTGCTGAACGGAGCTCCGTGCAGTCCAGAGGAATTTCCTGGGGCTGCAGGGAGTACTCAAAGTGGCAGTGAGGTGGTAAGTGTAGGGCCATGATTCAGGGATGAGCTTAGCATGGCTGTGTTGGGATTATGCTGCCAGTGCCACCTCCCTCCCCCCCAAAAACTCCAGAGAAAGTTCTTGACCACTTGCAGAGAAGCATAAAGTTAACAATCAGGTGTGCTCCTGTGGCCAGGGCAGCCCTGGAGGGAGAAAGAGATGGGGAGAAGGAGATATTGGGAAGGAGGTTGAAGAAGAGGGTGGTTGAGAGCAATCAGAGCCTGCTGGAGCATCCACGGTGCTGGCCATCCTTTACATTGTGCATTTTCAAATACTCAAAATTTGGTTTTTTAGGAACAAGAATTCTACTACTCTTTTCGATTAAAACCTTACGGGAAAAGGGTTTTTCCACCTTCTGCAAAACTCTTTATACATCACTCAGATTTTCTGAAGAACAGATGACTGTCTATAGGAGTGAGTTCTAACAAGGATGGTCTCAGAAGAAACACGTATAATTTCAGAAGTAATTTTCAAATTTAGTCAGCCAGATCCAAGTGGCTGTACTTAAATCTCCTACTAGCCATTTGGCTTCTAAATCATGAGGCAGAATCATGAATAACAGATGTTTTGTGATGAGGAGTGACTAAGAGCTGAGTACTTCGTTGAGATCTGAGTATTTTAGACCATGACAGCCTTCTAGGTAGCTGGGCATAAAAATTACCCTTCTTCCTCCTGCTCTCAAATCTTATGCTGGAGATGAGAGTGTAGTTTGTTATTGCTACTGAGACTTTTGCTGGAAATTTTTTTAACGTCTCCCTGTAATTTTTTTAGAGAATCAAATTTGATTTCTTCCCCTTACTTCTCCCATCTTCAAGAAGTCTACTTTGGAAATATAATGAGCTCTTCAGGCATTTTTATTTTGTTCTGCTTTGAAGAAAAAAAGCACTGTAAATCACCTAGAAAATGCTTTCCATGGAAAAATATTTTCCAAGCAGATAAAATTCACCCTTTCAAAAACACTTCTCTCCACTGCTGTGATGCATGCAAATTTTGTTTTACAAACAATGGCTTTGGTTTGAAAATGAAAGAAAGGTTTCACTTCACTGACTGACATTATTTTGCTTGGCTTTATAGAAGACTATTAGAAGGCTAAAATCATCACCTACAATTAATGATGCGTCAATGTTTACACAGGTCCATTCATATGATGGTACAACCTGGATAGAGATTATCTCTTTCAAAGTGGGAAAGGCAGGCTCCTACTTAGCACTGCTTAAGCTGTAGCATCTCAATGTTAACAGAGGGTTAAATCTGCACTGGTGAAAATTGACATGAACATATTGATTTTGATTAAATATTGTTACAAGGCAGATTTTACGCTGCATGTTTTCCTCGTCTCTCAGTGTTTTTAATTTCTGAGGCTTGTTATGTTAATTCCAGTACTACTTAGATTTGATCATAACTACCAAAAAGTGCATCTTTTAAGAACTAGCTTGAATTTTAACCATGAGAGTGATGCTGTCATTCCCTGCCTAGAACTTTAGGACTGACATCTCTTTTATGTAGAAAATGTTCTATGGGTTCCTAGCTTTGCTGTTGCACTGTGAGTAAGGTGGGATTCAGGCACCTGGTGTTCAAAAGAATGAGAGTCATCTACACCTTCAGCACTGGAATTGGTCTGCTAGAGCCAACAGGTTATAGAGCCTCCTGATGCAGTGGTGAGTATTGGTGTAAAATTCAAAGTCAGCCAAGACATGCAGCACGTAGTGAACTAACAGTTAAAAGGGCAGAATTGTTAGATTAGTTATACATGATGTGGGCAGTTCTTGATTTCATGCTGAACATTGTAGACATAAGAAATGTGACAGTATTCACTGTCACACAGCAAATGTATCTTTTCTGTTCATTTCAGTTCCATCACAAAAGAGCATTCATTGAAAGTTTCTTTGATATTAACTCCTGTGAAGTAATAAAAAAAAAACAGTGGACTCCTAGTGATAAAACAACTCAACAACAAAAATGATTCAAATTCTGAAAAGTTGAACAATGTTCAAACTTTGGTGCAATCTCGTGTAATCCAAAATGGCAAAAAGTGTAAAAATCTTGCAAAGACATATAGGGTCCATCTTATTAAGGGTGTGTGATTAACAACAGAGATGTTTGTGAAATGGAGGCTCGACTGGAGCTTTATCATTTTAGTGCATCAGTTAGATAGTCACTTGATGCAATTAAATGACTCTACTTGATAGAGCAGGCAGCAAAATTTTAATGGGCATTTGCCTTCTACATTTTCCTCTAGAGATGGAGGTTTTTAATAGGAAAGACTGTGGCCAGAAAATCTGGAGAGGAGCAACGTACCATAAAACTGGAAAGTAGCTTGTCTTGCATCATTTGCTTTTCTGAAAATACTACCTCATATGTGTACAGAAAAGAAAAAAACAAAAACCAACAAAAATCAACTAGAAAAAGTACTCTTAAACATATAATGGGGTAATAATAATAGGTTTTTAAAACTCTGCAGATTGTTTTTTCCAAATTCCTCTCCCAGCCATGTCCTAAAGAACATTTTTTCACAGAGAAAATGGCTGCAAGATTGATGGAGTTCCATTCAATAATCATATGTTGATTAGCATACGCTTAATAAAAAGCTTATTAACACATGCTCCAGTCTAAGCATGTCACTCAGAGAAGGTATAACAATATTGATGCTTTTTTTTACTGCGACAGAAACATGGGTACACTGGTTCTGCAATTTTAAAATCATCAGGAAATAAAAATATAAGAAGCAATGCCACATTTTTTATGTTATAAAATGGAGATTAGAATGGGTTTCAGTAATTCTTCTTGCTCCTATTCATTTGAAATTACAGTACCTAACTGTTTTTTTCTCTCATAAATGCCACTTCAAGTGATGCTTTATTGCCTTCGGCTATGAAAGAGGACAATACATTTTAATTTGTATTGCTATAATTAAGCCTGAAATTTGATTTGATTTGATTTTTATATAGTCTCCTGGTCAGGCATTGTGATGATGATATTTTGCTGTTCAGAATTCAGGACTACAAAAAAATACTATTTTGGCCAGAGTAATGTGACTGGTGATGCAAGATTTGCAGTTCTAACAGGTGTTATTTTCTCTCTGTCACTTTCACCAATCTCATAGGTTTTTTTTTTTTTTTTTTTTTTTTTTATTTTTTAAGTGAATTTCAATGTCATTTTTCCTCAATTAAATTCCAGGTATATGATACAGATAATAGCTGGACTTTAGACTCATTTAACTTTAACTGTAGTACCAAATCCTTTAGCTGATGGAGAACAGCAGTACCTTAATCCCATTTTATCCTGCAGGAGATTGACTTTCTCTGGTTCCATTTGATGACAAGAAAAAAAAACATGAAAGGCAGAACAAACTCATATTGCTGTGGGCAACTACTTTTGATAGAAATCAATCCCTGTCTTTTTTTCAGGGAGCAGGTGTCCTTTGTCTGGCTATCACGTGCATTCCATGTGGTTATGAAGAGAGCATTGAGTTTTGGCAGGTCCAGACTTTAAAATATCGGGAGGAATAGCACGTGCTTGGTTGGCATCCTCAATCTTTTGGGATTTCTGGGATGTGCTCAGGCACATCATTCCTTAGTTCACATCCTCTTCTCTCAAGACTATCAAGTTCCTCCTTCCTCAAGATCATCCAGCAACATTATTTTCTTGGCAGCAGGACCAAAACTTCTACAAACAGGCCTACCCAGAGCCTAGCCTAGTCTAAATGAAGTATGTAAAGAAAGATGGAAATGAGGTTTTTAGGATAATTCACATCCAAATTTAGGAAAACGGGATATCTTTCTAGAAATACAACTCTTTTCAATTCTCAAGGCTCGCAAAGCTTCATTTTAAAATTTTGCTGATATTTCTTTATCTACTTTTTCCTGGGTTTTGTACCTATTTTAAATTAGTTCTGGTTTACAATTGCACAACATTCAAAGAAAACAAAAGTAAATACTCATCACATTTGTTGTAGCTCATTAACCTACTATTGAGCTGAGTTTTGATATTTTCCTAATCGTTGCGGGTATACAGAGCGTTTTTATTCATTCCAAAACTACTTTCAAACCTACCTAACACTGTTTTTATGTGAAAGCTAGTGGAGAATCTATATCTATATTGCTTGCAGTGAACAACCCAGCAGCAATCAGAGAATGTCCACATTATAAGGAGTGCCCATGGAGATACTATGAAGTACAGCTGTTTCACAGAAAAAAAATTTAACTGGTTTTGGTTGTTTGTTTTGTGTTTGGTTGGTTTGGGGGTTTTGGGGTTTTGTTTTTTTTTTGGTTTGGCTTTTTGTTTTGTTTGGGGTTTTTTTTTTTTTTTTTTTTTTTTCCTTTGGTTCTCTTTTTTTGTTGTTTGAGTATTTTTGAGGATTTTTTGGGTTTTTTTTATTTATTTATTTATTTATTTATTTTTTTAACTAGGCAGTTTCCACAAAGTTTTTCCAAAAAGACAAGTCTTTCTGCATCTACTTTTAAGGTCATTAATATCTGTCTTCTACCCCCAAAAGACCTTTTGAAAGGTTAGACACATTTTAGTTGTACTTTCTGGGCTTAAGCACTGCTGTTCTCTTGCAAAGTTCTCGTTTTCTTTCAGGTCACACAAAAATTTTGTTAGAATTTGTAAAAACTCCATACAAAGCATTCCACCCCAACCACCCCTATGATATAAGGTGGCTAGAGGACTTGAAGTCAGATGTACACCTATTGGAGCCCTTGGAAGAACCATCCCACATATCATCCTCTTCATAGACATACAGACGGTTCAGAACCTGAATTTCCACAGGTTTTCTATTTTTCCTACTAATAAGTAAGCTTCTCAGATTACCTGGGTTCAGGTTGTAAACTGGAGAGTGATAGGAAAAAAAAATCAACAAAATGCTAAAGGAAAGAATAGGGTTACATTTTCTCAAAGATTTCTTTAAGCTATTATCTTATACCAATGGTTTGAAGAGTTGATGTGGTTTAGAAAATTTTCAAAGTTTATGTGGGTGAAGGAAAGAAAAAAAAACTTCTAATTTTCTTCTAATACATTTCTATAGAGATGTGGTTTAGACAGAGCATGCAGTTGATGACAGACAAAGAAGCACAAATTTGGACAGAAATACTGGGGATTAGGTTTCACCTCATTGGCAGGGTGTCCAACTGTATGGAGGCCAGACAAGCAAGGATAAGGAGAAAAATTGTCCCTCTTATTTCAGAACTGTGCTTTATCCATCCCAAAGTGGAGTGAATCAATAGCTGCACTTGGCCTTCTCTGGTTGGAATGCCCGATATCTCATCCCTGCCATTGTGTCAGGCAGACTGTGTCGGCAAAAGGGATAAGGGACACGAGCCTTCCCAGAAGTAGCAAAGTGTGCATTATCCTACCTAAGGAAGTTCTAGACCAGTACATATTTGAACGTTTTGCTCAGTTTTGCTGGAATAGGGTTTTTCTTTGATGTTCCTTGTCATGGGATTTGAGACTTTTCCCTGGGATAAGTTGCTGTCTGTTACCACAGCTGAATTTGTCTAGATGCTTGAAAGCAGTTGAATGGTACCAAGGCATGAATTATTGAATTCCTCAAAAGGAAGAATGGAACATTCATAACATCAACTGTTACATTGCTGAGAGACTTCACAAGATTTTGATCTTTCCTGTCTCAGGTTGAAGTGGTGGATCTGAGGAGGACGGAGAGCAGCATGTGGCTGCCACATCAAAACCCAGGAAGCGGCAAAGGTGCTGCTGATCTTGTAACCTACCACTAGCGAAGCAAAAGGCAGTTGTCCAAAACTACTTGCATTGGAATGTTAGTGTGAATGGAATGGCAGGAGAGTGGTAAGGTACTGTTTTCTATCAGTTTGCAAGCTGTGCACACCATCATCCCAGTGTGGCTCGGCTTGGTTGTTCGCCTTTCAGAAGGTGCCGCTCTCTCCGGCTCCCGGAGGTGAAGAAGCGGCTTCTTCGCGCAAAGAGCATTGTGCCGATCGCAGAGCACTGTGCCGCTCGCGGTGTGCTTCGAAACGCGGCTCCTGCCGAAAGAAGCCAAGGACCGGCGCTTAGCTCGGGCGAGCTCCGTATCTTCGTTTTTAGCGTCTCTTGTTGCCTATATCTAAGCAGTGTCCCTGCATCTCTCCTGTAGGCGCCTTTTAGGAGACCAGTGTAATGGTGATTAGGTCATGCCAAATCTATCTGTTCTCCAGGCTGAATAATCCCCATATGTGCAACCTGGCCTCGTAGTTGAATTCAGGATCCTTAGTTCTGCTTTCTTCCTCTTTTATGCACTTACAACTGCTCTTTCACCCAGGTTTTTAGTCATTCTAGGAATTGGGAATATTACAGCCATCACCATGGAAAACAAGTAACTTTTGAGTGCTCTTTACCCATCCCATTGTGTTAATTAGCAATACTATAAACTCTGCTGAAAATTAGCAAAGTTCAAAACTGTCAGCTGGGAGTGATTTTTCTCTCATCTCATTTGTCATCATATCTCAGCTATTATCAATATTTGGATTGTTTCTGAATAAACAATAAGTGGAAATAAATGGTCTTTTCATCTGTTGTTATGTAGAGGAAAGATTTTATTTTGAAGCTTCAATTCTCACATCTATAAAATGCATTTTAAAAAATAAGGGCAGATGAGATAAGTAAGTGAGTACAAATGTACCTCTGAAGGACAATATGATCCCAAAACCAGTTATAAAATAATTTTCACAACTACTGAAAGAGCTAACTTTAATATCTTAGATGTCTGAAAACAAAAAAGGCTCATGATTAAGCATATCTTGAAATTAGGTTTGAGAAACTTGTCAAAACAACCCATTTTTTTAATTTCATGATTTTTAGCTTTCCATTGATAAAAAGCTTTGAAACAATGTCCTAGGTGGGGTCCTGGTAGTCACTGAAACAAACAGTCACTTACAGGCATGAAATACCACTTGGTAATCTAGCACGTTCAAGATTGCAAATATTGAATAATTGACATTAATCGATATTGCTGTTGACCTCATTTGTCTTCTTGTTTCAATCTAAGAGGAAACAAAACATTATCTAACTTCTGCCCACAGAATGGCAGGTATCACAGAAAGGAAAAATTCTTAATTAAAGGCAATTATGAAAATGTGGTCAGAAAGATGATGGTTTCCTCTGTATGGCCTCATCAAGAGCACACACTCACTGGAGAAACGTCACTTAGTCCGTGATGAAATGCAGAAGCTGCATTAATGCAGATGTCGCCTTGCTCTGCTCCTCAACTTCTTGAAGTCTTGGGAAGTCCATTTCCTTTCAGCATTGCTGCCTGACACTCAGGTAGGAGCTGCAGAGGGGAAGTGCATGCTGGGCAGATCTTTCCTCGGGCACAGATGTGGCTTCCATGCACATTTTTAAAAGAACCGTAGAAACATTCATGTAGAAACACACAGGTTTCGCCGGCAGCATTTTCTAGATCTGTCCCTAACACACTAACCTTGTTCCAGTTTCCTAAGCAATGTCAACAAAAAGAACAGTAAATCCTTTTCACATCATATTGTGCAGACAGACACACTTTAGTTATACAAATAGTCTTTCTCAACTCTTTTACCTTTTTAGAATTTCTGTAGGTTCTTAATGTTTCTTTTCAGCATGTGTTTTCTTCATTCTTCATTATACACTGTTTAGTCTAATCAGCATTAGTGTTCTGTTTAACATTGTATTTCATTTTCCATACACTTAATTTTATTCACTGTACACATATCTCTCTTAATCCATTTAATGACTAATAATCTTGATGTGGCTTCTGTGTCTTTGCAATGATTATGGTTATATGCATTGCAAGAAAATGTTTTTCTGTAAATATAATTGGTAGCCCTTGTTGTTTTTTCAGGAGGACTAATAAAACTGGTGAGCAGGCATATCTTCTAGTTGGAGCCTGTCAGAACCTTTACCTATGTTTTTGTCTTGGGCATGGCCATGACTGTCTTGCAACATTTGTGAAGCTCTCTGCAAATTTTCCTATTTCACATTCTTTCGAAACACAGAATTCGTAAGGTTGGAAAAGGCCACTAAGATCAAGCCCAACTATTAATTTAGTGACACCAAGTTCACTGCTAAACCATGTCCCTATCAACACTCTTTGTGAACCCTTCCAGGGATAAGGATTCCACTGCTTCCCAGGGCAGACGGTTCCAGCACAAAGCAACCCTTTCAGAAAAGACATATTTTTCCCCCCAATATCTAATCTTAACATAATATTTATAGGATATTTGATGTTGAATGAGTTTCATATCTCTTTCCTGTCCAGAAAGACAAATATCCTTCATGAAAAGAGGTGAAAAAGCCATTCTGAAAACACTATAAATTATAGAAGCAAAAATTATTCTGTCTAATTGAGAGAGATACCCAGTACTCATTATAGCACAGGAAGTGAACAGAGAATATCCTGGTCTCATTGCTGCGCACTCTTTTTATCACACTGAGCTCTGGTCTTCTGCAACAGCTTGTGCTGATCAGTTGTGCAGGATTTTGCGCTTCTGGTAAAAGTATTCACCGTCCCAGATTTTCTGAATGTTAATTCAAGATAGCCTGCTCTTTCCTGAATAATGTGTGAGTGAAAGTAAGTCAAACAAATCAAGACAACAACAACACAAAAAAAAGAAAAAAAACAGAAAAGGAAAAAAAAAAGAAAACATAAACGCAAACAAAATAAACTCCAACAATAGCAAAAACACCCCCAAAACCCCAAAACCTGAAACAAATGGAAGCAACCCAAAGGTTTTTTTCTCCTTATGTACTAGTTCCTTCACTCCAGAAAGTTCTTCTACTCCACGGTTGTACTGCAGTTTAACTGCTAAACACTTCACTGAGTTTAAATTTCTATTCATTACTACCCACTGTAGCTGCTGTATTCTGCTGGGTTTTCTCTTTCACCTAATCATGGGAAGATGACTAAGTAGCATCAGTTCTTAGACAATGAAATTGAATTATTCTCCCAACCTATGAGTTTTGGCTCCTAACCAGAAGGCATACTGATATATCATGTTGTTTGACACAGAGAGATGCTGTCAAGCTGTTTCTAAATGCACTTTTAGATACTAAAGTTTCAGATTGGCAGCATGATGTTACATTCCTAATTGATGTCAGATGCCCGTAATCACTGTTGACTTTAGGAGAGTTCATAAGTAACGCCTCCCCGTATGTTTTAAATGAATAATATTCTTCTATCCTGTAAATGAATCTTCTCTGGTGTTTGCTTAGTTAAAGCAGTCTTAAGAAGTGCTGGTATAAAATCAGGCCATCTCAGACAACTGATACAATAAGAGAATATTAATTCATATTGTAATCTCAGGAGACTATTCCCTTTGATTTCATATTTTCCTATTTTGATCAATTCTTTTGAGGAAAATGTATTTTGGAGTTTCAGGATGAATGCCAAAAAGAACAGCATTTGAGGACCTATTTGATTTTCTCTGTATTCCCAAGTCCTACAATAGTGATGTTATGCATGGTTGGGATAAACTCAGTACTCAGAAGAGGTTCCTTACCCTGAGCTTACATCTGGAAGACAGAACCTCTTTTAATATATTCTAATATATTTTTATTTTTCACATCAGAGTTTTTGATTTAAAAATACGTAAAATGCCAAAGGACGTGTAGGTATATGCATATCCAGGCTATAAAACATCCTTGTTCCAATTACTTTACAGCTTCAGCAGAAAAGAAAAGCATTGCAACAAAGAAATTCATATACAGAGAGATTAAGATTTATTATGCCAATGAGATTAAAATAAATTATGCAGTCTTCTGTTAGATACACATGAATTGATAACCAGTAATTTACTTCAAATGAATAATAACCAGTTCTGAAACTTATCCCTTCTCTGGATCAGATTGGTGGATCTGAGCAGTGAATGTTTAACCTGAACAGAACTATGGTGATTTACATCACCTGAGCATGCAGCTTGCCTTTTGGTCCAAATAACTGGGCACACTCCCTGCCATTTCTATGGATTTAAATCTCTCCTCACTAAAAAAACTCATTGCCTGGTATTTCCTCTTGCAGAGTGGAGATAAATAGCAGGGACAGTATATTTTGCACATAGGAAAATAGTCTTGCTTTCCATCTCTCTTGTGATGAGAGACCATGGAGTAAAAATCTACAGTCAGACAACAGAATCATAAAATCGTGGAATGCTTTGGGTTGGAAGGGACCTCAAAGATCATCTAGTTCCAAAGCCCGGAAATGGGCAGGGACACTTTCTACTAGGTTACTTAGACAC
>JALJVW010001576.1:0-26859 GCA_024865655.1 Emberiza elegans | reverse complement strand
CTCTGAGCTGGCAGAGAGACCTCAGTCCTCACTGAAATGGCTGAAGCTGAAGGTGCTGAGTCATGAACCAGCTCCATTACCTGCCATCTACAAACTGCCCTCTGCAGTGAGCAGCAGCTGCTCCAATTCGACCATCAGCTCTGGCAGGAAGGGCTGGGAGGGACAGAGCTCCCTACGAGGCCTGCAGGCTGCACCAGCTTGGCTAAGGAATGGATCCACAGTGCTCTCTCTCTCTCCTCTTAGGACACGCTAATCAGGGGTCATTCAAGCTTCTCCTTCTGATACTGGAGTTACTGTGATTTTTCAATTGGTTGGCTTCTGATGTGGTGCTCCTTGTTTTTCTTGTGGGTCAGGAGCAATACCAGCAGACTGGTACTACATTCAGTCAGTGATCTGGACTTCTACCCTGACTTTTTGCTCTTTTTTCCCCCTGTTCCTTCAAGAGTCACTCATGCTGGCCTCCCCTGGCACCCTGCAGCAAATTTATCCACCAACTTCAGCACAAAACTGGGACCCCCAGCTTGGTGACACAACTCCCACAAGGTCAGGTTTATTCCCTGCTCTCTCGCCCCAGCAGAGGACTCAGTGTCAGAGCCTCTCAAGAAGCGTGGAGGGCAGGGCTCAGGGAGGTTGTGCCAGTGCAGGATTTGAACTAAAGGCATCAGGAAGCACCAACCCTGCTCAGAGCAGCCATCTCATAGCTCTCTAAATCGGTGTGGGCTCTGTCCTTACCAGGCTCCTCGGGCTCCTGGGAACTGTTCCTGCAGCTCTCAGTGCCAAATGAAGCTTCCTCTGCTGCAGCTCTGTTCACAGGCTCCCCTCCTGAAGAATCAGAGGCAACACCAACATTGTCCTGAGCAGAAAAACAGAAAGAAAGGAACCCAAAGATCACTCACTATTTTACTGGAATCATATCAGGGATACAATAACTGTCCTTCTCCACTCCCAAAGGACATGGAGCTCGGAGGAGGGAACACTGCCCCCACGGTTCACATGACAAGCCTTTTAAAGTCAGCATTCAGGGGGCCTAGGTGAAACTGAAGCTCTTACAAAATGACTTTGAGACAAAAGAGGAACACAGAAAACCACAAGACACCAAGCGAGGGGACGTGCCCTCACGCTCTGACCCTGCCTTATCCCAGAGCTGTGAGAAATCAGCCAGCACAAAGCCAGGGGCTCTCCTTGCTGCCGGTACAGCTGCCAGCAAGGGCAGAGCTTGCTCCCAGCCCTGCCCAGGGCTGTGTGCTGCAAACCCACAGGCAAAGCACACATTTCTGCCTGGGAGTGTCAGCACCCCCAGCCAACTGCTCACACAATCCATCACAGGGTGCAGCTTCTCGGAGCCCTCTGCTGCTGCCCCACCTCTGTCATCCAGGCAAACATTTATGCACCCCCAGGGTATTTCCAGGATCACATTTGTCATCAGTGGCTAAAATCTGTAAATCGTTAGTGTAGGGAAAAAAACCAACCCAAAAGACAGGAAAAGCCAGACAACCAAGTAGTGTTTCTACTCCACTGAGGAAGTAAATGTCCACAATGAAGCAAATTACCTTTGGACACAAAGATATTCTCACTACGACCAGTTCCAGAATATTCATCTCTTCTGCCACAGCCCATCCATCAGAACCCTAAAGATTCTAAAGAGGGTTCCGAGCCTGCAATGTTTCCTTTTATTACTAAATAAAATGCTTCTCTAAATTGCTATGTGTGACTTTACAGAAGACAAAAGTCATGCCACTTGAGAATAAGGTATTGGTAAATCCAAAAAATCCCATTCCCCCCCTTGAGTCGTAATCACAAATGTACTGCAGGCAATGGGTCAGCACATCAATAGAAAGAGAGACATTCTTTGGCCAACACATATAATTGTCTGCAAAAGGACAGAGAGCTGCAGCTACAGCCCAGCCCCAGCCACGGCTCTGGGAGCGCCTACACGCACGGCAGGGCTCACACAGCAGCAGCAGCTGCAGCCCAGCCCTTGCTTTGCCTTGGCCTTCCCACCCAAAAGAGGCACAGCCCACATGTGCTGCAGCTGGAACAGAGGCACCTCTGGCATGCCCCTCCCCACACAGGATGCTTGGCCTTCAGGGCCAATTCTCCAAACACTCTTCTCCTCTTTCCCAGCAAGTAAAACCCCTTCTTCATTTCTTCTTCATCCTCTCTTTTAGAAATCTTTCTTTACCAAGAATAATTCAGTAACTAAATAATGATGAAATAAGTTCAATTCAGAAGCCTTTGCTTCTCAGCCGTGTAACAACGTTCAAAAGCTCTCAGTCCAGCCCCTTTTATCCCCATCCAATGGAATTACCTGAGCAGAGGGAGATCTTTCAGACAGGGACCTCCTGATCTCCCGAATCATTTTCTCTACGGCAAGGCCTAGATCTGCTGGTGGCCATTCCTCCTCCCCAGGTGCGTTCCGTCCTGAGCTGGAGGCCGTCCATGCTGCACAAGCTGCACTGCCAGAGGAAGCGCTGGGCCCTGAAGGGCCCGGGGTGGCTGCAAGAATCCAAACACATTGGTCAGGCTCCACAATGTGGCTGTGAGACACAGAGCTCTAGTGCTGCTGTGCATCAAACATCATGGGAAGCACACAGCAAAACCAGGCAGAGAATCTTTTGGCCTCCTAGGTGCCCCTTCCTAGTAGGCTTGAAAACTTCCAGCCAAGAATGACAGGGCCTTGCGGCAAAATACTTCAAACGGTCACTTTTCACAACCTTTTGGACAAACAAAGCTACAACTCTTTTCCTACCTTGTGCATCGTAGGCAGGGGACAGTTACAACGCAAAATACTTTCTGCAGCCAAGTCTTTTCAATGGAACCTAACAAGGGTGGTTTTGCAATGATCTGTGCTTAGGGTCACTTGTTCTTTTTATTTTAAATTCTTTCTTGAACTAGAAACAGTTTTCATAGCAGGAAAAATAGACCTTTCATATAATTTAGTTCATGCCCTTTTTTAAGGAGCACTGGGGGGCACTGGGCCTTTTAAAATGTCTTTACATCATTTAACCATGAGGGCTCAGCCCTGTCACTTCAGTCGCTGCCCTGTTGGTGACATACTGACACAGGGATTGTTGGTCTCATCACATTCTGGAGCAGTTTTTTGGACTGATTGTTTTAAAGATGCTCTGTCATCTCTGTGTGCTGGCTTTCTCCGAAAAATTGAAACCCACTACCTGGAAAATGTCTTCCCAATTAATCTTAAATAGCTTAAAACAGACTCTGAATTTGGAATGATCCACCTCAGTGGGATGGGGTCTGTTTGTCTTTAAACACAGGGTAACACCCTTCGCAGAAATGATGCCAGCAACTGAATTACAGCACAATTTCTAATGAATAGACAAAAAGGAGAAGACAGGAGTTCAGAAAAGAAGGGATCTCTTTCTTCATGTTTCATGGCCCTTATTTCCCACGTGTCCGTCTATGTGGTGCTTTATCAAGAAAAGCCTCATTTTGAAGACCTCCTTTGTAATCTCTGTGGCTCATGAGAAGCACATGAATACTAGCCCTGTGCCCTGCTAGGGATGAGGAAAGAGGTGGCTGAAAAGTGGATTGTCCATTGGAATCTTGAGTCACACCTGTAGTATATACTTATGGTTGCATTGACTTTTCCACAGTACTCTGTGGCTAAGAATGAGAAGTTACCCTTAGCTGTGTTTTAAGGATACTGAAACTTAAAAAGAAATGTGCTTGTCTTGTGTCTGGCAGCATGATTTTCCCCCATGACTCTTTTCTGTGGTACTGTTAGAATTTAATATCGATTACAAACATCACAAGGAAAAATGATGGATGTCACATTTCAGTGTTTGGGCCGAAAATTGGTTTCAAAATTAACAACAGAAAAGGTTGTTAATTTTCAGGAAAGAAAAGTCCTTAAAACCATGGTATATGGTTTTAGATTAAGATTTTTTTCTAAAATGACTTCTTTCCCCTTTTAAAAGAATTTGTAAAGAACATAAGTCAAGGTACAGGACTGATCATTTCAAGTATTATTTTTCCATATCTTTCCTTTTTACCTATATGACACTGTAACTTGTGAATCACAGTTTTTACCATTTTGAAAATGCAATTTCAGTGTTTTTCCTACTGGTGAATATTTAGCAGTTCCAAGTTAAAGAACAGACAGTTCTGAAAGTGAAATATGTTTTATGTAAGTATTCTTTTTCACACGTCTCCTGGTATTACATGCAACAGGGGCAACATTGAAACAGTCTATACAGACTTATTTTTGAGAAGCTGTTAGAAGTTATTAATATTTTCAGTATATCTGCCATACAGTAGTGTGTGTTTCAGCTGAAACTCCCCTCTGGGCTCTACTGCTTAACATGTAAGATCTCCTTGCACTGCAGGAAGACACAATTTTCACTTTCTGATTTGTACACAACTATGTCACTGCCTTCACCTTTTCATCTCACATGCTTGGACAAATTTCCCTCCTGTGACAGCAGTATCCCTTAAGGTGATGTAGGTGTGGTGGGCACGCAGCACCCAAACACTTCCCGATCTTCTGGGAGCTGGTCCTGAATCCACCCTTTCCTGTTTATTTCTACACTATACTGAATCATGATTTTAGAAGGGTTAAGATTTTACCTGAGGCTTAGAACCAATTTGTATTGAAGTTAGAGACACCAACGATAGGTTAATGATTATTAGATGCTAATTAGCTAAAGCTAATTGTTTTATTATGAGCTCATTTGTAGAAGGAAGTGGAGCAAGCGAGCCATTGTAGGAACATACTGAAACCAGTAGAACAATGCCCAGCACCTGGACTCTGTATCAATCCATCACGAAGCCAGATCATGGATCATGCCAGAGGTTCACAGAGACCTGGTGAAGACGTTCCTGACTTCATCCCTGGGAACATTGACCCAATTCAAGAGAAGACTTGTGCACATGTGAAAGACTAATAACCTCATTTTAATACAAAGCGGGGATGGGAGGTGCTATTATTGTATTATTTTGGGAAATAAATATGTATTATTTTGGGAAATATGTATTATTTTGGGAAATAAACAGAAGGCAAAAATCCTTGTACAACGTAGTCACGCATTTTGGGAATGACCACCCCTGTGCCACCCGCCAGCATAATGAACACACCTCATTCTGACTTTGACTAGTTAGAGAGTCTTTGTCCATGATTTTTGGTTTTAATGAGTCAATACTTGTGGCAAAGGGTGTTCCTGCCAATGTTTTAGGTTATCTGGTCTAACCACAGCACTGTGAATTGTAAAAGCCGAAGAAATAAATGTGTATTTTTCTGACCAATTTACCTGTATTTGGACTTACATGGGTGATAAAAGTGAGACATTCCTGGCAAACAGATTCCTGGGAAACAAGTAATAATATATATAATAAAGCGAGCCTCTCTAGGTAGGCCCTATTATTATATATAATGCCCAGCTAGCTCAGTAGTCAAGTCTTTAGCAGAGACCCAATAGCTGAGTTAAGCAGGGGCCAAGCCACCGGGCTCCTTCCTAGCAAGCTAGTGATATTCAGCTTAGTGATTGTCAGCTCTTTCACGGATTCAGCTCTGCTGCTAGGAAGGATCGCCTTGGGGCAAGGGCATAGCAGACGGAGAAAGAGGGGTCAGAGAAGACGCCGTGGTTCCGCAATGATGGTTTATTCGGGAGGTCTGCAAAGGGGTACAGCGCTTCTTCTTCTCCCCCTTGTGGGGGTACAGAGGGCTATTTTTATAGCCTTGGCATGGATCCAAAACCAGCCAATAGCTGCAGGTTTAAGCATATTCCTTAACTGACCAATAGCTAAAGGTTACAATAGTATTGCCTTAACTGATTAAAGGGCTGGGTTTCAACACGGTCGGGTCAGAGGGACAAGATAACACTTGCTCAGGAATGACTCAGCATTCAATTCTCCAAGGAGCTTTTCCTGTATCTTTGGGGTTCACTACAACTCCCCTTTCTGTTTTTACTAAAAAGGCATTCCCTATAGTTCTTTTGAAACAGTGAACAAGGCACGAGAACATAGCTAACACAATCACAACTACAAGGAGAATCAGCAAAATTCCCTTAACCAAAGAAGCAGCCCATCCTGTTAATCCCCAATGCCCAAAAAGTTCATTAACCCAGTCTGGAATCGTTTCTACTTTCAAGTCCTTCACGAGATCTTTCAGTTTCTGGATGTTCGCATGGATGGATTCCGATCGTGAAGAGAGGTTGAAGCAGCACATTCCTTCGAAGTCCTCACAGCCGTGTCCGTGGGCAAGCAGCAGGAAGTCGATTGCTGCTCGATTCTGGAGTGAAGCTTGTCTTGTAGTTTCTTCATCCTTTAAGAGATCACTCAGGGCTGCAGATGTAGCATTAGCTTGTTTACTGAGCCAGCACCCAAGGTGACTGATTTCACCGAGGGCTTTAGCTGCAGCTACCCAGGGTAAAAACAAGGAGACTGCAATCTTTTTTGGTTTGTTCCAATCGTACAATTTGGGGTCACAATTTTCATCAAATTCAGTGTAGGACCTTTTTTGGCGTTTTGATTCGCTTCCCTTTTTCCAATTATGTAACAGGGTGATGTTTGGAGTAAGGGTGGAAAGATTTCCAAGGGTACAGGGACCTCCCTGGAGTCGGGAGGGGATCCCTGCCCAAACCCTGTCACCACAGATGAGAAACATTCCCTTGGGTCGTACTTTGGGATGGAGAGAGGACACAGAGATCACACGAGCCGTGTAATTGCACCAATCGTGAGGGTTATAGGCTTTGTTAATTGGTGATACATCTTTTCGATATGTGTTTTTGTTCTGGTCAATTCCTGGCCAATTACTATTTTTTGGACATCTAAAGTAAAATTTGACACAATATGTGGCCTTGGAGGACCCCAATAGATCCAATTCTTGGGGCTCCTGATTATCATCTGGCAGAATTTTTGTCCACTCGTCCCAAGTATCAACCACATTGGGTGTCTTACCTGTGGTGCGGAGAACCTCTGAGTTATAGAAAGGCCAATCATCTGCAACAAAGGGAATTCCTACTAGACATGTGGAAAGTGGGTTATCAATGCTTCCCATGGACAAGCACATGTTGTCCTGTTTTAGCGTTTTTGCTAAGGTTACCCAGACATTATGACTGGGCTGAGGGCTGATCCAGCCGGAGACATGCGGTGCAGTGAAGAGCATCCAGGCTGCAGTGAGGACAGCACCAACGGAGATATTTTTCATCTTTGGGCAGGAATAGGGCTTCTGATAGGAATATAAACAAAATTGTTATCTTTATGATGAGAGGGTTTTGCCTAGATCTTTTCCTGTTCCTATCCTCCCCCTTTTTCTTTTTAATTTCTAAGTTATGCTAAGGGAGAAGGAGTGGGTAGAAAGCAGGAGGGTTTTTTAAAAAGTTAGAGAAAAGGAACAATAGGGTATTTAAAATGCAAAAAAAAGAGTAACAACACATAATTCAAAAAACACTTTCGTGTTAAGGCTATCTATGGCTTGATGCAGCAGGACATTATATTTGTCCTCAGTTTTGTCTGCTGTCTTGTGATGGGGCGGTCTGTTCTGGTGTTAGAGGGAGTTCGGCGACGTCTTCTTCTCAGGCCGAGCTGGTTTGGTTCTGAGGTGGTCTTGTGTTTGCCTCAGGAGAGTTCTTGTCTTCATCAGCAGGAGCGGTATTCGTAGATTCTAAGTATGGTTTTACATTTTTTCCTGGGTACCACCTTGGACCGGATGGCAGTAGCACACACGCATGTCCTCTACCCCAAGTAATCAGCTGATAAGGCCCAGAAAATTGATGTGATTCAGGATCCTTCACGAGCACTGGTGGTTTCTCAGTAAGCTTTGCTTGGGTGGAATTTCTAAAAGTGGCGAAGTATTGGTGGATCAGGCTCTGAAACTGAACAGTTCAAAAATTGATGACATAGAGAGCCTTACAAAGTCTTTCCACTGGAGATGTGAATTTCGTGTCTCTGTTCTGCTGATTGAGGACTCTTTTGAGGGTTTGATGTGTCCTTTCCACGATGGATTGTCCTGTGGGGTTTACAGGTATGCCAGTCTTGTGTGCTATGCCCCATGCATTGAAGAACTCCTTTAACTTACGGGAAGTGTAGGCTGGTCCGTTATCTGTTTTGATTTCCTTTGGTACTCCCAGGGTGGCAAAAGCGAGTAGAAAGTGTTTTATTGTATGCAGTGCATTTTCTCCTGCATGTGATGATGCAAACACAGCTCCTGAGAATGTGTCAACCGATACATGCACGTATTTTGATCTTCCAAACGGTGCAAAGTGAGTTACATCTGTCTGCCACAGCTGGCAGCTGCTCAGACCTCTGGGATTGACTCCCATTCCCATAGATGGTATCTGATAGGTCTGACAGTTTGGACATGTAGCCACAATAGCCTTTGCCTGATCCTTTGAGAGTTTGAACATTCTCCTAAGGGCAGGCACATTTTGATGAAAAAAAAACGCATGAGACAGCTTTGCCTGGGCAAAGATGTCAGGAACATTAGCAGTTTCTGCAGCCATTGCTAAAGCATCTGCTTTCCTGTTGCCTTCTGCAATAATACCTTGAAGGTCCGTGTGGGACCTCACATGCATTATATGGTAAGGCTGCTTTCTGTGGGAGATTAGGCGTACCAATTTAGAGAGCAGTTGGTACAACTTTGGGTTAGAAACCTCTTTGAGAAGAAGAGCGTGTTCTGCTCTCATAGCTATACCAGCAACATAAGCTGAATCTGTGACCAGATTAAAGGGTTCATTTTAAATCTTTCAAAAGCTCTGACTACAGCTGCTAATTCTGCAATCTGTGGTGAACCCTGTACAATTTGTATGTCAGATTCCCAATTTTGTGTTTGGGGTCTCTCCATGTAATCACTGACTTGTGGGAGGACCCTGAGCCATCAGTAAAGAGGTTAGAGCTTTAAGAGGTTTTACACTTTGGATTCGTTTTGGAATCAAATGGAAAGGTTTCCTTAGAATTAAAAAGTTTGTGCTTTGGGATTTCAGCTGTGGTTCGACCTGTGTAGCTGTCTAAGGCAAATTGAAGACTCTCATTAGTTTGGATCAGATCCTCAAAATCAGTAAGAGTTACTTAGCAAGTATATGCATTCAAAGTCACAACCTGAAAGAGAGCGAAGGCGAGTCCTAGCCTTTTTTATTAGGTGTGCTATGATCTCCTGGTAGGTGGTAAGTGTCTTTGTGGGCTGGTTACTTGTAAAAATCCATTCTAATATCAGCAGAGGATCTCGAAGCTGAGAGTCCCATTGAAAAATCAGTCCATGAAATCAGGGTGCTTTTCCCAGAATGATGAACTGGAAAGGCAGGCTGGGCTCGAAGCGATGAGCTTTGCGTGAAGACAGAGCTTCCTGGACTTTGACAATGGCACCTCTGGCTTCTTCTGTGAGAGTGCAGGGAGAGTCCAATTCCTTAGGTCCCCTAAGAAGGTTGAACAAGGAACAAGGTCCTCTGTTGTAATTCCTAGCAGTGGACGTGCCCAGTTGATGGATCCACACAGGCTGTGTAAGTCTCTCAAGGTTTTTTGGGTCATCAAGTATGGTGATCTGCTGGGGTGCGATGGTCCTTTCCCGGATCTGGACTCCAAGGTAAGTCCATGGCTTGGTGTACTGGATTTTGTCCTCACGAATCTCCATCCCTGCCTTTTCTATGGCTTCAATAGTCTTTTTAACTGTGTTGTCCAAATGAGTTTTGTCTGAAGCACACACCAGGATATCATCCATATAATGGTAGATTATAGAATCTGGAAATAATTTCCGAATGGGAGACAAGATGTGAGCCACATACCACTGGCAGATACTTGACGTTTTAAGTCCCTGAGGAAGAAACGGTCCAATGGTATCTTTTTTGCGGGGCCCTCGTTGTTGAGCGAGGAACGGAGAAGGCAAACCGAGGAGCATCTTCTGGATGTAGAGGAATGCTGAAGAAACAGTCCTTAATGTCTATGACAACAAGTTCCCAGTCTCTAGGCAACATCGATGGGGAGGGCAAACCAGGCTGGAGGGAGCCCATGTCCTCGATGACCTCGTTGATTCTGCGAAGGTCGTGGAGAAGCCTCCATCTGTTTGTCCCAGGTTTTGGTAGAACGAAGACAGGAGAATTCCAAGGGCTGTCGGACTCCACAATGTGACCTTTAGCTAGCTGTTCTTCCACTAGAGTGTTTAGGGCGCGCAACTTAACTTTAGAAAGGGCCACTGTTGGACATGTATCGGCTTGTCACTTTTCCAGATGAGTCGAGGTGTTTCAGGAAGCGCCCTCTCAGTGGCCCCACTGAAAAATCCCGAGTGGGAATACTTAAGGTGGCTCCCCACTGGGATAAAACGTCTCTGCCCCAAAGGGTGATGGGGGCCCTTACCACAAATGGGCGGATGGTTGCCATCTGACCTTCAGGACCTTCAACAAGGATGTTGTTCTTGCTCCTCATGGATACTGTATTTCCACCAATCCCGGAAATCATCCCTGCAACAGGATGTAGCTCCCAGCACTTTGGCCAATCTGAGCGAGCGATGATGGTCACGTCAGCACCGGTGTCCAGCATCCCTGGCAGGTGGGTCATCTCTCCTTTGCAGGTGAGGCCGCACTCGATGAAAGGCTTGGATGTTCCCACGACTTGTGCCCACATGGCTGTAGGGTTGAGAGGTATCTGTTCCCTGTGATTCTTTGGAAGCAAAAAGGCTTGTGCTATTGGAGTTCCCTTTGAAAGAAAAAATGGTAAGTCCATGCAATATACCTGGATGAGGATTTCTTGTCCTGGCATCACCGTAAGTACTTCTGGAACAACAAATATTTCCTTTGGGCAAATAAGAGAGTCCCCTGTAATTAAAATGTCTGAGGGATCACCTTTAGGTCCATATTTACCAGTGGGAATTCTGTGGACATTGTCATTAGTAAACTCAATGGACAAAGCAGTTACCAGTTGCCGGCGGGTTCCCATCTGGGTTGTCCCGTGGGTTGGATCCTCTTCTTGTGGTCTGGAGTGCCTTGGGCTGAAGCGTGGTTGGGTCTGGATGGCCTTTGATTTGTTGTCATCGCCCGGGGCCCCTGGACCGGGCTCCACAAGGCGTTTCCCGGACGCTGCTGGAGGCGTTGCTGGATCTGGGGTCTCTGATGAGGGTAGCGGTGGTATCGGGGAGGTGACCTCTCAGGACAGTCCTTGATGTAATGTCCAAGTTGGCCACAGTGATGGCACTTAGCTTGGTCTTTAGAAGTCATTACTGCATAAATCCCAGAAACTCCTTCAGCAATACCCTTAGTAACTGCTTGAGCCACTGTGTTTTCAGTGGACATGTGACGCATACAGCATTCTAGCATTTGCTCTATAGTAGGGTTTGTATCCACGGGTAGGGACCTCAAAATGGCTTTGCACTTTACATTTGAATTACTTAAAGCAAGCTTACATAAGAGTTCCTTCCTTGCCTCTGCACTTTCAATCTGTTTCTCCAAAGCATCTTTAATTCTGTCCACAAATTTAATAAAACTTTCATCCAACCCTTGTTTAATAGTAGAAAAATGCATTGTTGGCATTGACTCATCATGCATGAGAAGCAGAGAGGTTTTGCTGCAGTTGCAACATCTTGTAAAGCGTCTTTTGTTAAAGTTTCTAATTGGTTAGCAGGTTTTGTAATGCACCTTCACCTGCAAGTTGGTCCACTGAAAAATTTGTCTTATTAGCATCTGCAGCATAGGAATCTGATAATATTTTCAAATGTTTTTTCCAATTCCTTTCCCATAGCATATATTCTGCTGGGGATAGGAGGCAATTTGCAATATTTTTTACATCATGTGGAAGTAAAACATATGCAGAGAACATAGCTTCTAGAAAATTTCTAAAGATATGTGCACTTCTGCCATGGTCTTTAGCTATATTTCTTAATTGTATTAATTCCTTATTCGAAATTGCTGTCCACCTTTTAATGGTGGCAGCTCCACCGTTCCGTCCTTGCAAGTACTCGACTGAAATGCATTAATTTTCTGTGCAAGATCCCAATCACCAGTTTTGACAACCTCCATTTTAATGAAAGCCCATGGGTCTGAATGAATCGTTTCAGAATCTGATTCACTGGAGGAAGCCTCTGAGGAGGACTGGATTATTAATTTGGATTTGCGTTTTAATCGCTTAGAAACGTTTTTCAAGGGTTTCAAAGGCTGGTCAGAGGGTGGCGCTATTGGCACCAGAGTAGAAGCACAGCAAGGACGGTCGGGGGTTTTCATAACTTGGGGGGTTTCTGAAATTGCGTTCGGGGGGAGGGAGGGGTGTTGAGGAGGCGCGGAAGGAGGACAAGAGGGCTGAACCGGGTGGGGGTGCAGGGATAGGGAGTTGGGGAGCACGCGCTCCGCGTTGCCGGATTGAAATGCCGCGGTTACAGGATTGATAGGTGTTTGGACGGTGCTAATGACGTTCTCCTGTCCCGGGAAAGGCTGAGGACGGGAGGCGGGGGGGACAGAGCCGGCGGGAAAGGCGGAGGGGAGGGGCAGAAGAGGTAGGGGTGGGTGCCACCACAGCCGGATGAGGGGGGGGAACAGAGGGGAGGAACCATGCGGGAAGGGGGAGGGGGACGGGCGGGCAGGTCCCGGTTGAGGCGGCGCAGGGAGGGGCAAACACGGAAACGGCGGGCAGGGGGGGGGAAAAGGAGGAGGACGGAGACGCGACGGAGGGGAGAGCGGGGAGGGGGGCGGGAGGGGCGGTGGGGGGATTGGCTGGGGACGGGAAGCTGGCCACGAACTTGGGATGGACCAGAGGCCAGGACGGGGGTAGGCAGGATGTGTGGCGAGATAGATAAGCAACTGGGGTGGGGGTCGAGCCCCCCGGGACCCGCGGTAGAGGAGGAAAGTGTTATCTCAGAGCCCGCGGGCAAAGTGGTGGCTGGGCTGATTAGCAGAGTCTTATCATTCGAGCCATTTGCATTCGAAAGGCCACTGACAGAACTCGTTTGCAAGAGTTTTTTCGAGTTAAAATTCTGAACACTTTTAGTTATAAAATGAAATAAAGGCAAGAAATTAGTTACAGAGAAGTCTTGTCTAGTTTGAGTTATATAGAGAGTGTTGCCAATTTTGTCCCAAAAGGAATCGTCAGTAACAGTGTTCTTATTAGTTTCAGGAAAATGCGAGGTAATCCATAAAATAAATCGTTTAAGATTGCTTTTTGAAAGTTTACCAGAAGAAAAGGAAAAGTTGTTAGTAGATAGAATTTCTACAATGGTTAAATAAATCTCTCTCTCGATATCAGAAAGCTTTGGGGTGCGTAAAGAGGCACCCATATTCCTTCCAACAGAAAAAAAAAAAAAAAAAAAAAAAAAAAAAACTCAAAAAACAATCAGAACCCCAAAGGGACGCGCGCGGCTGTTAGTTATACATACCAATCCTTTGGGGTGAATTCTGTGGAAGGCGTCTGCTTAGTCAGTTCTCCTCGAACAGTCTATGTTCAGATGGTAGAAGTGAGGGTCGAATCTGACCGCTGGGAAAGAAATCTCCTTCTAAAACGAAAAAGTCCTTTTTCCCAGCGAAACGGCGTTCGGCTCAGGCAATTAGACTGAAGCCCGGGGTTTTTCGATGCTCAAGGTAGGATCTCAAAGGATCCGTGGAGCCGAACGTCAAGCGCCACTTATAATAATAGTGGAACTCTCTAGGTAAACCCGACTATTATCATATGAATGCCCAGCTAGCTCAGTAAAACAAGTCTCCAGCAGAGACCCAATGACTGAGATAAGCGAGGCCAAAGCCACCAAGCTCCTTCCTAGCAAGCCAGTGATATTCAGCTTATAGTGATTGTCAGCTCTTTCATGAGTTCAGCTCAGCTGCTAGGAAGGATCGCCGGGGCAGTGGCAAGCAGACGAGAAAGAGAGGGGAAGAGAATACGCCAATTTCCGCAGTGAAGGTTTATTCGGGAGGTCCAGCGAAGGGACAGCGATTCTTCTTCTCCCGAGGGGGGGTACAGAGGGCTCTTTTTTATAGCCTTGGCATGGATCCAAAACCAGCCAATGGCCGCAGGTTTAAGCATATTCCTTAACTGACCAATAGCTAAAAGGGTTACAATAGTATTGTCTTAACTGATTAAAGGACAAGTTCTCAACACGGTCGGGTAAGAGGAACAGGACAACGCCCGCTCAGGGATGACTCAGCATTCAATTCTCCAAGGAGCTTTTCCTGTATCCTTGGGGTTCACTACACTCCCACCTGCTGTGTGCAATGCAAACAGGGGCTGCTGAGCCAGTGCTGCCGTGTCTGTGCCTGCAAGGATGGGGCACCTGTGTGAGCTGGGGGAGAGGCCAGGGCTGCAGAGGGGGGATGTTGTTGGCAGTTCCATGAGGATGCTCTGGGACGCTGCCCTGGGCTGTGCAGCACACTGGGGATGGATCAGCCCCTGCTCTGCTGCTCCTTCCCGTCTGCCCCAGGGCCCTTGCACAGCCCCAGCCATGCTGTTTGCCCCCAGCCTGCCCATGGCCAGCCTGGGGCTGCTCACGGGGGTTTCTGTGCTGAGCATTGGCCTGGCCGTGTTCTTGAGAGAGCCTGAGCAAGGAGCCTGGAGCCCCCAGGGCCTGGCCTGAGGTGTCAGCACTGCCCCAGCAGTGCCCATGGCCTGTCCCTACTGCAGCCCCGGCACTGCCACCCCCAGGACTGTGCCCGGCCCCGAGAGCACTCAGGCCCTACAGCAACACCAGGGCCACCAGGGCAGCGACGCAGGGCCACGGCAGCAGCACTGGCAACACCAAGTGCTGCTGCTGCTGCTGGGCACAGCTGCTGGGCCAGCCCTGATCTGCCCCCAGCTCTGCACACAGACATTGCTGCTGCAGCTCCAGAGAAGGCAACAAAAGGGCATCTCTGCAGAAGACTTTGCTGTGAGATGCTTTAGTTCCTTTAAAGCCACTGTGAGCACAGACCCTCATTGACACAGTGTGTGGCCACAGGGAAGGTCGAGAGAAACAGTATGAGAAAAGGCACAGTGACATATTTTCTGGACAATATCAAAAAAGTAAATCAAAGAAAAAGAACATACAAAATTAACCTAAAAGAAGTATCAAAGATTACTTTTATTTCAAGTGATTTTCAGATATTTTCCAGCTGTTTAATATTTCTGAAAGCATCCAGTCATCAGTCTCCACACTGCAGCCTTGAGCTCCTAGTTCCTCAGGCTGTAGATGACAGGGTTCAGGGCTGGAGGCACCACTGAGTACAAAACTGTCAGTGCGAGATCCAGGTAAGGGGAGGACATGGAGGGGGGCTTCACATGAGCAAATGTGCCAGTGCTGATAAACAAGGACACCACAACCAGGTGAGGGAGGCAGGTGGAAAAGGCTTTGTGCTGTCCCTGCTCAGAGGGGATCCTCAGCACAGCCCTGAAGATCTGCACATAGGAGAAAACAATGAACACAAAACAACCAAGTACCAAACAGGCACTAACAGCAATGAGCCCAATTTCTCTGAGCTGGGATTGGAACAGGCGAGCTTGAGGATATGTGGGATTTCACAGAAGAACTGGCCCAGGATATTGCCATGGCACAAGGGCAGGAAAATGTATTGGCTGTGTGCAGCAGTGAATGGAGAAAGCCACTGGCCCAGGCAGCTGCTGCCATGTGGGTACAAGCTCTGCTGCCCAGGAGGGTCCCAGCTAGTGCAGCGGTTTTGCAGATGGACACGTAGCGGTCGAGGCACATGATGGTCAGGAGGGAAAACTGCTGCAATGAAGAACAGAAAAAGAAAGAGCTGAGCAGCACATCCTTTGTAGAGGAGATGCTCCTGGTGTCCCAGAGGGAATTGTGCATGGCTTTGGGGACAGTGGTGCAGATGGAGCCCAGGTCAGCGAGGGCCAGGTTGAGCAGGAAGAAGAACATGGGCGTGTGTGCAGGTGGTGGCGCAGGCTACGGCGCTGATGATGAGGCCGTTGCCCAGGAGGGCAGCCAGGAGATGCCCAGCAAGAGGCAGAAGTGCAGGAGCTGCAGCTGCCGTGTGTCTGCCAATGCCAGCAGGAGGAAGTGCCTGATGGAGCTGCTGTTGGACATTTTCTGGGCTGGCACATGGGACCTGTTCATGGACAAAGGAGAATAGTGAAGATTTAGAGATGTCTCTATCCAAAATCAAAGCCATTTCCCATATACCCCTCCTCTGTAACACACACGGACATGCTTCTGTGTTTAAGAGTTCTGAGATTTTCTTTTAATCTCCCCTATGTCTCTCATGGTATTCTTGGATAGCAGAAACCCTCAGCATTTTTGCTGCCCTCTGGTAGAACAGAGTGAGTTCCATAACTGAAGATGATGGGTGGAGGCTGAGGGGAGATGGTCTGCCACTTCATTCTGTTTGGAATTTCTCTGGGCTTTCACTTTTCTCAAATGGAGGATGGACACGCTGCCATTTTTCTCTTAAAAATACCAAGGTACAGCTGAGAGCAGATGGACCCACCACAGCCCAGTTCCACATTTCTAGCCAACAACTCAAGTTGCTCATCTCACCAACCCAGCAGCATTTTCAGTGTTACAGCACCTCTGCCTTTCCCCATCAATCTTATAACTCAGGGATGCTCTAGGACAGGTTTGCACCCTGTATTGAAGCTCCCACCTTAAACTCAAAACTCAGGGAGACTTCCAAGTGTCCCTATGATGGCACTGGATGAAGGGAGATGCCCTGGCTGCACTGACAGCATTGCCCAGAGCCAGGCACTGGGGACAGCGTCACCCTGAGCCAGCTGTGCCCCCTGCCAGAGCCCCCAGGGCCGGGCAGCTGCTCCCAGCACTGTTCTCTGCAGAGGAAACTGGGCCCGGGGCTGCAGAGCTGCCCCACGGCCCTGCTGCAGCTCTGCCTGCACAGGAGGGGCTGCACGCCTTGGAGCCCCGGCCCTGAGGGCAGAGGCTGGGCTGGGGCACAGGAGGGAGGGGGCTTGTTCAGAGGGGAGGGGCTGCACTGGAGGGGATCCTGTGGGCATCTCTAAACTCTCCCTGCCACAGCATTGCTGGGTTTTGTTTTCTCTCATTGCCTGATCTTCTCTCTGCTTCCTGGAGAATTTCTTCCTGCAGGTGTTTGCCTGTGCCTGATCTCTCCCTGCCAGCACTCACAGACCCCAAATCTCTGTGCACTCTCCTTGGCCTGACAGAACCCTGCCTGTTTGCAGGGCACTGGCTGGGGGCAGGCTCTGTTTGCAGCTTGGAGAAAGGACAGCTCAGCCTGAGCCTGATGGGTCCAGCAAAGGTGATGCTGGTGCTGTCCATGGGCAGAGTGGCTGAAAACACATTAGGGATCTCCTGTGAACCTATTGATCACTAAAAGGAACAGTTCAGATTTCTCAAACTCTTGTCAGAATTCCTAATTAATAATTCATAATCAACCTTTAATATTTTCCCCCTCTCCCTGCCATTCTCCAGTAGTAGGAAACTGAATAACAAGTCTTAGAAGGTTCCTCATTTTTATCACAACCCTTGACTTAGAAACTTTCTATGACTGATCAGAACCCCTGAGCATGTCAGAGCTTCAAGAGCATTTCACCTCCCCTGCACCAGAAATACTCAGAGTTGTACTCACAGAGTCTGCAGGCATTGGGATGTTCCAGCTTTAGGAGATGGCTCCAGGAGCTGCAGCTGCATTGTCCTGCAGCCAGAGGTTCCTGTGCCAAGGGCTGGCAGTGATTCTGCCCCAGGCACTTCTCAGCACCTTCCCAGCCCTGACTGATTGAAGCTCTCTGTGCCTCTGTGCTGTGCCCGGGCTGGCTGCAGGCAGTGCCCCAGCCCTGCTGGGCTGGCAGAAGAGCTGCTCATCAAGAGAAATGTGCTTTTGAAGCTCTTCTTGGTTACCAGGAGCTGTGTCTGTGCCAAGAGCCCAGCTCAGCTCAGCAGCACAGACACAGCACAAGGACTTTAATGAGCCTCTGGGGCTTTGTGCTCAGGCCCTGAACATCAGTCCCTGAGAGGGAGCTGAAGAAACCACTCCAGAACTCCAAGGCAGAATCAAACTCCAAAGTTTCTTGGACTTTTAATGGGTCCCACTGAGGGACATGACTGAGAAAATGTCCCCAGGCCCCAGGCAGAGCAGAGAACTGCAGGCAGTGATGACAGGTGGGGACAAAGAGAAGCCAAGTCTTGGTGCCCTGGGGCACAGCACGGTCTGTGCCACTAAGGGCTCAGAGGAGACACCTTGTTCTGAGGCCCTGGGGCCTCCTGGCACAGCCCCAGCCAGGCTGGGCACTGTCAGCCCCTTGTCCTGCCCTCTGCATCCCCCCCATGCCCACATCCCAGTGGCCTCAAGGATCTGCTGGAAGGAGTCCCTGGGGAGCCTTGCTCAGCAATGGCCCTGGGGGCTCCTTCATGCTCCCTGCAGGGACTGCAGGTTTTTCAAAGGACTTTGGATTTGGCTTTTGCCTTGGAGTTTGTGAGAGGTTTGTGCAATCATGGCCTCCAATTATCTGCTGTAATTAGTCCCTGGGGAGGCTTTGTCAGTAATAACACTCAGTGGGGCTCTTTAATACTTCAAGGTACTTCAGTCTTTTTAAGGTACTTGGTGTTTCCCTTTTGATCCAGACTCTGTGAGAGGTTTGTGCAATCCTGGCCCCAATTATCTGCTTTAATGAGTCCCTTGAGAGCTTTGTACTGACACTCAGTGGGGCTCATTAATACCTTTGGATACTCAAGGTTTTTAAGGTACTTTATGGATTTAAGAATACTTTTAGGTACTTTGAAGGGTTTTCCTTTCCACTCTGAATCTTTGAAAGGTTTTTGTGCCATCCTGGCCTCCAGTTCTCTCCTCCAAGGAGTCCATGAGGGCCCTGTGTTGGGTATCTTCCCTCTTTCTGTTTTACAGCAAAGATGGAACTGAAAGAATTTTGTAAGACTTTCTAAGAGTGTTCAAACAAACATGGGACAATTAACAATGCAACAACCACTAAGACCCTGTTTTAGCAAGACATCATCCAACCCTTTAGTCCCTTGGATTGGAAGAGTTTATTGAACCAGGCTTTGTTTTCCCCTTGAAGGTTCTTGAAGCTTTCTTCCTTCAGTACCTGAATGCTCTTGTGGATTGACTCACTGTGGCTGGAGAGGTTCATGCAACACATGCCCTCAGAGTCTACACAGCCATGCCCACGTGCCCAGAGTCAAAACTCTATCGTTGTTGTGCAAGGTGGCACGTCTGATGGTCTCTATGTCTGAGAGCAGGCCACTCAACGCAAGGGAGGTAGCATTGGTTTGCTTACTTAAGAGGCACCCAAGATGGTCTAATTGTCCTAAAGCTTTAGCTGCAGCCACCCAAAGTAGTCCAAACTGGGGATGCTACCATCCGATACCTGGATTAAAGCTTTCAAAGCCATCTCTTTGATATCATGCAATACTTCTCTGGAGACATGTGCCACTTCATCATCTAGTAGGCTGTGTTGTCCTTCTCCAGTTAGATGGTTGACTGTCAATTCTGCCCTTGCCTCATTATTAGCATAGTCTACTATTAATTGATTAAGTTAACACTTTTATCCTCCTTCCCACAGAGTGTATTCTGTAGGTGACAACAACATAATGCATTTTAAATCATAGGAACTTAAGACATGTGCTGTAAACATAGCCCTCATTAGGCCATTAAAACAAGCTGCATCCCTCCTATGATCTTTAGCTGCCCTAGACAGATCCTTGATTTTCTCGTAAACCAGTGGCTGATACCTGGGATTCTGCCTGCTTCTTTCATAACATACAGGGGTAATGAGGATTTTCAAGACTATTTGCCAGTCTCCTTCCTTAACTGCTTCTTTATGGATTGTTTCCTAACAATCTTCTGGGGTTGAGGGTGAGGTGGCTCTGGGGAATGCAAACTGTCTTCTGGGGAGGAAGAATAACTTGGAGCAGAAACATTTGGATTAGAAATAGTGTGACAGTTGGGCTTAGTATCTTTGATCATGGGGTTATATTGTTGTCAGAGGAGGAGGCAAAGGGCACTGCCATTTTGTCAGGTGTTGGGGAGGAAGGGATTTGATTTAGGATGGTGGACTTCCAGGGTGGAGTTCTGGAGGTATGTCCCAGGGTGAAGGTGGAATGATTGACAGTGAGGTTCATTCAGGGCGGAAGAGAAGGCTGTGGTAGCTGGAAGTGGAGGAGCCAAGATGGAGGGAGGATCCACACCAGTCCTGCAGGTACATTTGTTCTTAGCTTCCATCTTGAGTCTCCAGGGCATGAATGGTCTCCAAGACCATTCATTGCCATCTTGGACCATTGTAATGAGTTCTGCACTTGGGCACTTTGAGGACAGGTCCTCTGTTCCCCAGTGACCAACAGATTGAGTTTTCAACATGTTGCTCACTGGTGAAGGGTCTCAAGGATGGTGTGTTAGATCTGGGAGCATGTCCACAAGCCTTGTGAAAACAATCCATTCTGGATCCAAAAGGTTGTGATTTTGGTCTTGCAATTTGTCCCAAAAATTCAGTGGTATAGATTTTCTCAGCAGAGACATCTGGAAAATTTTAATGATTCCACCTCATGATTGATTTTAATTTGTTCTTTGAAAATATTTTGTCATGATCAGTGACCATTAAAGCATCCATATATGCTCCTTTCTACTTTGGACATCTGGCTGCCCATTTTTCTCTTTCTCTGCCTTATTGGGGAAGAGCCACTGGAACACCCCAAATCAATTATGGGACTTGGGTGCATATTGTAAAAAAACAGTGGCAAAATGGGCAATAAATGTCTTGCATTTCCCAACCCACCTGCAATCCTATGCAGGTGAAACCGTGTTGTCACTGCATATCCTGGGCAAGGTTCCTCAAAGCAACGATGAATCCACCAGGCCTGGCACAAATCCAAAAATCCCAGGGAGCACTGGCCTTCCATCAGCTAACCCCAGCTGACGTGACTGACACCGACAGCCCTGAATGTCATGGTCCCTGTTCGGGCACCAAATTTCACAATGAGGGTGGCTGCAGTAAACCTCTCTGGTTCCCCTTACTTCAAGGGTGAGGTAGCAAAAATGAAAAGGAGAGGATCAATGGAGTTGCCCAAAAGGACTTTAATAACAGGGGAAAAACAATAAACATGGAGAATTTGAGCACAGCATGAGGGCAGGATCCAAAGACCCGAGACAAAGGGAAGCAACAACATAGACACTTTTGGCTAGAAAACTCTAGAACAATAACCCTATAGAAGAAACAATTAACCAATAAACCAATAGGAGAGTAGGACTTGGACAACTTAGAATAACAACACTAAAGGCTTATGGGGAGGTATCAAGCTCACCCTAAGTTAAACAAATGATTCCCAGGACTTGAAACTCACGCCCAGTTCTTCCAGGGGGCAAATCTGGCTGACTCTGAGTTACAGCAGGGCTAACTCCCACATTGCTGCTTTGCACTGGTCCCTTTGGGACCATGCAGCCCAACAGAGCCACAATGATGTCCTTGGTTCCAAAAGGCTCTACAGTGTCACATTGGTCCCTTGGATCCATGGTGCTCTGCACTGTGTCTAATGGCCCCTTCATTTCACAAGGGATCCCAATGTCACATTTGGTCTCCATGGGAAGGAAACCACAGAACCCCCATGTTTCAGGAGCTGATGAATGGCAACCACCAGAGGCCAAGGCAAGCCTGACCTGTCTGTCCTTGCAGGTTTGCTTGGAGCAACCCTTGGATATTTGAAATTATGAATGTGGAGTCCTAATTTCAGACATTTGTGCCTGGAGAAGAGGGACATTTTTTTTGCATAAAAATGAAAAGCTTGTAGAGACCTTTCCAGTGTTTGAAAAACAGGTGAGTGCTGGCACTCAGGAATCAAAGACCAGCCAGACCATCTGTCTATCCTGGCAACTTTTGTCTGGCAGCAATCCTTGGATAAACACAGAAAGATGGAGGTAGTAATCCTAATTTGGCCATGGATACCTGGAAAAGATGGATAGTTCTTTTCCATACAAAGGAAAGCCAGAGCCCCCAGTGTTTCAGGGGCAGATGGGAGGCCTTCCACATTCCCCAGGTTGGCCAGACCTGTCAGATGACCCCAGTGAGGAGGCCAAGGCAGCCAGAACTATTTCACGTTACCTTGGTTCCACAGGGCCCTGCAATGCCACAATGGTTCTTTTGCTTCCATTATGCCCTCTGGTGTCATAATGGCCCCTTGATAACACAAGTCCTTATGGATCTTAATGGTCTCCATGGTTCCATGAGGCCCCATGTGTCATAATGGCCCTATTGGTTCCATGAAGCCCCTTGTGTCACCATGGCCCCCTTGGTTCCATGGGCTCCAGTGGTGCCACAATGATCCCCTTGTTTCACACAACTCCATGTATAGTGTCACAATGGCTCCTTCCTTCCATGGAGACCCTGCAGGTAACAATGGCCCTTTGGTTCCACGAGGCCCTGAAATGCAGCAATGGCCTCTTGGTTCCACAAAGCCCTGCTGTTTCACACTGGCCCCTTGGGACCATGCAGCCCAACAGAACCACAATGATGTCCTTGGTTCCATGAGGCTCCACAGTGTCACAATGGTCCCTTGGATCCATGGTTCCCACAGTGTCACAATGATCCCCTTGGTTCCACAAGTTCCTACAGTGTAACAATGTCCTTTGGCTCCACAACACCTCACAGTGTCAAAGTGGTCTCCATAGGAAGGAAACAAGTGAGCCCCAGTGGTGCAGGGGCAGATGAGAGGCAGTCACCAAAGGCCAAGGCTGGCCAGACTTGACTGTATTAGCAGATTTTATCTGGGAGCAACCCTTGGATATATGGAATTTTAGAGGTGGAATCCTAATTTAAGCCATGTGAGCCTAGACAAGAAAAATAGTTTTTTTCCATAGGAAGAAACTCACAGAGCCCCAGTGCTTAACAGTCAGATGGGGGTGGCCCTTGGCGTGTCTAATTCAGGCAAACCTGTTCCATGTTCCCTTTTTTTAATGGTTACCCATACTGTCACAAGCAATCTCCTGCTTAATCTGAACAAAGGCTTATTGCTGCTCAGGGCCCCAGTGGAACTTGTTCTTCTTGTGGGTTACCAGGTAAAGAGGGCTCATGGTCTGACTGTACTCAGGAATGTGCATCCTCCAAAAGCCTATGGCACCTAGGAAAGCTTGTGTCTCTTTCTTATTGGTGGGTGGAGACATTGCCGTAATCTTGTTGATAACATCTGTAGGAATCTGACGCCGTCCATCTTGCCACTTGACTCCCAGGAACTGAATCTCACGAGCTGGTCCCTTTACTTTGCTCTTTTTAATGGCAAAACCAGCTCCCAGGAGGATTTGGATGATTTCATTTCCTTTCTCAAACACTTCCGCAGCTGTGTTCCCCCACACAATGATGTCATCAATATATTGCAGGTGTTCTGGAGCCTCACCCTCTTCTAGTGTAGTCTGGATCAGTCCATGGCAGATGGTGGGACTGTGCTTCCACTCCTGGGGCAATCGGTTCCAGGTATACTGCACTCCCCTCCATGTGAAAGCAAACTGAGGCCTGCATTCTGCTGCCAGAGGAATGGAGATAAATGTATTGGCAATGTCTGTAGTGGCATACCACTTCGCTGCCTTGGACTCAAGCTCGTACTGGAGCTCTAATATGTCTGGCACGGCAGTGCTCAGTGGTGGAGTCACTTCATTCAATGTGCGGTAGTCCACAGTCAAACTCCATTCTCCTTCAGATTTTCGCACAGGCCAAATGGGGCTGTTGAAGGGTGAGTGGATCTTGCTTGCGGGATCTTTAGTTTGTCTGAGTGACCCCAAGAATGGTTCGAACGTTTCTTTTCCCAGCCCAGCGCTTAAAGAAGGAGTCTGAGCTCTTAATTTCGCGGTCTCAAGGTTGTTTATTATTTCTTATCTAAAAAGCTTTCTCTCTGCCCAGCTGAGGTCAGCTCGGCAGGGCAGCCACAAGCACTCTGCCCACCCACGGGGCGGCTGTGTCTTCTTATACTACAAACTACGTATATCATATTTACAATTACCTTCCAATGCCCATCACCTATGCTAGACAGTGAGCTTCTACTCTAAACCAATCTCCAAGTGCCAACATCACAGAGAAGATGGATGCCAAGAAGAAGAAGGAAAGAACCACGAGGCTGGTCCTGGATCCTCCATCTTGTCTCCAAGACCCCCCTGTACCAAAATCCTAAAATCTACATTTTCACCCTGTGAATAAACCATTCAAACACAAGTGATTCCCAGGTCCCCAAAACCAGGTGGCAGATCCCTAAAAGGGTCAAAGACAAGCCACCAGGCTCTTTTGGCAACATTCCAGGACCTCCGAGCCCGCCAGGGTTTCTCGGTAGCTCTGAACATCCCGGAGGGATGTGCTGAATTCCCACACTTGCTGACCACCCCTTGGCTCTCCAGCTCTCGGATCATCTTATGGATGGGGATCACAGCATCTCGAGTGGCTCTATATTGTCGTCAATGCACTATGGAAGTGGCAATTGGCACCTGTTGCTCTTCTCCCGTCAGGCATCCTACTGCAGATGGATTCTCAGACAACCCAGGAAAAGTGTTCAATTGCTGGATGTCTTCTGTCACTACAGCTGCTATCCCAAATGCCCACTTGAGTCCTTTTGGGTCTTTGAAATACCCACTCCGAAGGTAGTCTATACCCAAAATAAATGGGGCCTCTGGGCCAGTCACGATAGGATGTTTCTTCCACTCATTCCTAGTCAGGCTCACCTCAGCTTCCACCAAAGTGAAATCCTGGGATCCCCCTGTCACACCAGCAATAGAAACAGACTCTGTCCCCACATGTCTCGACGGAATTAATGTGCATTGAGCACCAGTATCAACCAAAGCTTTATACTCCTGTGGTTCTGATGTGCCAGGCCAACGAATCCACACAGACCCAAAAACACGATTTTCCCTAGCCTCTACCTGGCTAGAGGCAGGGGCCCTCTAAGCCTGGGTATCCTTCTTTCCCTGGGCATATGCCTTGGATGTTCCTTCAAGGGGATCAGACATGTCATCATCATCATACCTGGTAGTTCAGCTACGGGCAACTGAAGCAACTTTCCTTCTGGTGGCTTCCTTCAACTCACACACCCGCTGTGCCAGAACAGCAGTAGGTTTTTTATGCCATCTCCCCATGTTTTCTCCACAATCACGCAGGTAGAACCACAGCTCAGCTGGTTGGGTGTACATTCTCTCTCCATCTGTGGAACATCTGTGTTGGGCACCAAAACCTCTGATCTGTACTGCTGAGATTTAAGAAGATCTTCTTTAATCTCCTCTCTGAGCTTATTGTGATTCTCCTCTATCTTATCCTCTAATTTCTGCAGACGTGTTTCCACTGCTGCGATTCTGGCATGTGTTGGGTGGGCCATGCACAGCATCTGCATATGCTCAGAGCTTCCTTGACATATCCAGCACAGTCTCATCCCTCTCATGCCGCTTCATTATGGCTAAGGCAGAAGCATATTCATGTGGCCCAAGTCGCACAAGTTTTTGTCACATCACAGACATGCATGGTACCAAGTCTGGGTTCCTAGTTGTCACATCGTCTGAGAAGATAATTTCTGCCACTGCCATTTCTCTCAGGCGTTGGATCCCTTGCTCTATGGTCTTCCACTGTGTTTGTTGCATATAAAGATCATCTGCACACAGGTATCTTAATGCAACACTGTCCAAGACCTGTGCCCAGAGGCTGTGTGGATTAGCCCCCCTCATCATTCCTTGGTTGATGACAGGATCCTGTGACAGGGATCCCAAATGCCTCGCTTCAGTGCCGTCCAGAATTGTAGCCTTGCCTGCAGCATCCCAGAGACGGACTAACCAACTAATGATGGATTCATCAGGTCATCGGGTGTAATCCTTCCGTAGGCCACGAAGGTCCTTCAGGGAAAAGGACTCAATATTTGCCTCTGATCTTGTACCTGCTGCTTTGACTCCTGATTTTATGTTAGGAGGCATTGAGGGTCCTTCTCCTGCATCATCATAATCATCATCATCCACTGGTCGATTAGTCTTGTCTGTGCATTTCCCACTTCTAGTACTGGTAGCAACAGCGATTGTATATCTGTGTCCTTGAGATGAACCCTGACTCCTTGACAGCAGCTGGAGCCCAACAAAACAGGTTCTCCATAAACCAAAATGGTGGATGGCCTTGTCTGGAGCCAGCAGCATCAGCTTTACAAAGGCAATAAAGCACCACTGATTTAGCATTGGCAGTTTTCCTCCCTAAAACGCTGCCTTTCTTTTTTTCACAGCTGACCCAAGCTGCACAGTGAACATGGGCTTCAAGAGGCAAAGTCCACCTCCGGCATGGATTTGCCAGGAATAAACTTTGTCCCTGCTGCACCGTGCTTGATGATGGAGCTGTTGCACAAAAGTAGGTCCAGGCAGCTCGTGCCCCCTTGGAGCAGGATCTTCAACCAGGGCTTGATTTCCAGGGGGTTGTATGCCACTGTTAACCCTTTCTTATAATCAAGGGATGCCCTTCCTGGAGAGAAGACAAGAAGGATTTAAGCAAGTTTTTAAGGGCCGAGCAAGGAAGAGATTGTGAGAAAAGAACCTAGGGTGGAAGAGAGGTGGAGTGGCAGTTTTGCTGACGCTTTTGTAGAGCCATGGACTGTTCCTGAAACACAGAGACCATTTCAGGGGGAGTTCGTGTCCCAGGAGTTAAGAGGCATTGTGGAGCCTCCGGCCCAGGAGTGGAATAATGGGGGACAGATGTCCTAAAATGGAGATTGTGCCTTTTTTTTGGGAGGGGGACGTATGAACTTTAAAAGACAAACTTCTGTGCGAAGCTCTGGTCCATGTCTGTGGTGAGAGCACTAGGGAGGAGGGGGTCATGTATCTCCAATCCAAGGGTGATATGTATCCAAAAGCCTAGGGTGATACAAGAAGGACTCTCTCTTAAGAAATTGAGATTGAGCATTTTTATGTGGTTTTTGCTGGACCGAAGATGTAAATTGTATTGGGAATTTGGTGGGGGGAGGAGGAAGAGCTACCTGTAGAGCTTTACTTCCTGAGATTGTCTTTTTCTTTCTTTCCTATACCCCATGTA
>JALJVW010001575.1:0-36976 GCA_024865655.1 Emberiza elegans | reverse complement strand
CTTCATGTTAACACTTACTTTAAAAGGTTTTTGACCAATCACACAAAGCAAAAGCATATTGACAGTAGTTCTATCCAAGCACTATAAGCACATTGATAGTTAAAACAACACTTGCTTATTTCAAATACAATATCTGCTTGTAAGCCCTAAAACACAGCTCCATTATTTACCTTGGAACTTCCTAATACCTTGCTAGATATACTTTTCTGCAGGTTAGGGAGTTATTCTAGATAAGCGTTAATGCACAGACCATTGTTCTATTTCTCCTTACTGTCTACTTCTTATATAATTTTTCTGCTGACCAATCTTATGGCTGCTGCAAAGCTCTAATCACAGTTCTACTGTCTCTGAGGCTTGTCTTTGCAGCTTTCCCAAAACCCTCTGATATTAAGGACTCCCAGAGACACTGACTTCCTCCTCACCTTCCTCAGTGTCCCGGGGCATCTTCCTCTTCCTCGCAGCCTGCCAGGGGTTGGCAATGGGAAATCCTGGTTTGAGGAAAACAAATGATGAGCATGTTGAGTTTGAAGGTCCCTCTGCCCAAGTCCATCTCTACAAGTCACCGGCCTCCTGAGCTCCAGAAAACCCTCCCAAACACCAAGATTCAGCCCTGAAAAAGCCTCCCAGGATCTCCCCATCCCTGGTCCCTCCCTGCTGGTGTTCAGGGGTTCCCCCCTGTCCCAGCTGCTGGGGTCACGCTTGGATTGGGGGTCCCCTTCTCCTCGGTGCCCGCCCTGCCCAGGCTGCTGGCAGTCCCAGCAATGCCAAAAGCTCCCCCTCTTGGCTCTCCCCATTTTGGGATGCCGGGGCTGTTTGGGCTCCCGGGCCCCTTCTCCCCTCATTCTCTGCTCTGGGCTGCAGCGGCTCCAAGGAGTCCCCCTGCCCCTCTCCAGGCTCTTGAGGCTCCCGCCAATGGCGGCGCCCCCCCCTCTCTGGGCTCCCCACTTTGGGCTCCTGGGGACACAGGGCTCTGCTCCTCCAGGCTGCCTCTGCCGGCAGCCGCCACCGCCACCCCCCACGTCCCCCCAAGGGGCCTTTTCCCTCAGCCTTGACTTCTTCATTCTCCAAACATCCCCCAAAAACCCAACTGGGAGCAACTGGGAGTGACTGGGAACATGCTGGAGAGAACTGGGCTACACTCGGGAGATACTGGGAGGACTGGAACAAAAGTGAGGGGAAAGAGAGCAACTGGAACCATGTGGAGCACAACTGGTTCATACTGGCAGGGACTGGGAGCACACTGGGCTCATCTTTGGATCATACTGGGAGGGACTGGACTAATACTGGGAGGATCTGAGAGCGACTGGGAACACACCCTGCACATCATCCCCCATACTGGGCCTGACTGGGAGCAACTGGGAGCATGCTGGCAGCAAATGGCATCATACTGGGACTGACTGGGCTGATCTAGGAAGCAACTGGAACCATGCTGGAGGCAGCTGGGACCATACTGGGAGAGATTGGAAGCAACTGGGATTATACTGGGACCACACTGGGAGGGCTGGCATGTGACTGGGATCAAACTGGAGCTTACTGGGATCATATGGGGGATGAAAGGGAGCAACTGGGATCACACTTTGGGCTACTGGGAGCAGCTGAGAGAAACTGGGATGATGCTGCAAGCAAACTGGAGGAACTGGGAAGGACTGGATGCCTGCTGGAGGCAACTGGGATATTCTGGGCATGACTGGGGGATCATACTGGGAGAACTGACACCTTACTGGGGCCACTGGCAGTGCCTGGAAATGACTACAGACATGCTGGGGGGAACTGGGATATACTGGGAGTGTCTGGAACCATACTGGGGGACTGGAACCACACTGGGAACAACTGGGACCATGCTGGGGAGAACTGGGACCACACTGGGGGCAACTGGGAGTGAGTGGGACCATGCTGGGAGGGACTGGGATCATATGGGGAGTGACTGGGACTAGAGCAGGGGCAACTGGGATCAACTGGGACCATACTGGGAGTGTCTGTAACCATAGGGGAGTGATGGAAGCACACTGGGAACAGCTGGGCCCATGCTGGGAGCAACTGGGATCACACTGGGGGCACTGGCATCAGACTGGGAATGTCTGGGAGCAACTGGGATTAGACTGTAAGTGACTGGGATCATACTGGGAGTGGCTACACTCATACTGGGATTATACTGGGTGTGAATGGAACCTGACTGGGGCTTACTGGGAGCTACTGGGCCCATGTTGGGAGGAAAATGTGACACACTGGGAGCAACTGGGATTGGCTGGAAGGTACTGGAACCATGCTGAGAGGACTGAGACTACAACTGGGGCAACTGGGATCATACTGGGAGCAACTGGGGCCACCCTTTGAGCAACAGATGGAAACTGGGATTATGCTAGAGGAAACTGGGAGTAACTGGGAAAGACTGGGATCATTCTGAGGGAACTAAAACATACTGGGAATGTCTCTAACCATACTGGGGGGACTGGAACCACACTGGGAACAGCTGGGCCCATGCTGGGAGCAACTGGGACGATGCTGGGGGAAACTGAATCTACCCTGGAGGCAACTGGGATCATAATGGGAGGAACTGGGAACATCTGGAATTATGCTGGGAGCAACTGGGATCACAGTGAGAGCAGCTGAGTCCATACTGGGTTACACTGGGATCTCATTGAGAGCGACTGGAATCATACTGGGATTGACTGGGGTGGCTGGTTTTGTGGATTTGGGGGGTTTGGGGGTTTGGGGGGGTTTTATTGGGGTTTGAGGGGGGAGTTTTCTGGGGGTCTTTGGGGGGTTTTGGGAATTTTTTTGGCTCTGTTCTTGAATTTTGGGGGCAGGTTCCTTTTGTTGGGATGTTTTGGGATCCTCAAAATTCTGGGGGTTTATTGGGATTTTAGGAGAATTTGGGGCATTTTATTGGAATTGTGGTGGCCCATTCAGTGGGATTCATTGGGGATTTGGGGTTTCTTGGGATTTTGGTGGGATTTCAGGGTTTTGTGGGTGCCTCCAAGATTTCTTTGGGTCTTGGGGGAGATTTTGTGGGACTTTTTATGGTTTTGGGGACATTTTGGGGGATTTGGGAGTGTAATCAGGATTTTTGGGGTTATTGGGATTTCAAAAGATTTTGTGGGCTTTTCACTGGGATTCTAGGGTGTTCTAATCCAGGGATTTTGAGAGATTTAATGGGGGATTTAAAAAAAATTTTCATTGGGGTCTTTTCTGGGAGCTTTTAAGGAGATTTTGGTGCCTGGAAGGGAAAAGGAGCCCACAAAGGAAGGCAGGAGAAAATCCCCAAAGACCCAAAATTCAACCAGCTGAAAACCCCACAAAATCCCCTGAACTTATGGAATAGCAATGGGACGCCCAAAGAAAAATTTTGAAAATCCCATTTAACTCACCAAAATTTAAAATAACTCCCAAAACTTTCAAAAATCCTGACAGGGAAGAAACCCCTTTCAACCCCAAAAACCTGAAAATCCAAAACCCCAAATCAGCCCAGTAAATCCCAAGGAAACCCCAGTAATTCTCCCCCAAAGCTCCAATAATTCCTTCCAAACTCACAATAAAATCCCCAAAGGACAAAAAGCCAACCCAAAATCCCCAAAACCCTCAAAAAACCCCAAAATCTCCACAAATCCCCAATAGAACCCCCCTAGACTCAAACCCTGGGATGCCGTCTGGATCAGGGGTAACCAGCCGGTTGAACAGGAGCCACTTGATAGGCCCTGAATTTTTGGGAGGGTCTGTTGGGAAACATTAAATGTTACAGTTCTAGGATTTGCCTTTAGTCTGTGCCCCTCCCCCAAACCCCATTTTTAACCCCGTTCAGGGTGGGCCTGGGACCCCTGGGACCCCAAATTTGTCCCCTGGGACCCATCCAAGAACCCCAAACCCCCAGAGCCCCCCCAAATGTTGGCCTGAACCACCCTGGAAATGAAAGGCTCCCCAGGACTCTCAGAAACCCCCCATTTCCCCCAAAATTCAGCCCAGACCCAACCTGAGACCCCCCCAAATCCATCAGACTGCCCCAAATCCCCTCAATCCCCTCAATCCCCCAAACCCTATGGAATCCCCTCAGACACTCTTTTATTTTCTCCAGACCAACCTCAGAACCCACCAGATCCACTCAACAACCCCACAGGACTCTGGTGAATCCTCCAAAAAATCCCCTCAGACCCTCCCAGATTCCCCTCAGATTCCCCCTCCTCCTCCTCAGAACGTGGTCCTGACCCAGCAAGCTTCCCCAAAGCCTCCCTTCCCTGCCCCCAGAGCCCAATAAAGGCCCCCTCAAAAGCTGCCTCCTGGCGCCCCCCAAACCCACCCCAAAACCCCCAGAGCCCCTCCCAAAACCTCCAAAACCCTCCCCAGGACACCCTCAGCCCCCCCCAGACCCTCCCCAAACTCCCCCAGGACCATCCCCCACCCCCAGACCCTCCCAAGACCCCCCAAGACCCCCTCACACCCCCCAAAACCCCCCAGACCCCCCCACCCCCCCCACCTCGAGACCCCCCTTAGGACCCATCCAATCACCCCCAGGTCCCCCATGTCCCCCAACCCCCACCAATCACCCCAACCCCCCAGACCCCCCCCCCCCCCCCCCCCCAGACCCCCCCCGGACCCTCCCCCCCCCGCCCCCCCCCCTCTCTCAGGCCCCTCCCCCTCCTGTCCCGAGCCCGGGGGTCCCGAGAGGGGAGGGGACAGGGGCCTGGGGGGGGGGGGGGAGGGTCTGGGGGGGAGGGGGGGGGGGGGGGGTGGGGGGTTTGGGGGGGGGTCCTGGGGCATTGGGGGGTTCTGGGGACATGCAGGATGGGTCCTAAGAGGGGTCTCGGTTCGGGGTGGGGGAGGGTCTGGGGGGGGCCCAGAGGAGTCGAGGAAGGGTCTTGGGAGGGTCTGGGGGGTTGGGATGGTCCTGGGGGAGTTTGGGGGGGGCTCTTGGGGCAGGTCTGAGGGTGTCCTGGGAGGGTTTTGGGGGGTTTTGGGGAGGGCTCTGGGGGGTCTGGCAGTGTGATTGGGGCCAGGAGAGGGGCTCCTTTAAAAGGCCTTTATTGAAGGGGCTTGGGGGAGGAACCCGAGGGGGAAGCTTGACAGGACCACGCTGCAGCAGGAGGAGGAGGAGTTTAGGGGAATCTGAGGGGAATTGGGAGGGTCTGAGGGGATTTTGGAGGAGTCCTTAGAGAGGGAACTGTGGGGTTGTGAGTGGATCTGGGGGTTCTGAGGTTGGTCTGGAGAAAATACAGGTGTCTGAGGGGATTTCATAGGGTTTGGGGGGGTGATTGAGGGGTCTGAGGGGGATTTGGGGCAGTCTGATGGATTTGGGGGGTCTCAGGTGGGTCTGGGGTGAATTTTGGGGGAAATGGGGGGTCTGAGTCCTGGGGAGGTTTTTGGGATCCAAATCCGGCTGGGATGGAACACTGGGGGGCTCTGGGGGTTTGGGGTTCTTGGAGGGGTCCCACAGGTTAAAATGGGGGTCCCAATAGGTCCCAGGCCCACCCAACCTAGAACTGGGGTTTTGGGGGGAGGGGCACAACAGACCAACCCCCCCAAATTTTTGGGGGTCTCCCATGTTGCCCCCCCCCCAAAAAAAAGCAAGGGCCCCCTGAAAAGGCTCCTGTTCCACCGGTTTCATTTCCCCAAATCTAGGACGGCCCCAAAATGAGTCTGGGGGGTTCTGGGGGGAGATGTTCTGGAGTTTTGGGGTTTTGAGTTGGGTTTTGGGGATTTTGGGGTGGTTTTTGGGCTTTGGAACAAAGGATTTTATTTGTGAAAACGAGAAAATGGAGTTCCTTGGAGCTTTTCAGAGTAAAAATCAAATTCAGGTTTGATCTAGAAAATGATTTTCCCTTTCAGATTTTGGAAAGTTTTGTTGGGGTTGCTCAGGGGTTTCTTGGGCAGGGGAAAGTTCAAAATTTTGGGAGTTATTTTAAATTTTGTTCCATAAGTTCCAGGTTTGGTTTTTGAGACTTTCTCAGGGGGTTTTGAGGTTTCCTGTAAATTTTGGGGCCTTTTTGTCTGGGTTTTTCCCTTTTTAGGGGCTTTGGGGCATTCCCTGGGTGTGGGGACAAAGGCCCTGAGAGGCATTATTTTTTTTCCCCATCCCCATCCAAATCCCCAAACAGTCCCAATAAAACCCACTGGAGGCTGGCAAAATCCCAATTAAATCTCTCAAAATCCCATTAGAACACCCTAGAATCCCAATCAAAGCCCACAAAATCCTTTTGAATCCCAATAACCCCAAAAATCCTGATTACAGTCCCAAATCCCCCAAAATGTCCCCAAAACCATAAAAAGTCCCACAAAATCTCCCCCAAGATCCAAAGAAATCCTGGCAACACCCACAAAACCCCAAAAAGCTGGCTGGGCTCCCCCAAAAAACCCAAAATCCCCAATGAATCCCATTCTGCAGCTGCCACCACAATTCCAATAAAATGCCCCAAAATCTCCTAAAAATCCCAATAAAACCCCCAGAATTTCTGAGGATCCCAAAACATCCCAACAAAATCCCAGTAAAACCCCAAAATTCAAGAACAGACACCAAAAAATTTCAATAAACCCCCAAAGAGCCCCAGAAAAAACCCCCCCCAAAATGCCAATAAAATCCCCCAAAATCCAAACCCCCAAATCCACAAAACCAGCCACTCCCCCAGTCAATCCCAGTATGATTCCAGTCGCTCAAATGAGATCCCAGTGTAACCCAGTATGGACTCAGCTGCTCTCACTGTGATCCCAGTTGCTCCCAGCATAATTCCAGATGTTCCCAGTTCCTCCCATTATGATCCCAGTTGCCCCAAGAATAGTCCCAGTCCCTCCCAGCAGGGTCCCAGTTGTGCCCAGTTGCCTCCAGGGTAGATTCAGTTTCTCCCAGCATCATCCCAGTTGATCCCAGCTGTTCCCAGTGTGGTTCCAGTCCCCCCAGTATGGTTAGAGACACTCCCAGTATATTTTAGTTCCCTCAGAATGATCCCAGTCTTTCCCAGTTACTCCCAATTTCCTCTAGCATAATCCCAGTTTCCATCTGTTGCTCAAAGGGTGGCCCCAGTTGCTCCCAGTATGATCCCAGTTGCCCCAGTTGTAGTCTCAGTCCTCTCAGCATGGTTCCAGAACCTTCCAGCTGGTCCCAGTTGCTCCCCATACATCCCCATTTTCCTCCCAACATGGGCCCAGCAGCTCCCAGTAACCGCCAGTCAGGTTCCATTCACACCCAGTATAATCCCAGTATGAGTGTAGCCACTCCCAGTATGATCCCAGTCACTTGCAGTCTAATCCCAGTTGCTCCCAGACATTCCCAGTCTGATGCCAGTGCCCCCAGTGTGATCCCAGTTGCTCCCAGCATGGGCCCAGCTGTTCCCAGTGTGCTTCCATCACTCCCCTGTGGTTACAGACACTCCCAGTATGGTCCCAGTTGATCCCAGTTGCCCCTGCTCTAGTCCCAGTCACTCCCCATATGATCCCAGTCCCTCCCAGCATGGTCCCACTCACTCCCAGTTGCCCCCAGTGTGGTCCCAGTTCTCCCCAGCATGGTCCCAGTTGTTCCCAGTGTGGTTCCAGTCCCCCAGTATGGTTCCAGACACTCCCAGTATATCCCAGTTGCCCCCAGCATGTCTGTAGTCATTTCCAGGCACTGCCAGTGGCCCCAGTAAGGTGTCAGTTCTCCCAGTATGATCCCCCAGTCATGCCCAGAATATCCCAGTTGCCTCCAGCATGCATCCAGTCCTTCCCAGTTCCTCCAGTTTGCTTGCAGCATCATCCCAGTTTCTCTCAGCTGCTCCCAGTAGCCCAAAGTGTGATCCCAGTCGCTCCCTTTCAACCCCATATGATCCCAGTAAGCTCCAGTTTGATCCCAGTCACATGCCAGCCCTCCCAGTGTGGTCCCAGTATAATCCCAGTTGCTTCCAATCTCTCCCAGTATGGTCCCAGCTGCCTCCAGCATGGTTCCAGTTGCTTCCTAGATCAGCCCAGTCACTCCCAGTATGATGCCATTTGCTGCCAGCATGCTCCCAGTTGCTCCCAGTCAGGCCCAGTATGGGGGATGATGTGCAGGGTGTGTTCCCAGTCACTCTCAGATCCTCCCAGTATTAGTCCAGTCCCTCCCAGTATGATCCAAAGATGAGCCCAGTGTGCTCCCAGTCCCTGCCAGTATGAACCAGTTGTGCTCCACATGGTTCCAGTTGCTCTCTTTCCCCCTCACTTTTGTTCCAGTCCCTCCCAGTATCTCCCAGTGTAGCCCAGTTCTCTCCAGCATGTTCCCAGTCACTCCCAGTTGCTCCCAGTTGGGTTTTTGGGGGATGTTTGGAGAATGAAGAAGTCCAAGGCTGAGCGGAAAAGGCCCCTCGGGGGGACATCGGGGGTGGCGGTGGCGGCTGCCGGCAGAGGCAGCCTGGAGGAGCAGAGCCCTGTGTCCCCCAGGAGCCCAAAGTGGGGAGCCCAGAGAGGGGGGAGCGCCGCCATTGGCGGGAGCCTCAAGAGCCTGGAGAGGGGCAGGGGGGACTCCTTGGAGCCGCTGCAGCCCCGAGCAGAGAATGAGGGGAGAAGGGAGCCCGGGAGCCCAAACAGCCCCGGCATCCCGAAATGGGGAGAGCCAAGAGGGGGGAGCTTTTGGGATTGCTGGGACTGCCAGCAGCCTGGGCAGGGCGGGCACCGAGGAGAAGGGGGACCCCCAATCCAAGCGTGACCCCAGCAGCTGGGACAGGGGGAACCCCCGAACACCAAAGGGAGGGACCAGGGATGGGGAACTCCTGGGAGGCTTTTTCAGGGCTGAATCTTGGTGTTTGGGAGGGTTTTCTGGAGCCCAGGTGTCCGGTGACTTGTAGAGATGGACTTGGGCAGAGGGACCTTCAAACTCAACATGCTCATCATTTGTTTTCCCCAAACCAGGATTTCCCATTGCCAACCCCTGGCAGGCTGCGAGGAAGAGGAAGATGCCCCAGGACACTGAGGAAGGTGAGGAGGAAGTCAGTGTCTCTGGGAGTCCTTAAAATCAGAGGGTTTTGGGAAAGCTGCAAAAGACAAGCCTCAAAGACAGTAGAACTGTGATTAGAGCTTTGCAGCAGCCATAAGATTGGTCAGCAGAAAAATTATATAAGAAGTAGAAAGTAGGGAGAAATAGAACAATGGTCTGTGCATTAACACTTATCTAGAATAACTCCCTAACCTGCAGAAAAGTATATCTAGCAAGGTATTAGGAAGTTCCAAGGTAAATAATGGAGCTCTGTGCATTGTGTTTTAGGGCTTACAAGCAGGTATTGTATTTGAAATAAGCAAGCAGTGTTTTAACCATCAATGTGCTTATAGTGCTTGGATAGAACTACTGTCAATATGCTTTTGCTTTGTGTGATTGGTCAAAAACCTTTTAAAGTAAGTGTTAACATGAAGTTCTTTGTCTGCTACCTGGGATGTGAGCTGCTGGCATCTTCCCATTGTCATAACTAAGTAATGAGACAGATGGTGGGAAATAAAACAGCTCAGGACGCGTTCCTGGCAGTCCCGTCCTGTTTGTGATTTGTGCGCAGCCCCGGAGCTGGCGATGAGTGCCCTTTCCCCTCTGTGCTGCTCCATCTCCCAGCCCAGCACGGCCCCGGCTGCAGCTCAGCCCTGGGGGATCTCTCCTTGCCCTTCCCTGTGGCATGGAGGCAAATCCCATCCTGTCCTTGTCCTTCCTCCCCAGAGCAGGAGCTGAGCATGGAGAGCAGGGAGGACAAATGCCCACAGCAGAACCTGGTGGAAGAGGCCGTTTTGAGCAGCTCCAGGGCACAGGAAGCCAATGGGGAGGAAAAGCCCCGGAGATGCCGCACAAGGAGGGGCTGCAAACGCAGCTGGCGGGGATCTGAGGGGGAAAGAGCCAGCCTGGGCCGGGAAGGCGGCCGGAGATGGAGCCAGAGCTCGGGCTGGTGCTCCATGAGCAGCTCCATGATGGGGAGAAGCCCCACACGTGCATGGAGTGTGGGAAGAGCTTCAGGTGGAGCTCCCACCTGATCAGGCACCAGAGGATCCACACTGGGGAGAGGCCCTACAAGTGTGGGGAGTGTGGGAAGAGCTTCAGCCAGAGCTCCAGCCTGATCATCCACCAGAGGACCCACACTGGGGAGAGGCCCTACGAGTGTTCCAAGTGTGGGAAGAGGTTTCAGACCAGCTCCCATCTCCTCCTGCACTATCAGAGTCACACAGAGGAGAGGCCCTTCCAATGCCCTGACTGTGGGAAGGGATTCAAGCACAACTCCCACCTCATCAGACACCGGCGCATCCACACTGGGAGAGGCCCTACGAGTGTGATAAAAGTGCAGGAAGAGGTTTCAGACCAGCTCCCATCTCCTCCAGCACTATCGGATTCACACAGAGGAGAGGCCCTTCCGCTGCCCCAACTGTGGGAAGGGATTCAAGCACAACTCCCACCTCATCACCCACCAGCGCATCCACACTGGGGAGAGGCCCTACGAGTGTCCCCAGTGTGGGAAGAGCTTCTCCAGCAGCTCTAACTTGACCCGACACCAACGGAGGCACCACTAAGGGAAGCCCTGCGAGTGCCCCGAGTGCGGGCAGAGCTTCGTGCGCTGCTCCAGCTCCATCCCCCCTGGAGGAGGCACTTTGGGCACAGCCCTGGTCACTCACATTCCCTGTGATCCATGCTGGGAACACACCTGGCTGCTTGTCCTTTTGGTTTAACCTTAATTTTCCTCTGCTTCACCTTCATCCCTTAAAAACACCCAAAACTGGGTTAAATGAAGGAAATTGATGGAATATATCTGAAGTTCCATAATTTCTCAGTTGTTTTAGAGGGAATTTAAGATTTGGGGACACATTCTGTTCGGAGTGCTGCTGGGGCTAAGTGGCAGGAATTTGATCTCACCCTTCTTGTGTTGCTAAGAACTCCTCCCCTGCCCCAAACCCCAACTCTACCCTTGGGATACCCTATAAAAACCCCATGGCCCTGCCTTTGCCCTGTCTTTGGGGGGTAAGAAATGGATTCCTGGAGGATCAGCCCTTTTCCCACTGGATTCCCAAAGGATCATCCTCATTCACCACTGGATTCCCTGAGGATCAAGCTTTTCCCACTGCATTCACTGAGGATCAGCCCTTTTCCCACTGGATTCCCAAAATTTCATCTTTTCCCACTGGATTCCCAGAGGATTCTGATTCTGTCACTGTTTCTTTTTTTGTTTGTACTACTGCATTTGTATTTTTAATTTTTCCTAATAAAGAACTCTTATTTCTACTCCCTGAGAGCCCCTAGATTTCTAAATTAATTACTATTTTTAATAATATTAATATTAATATTCATATTCTTGTTATTCAGAGGGAGTGGGATTTACATTTTCCTATCCAGGGGACTCTCCTTAAATGAGGAGACACCCCCAAGGAGGGGCCATGTGAAATACTTCCTGAAATATGTAAATTAGTGTATGGATATGCATGAGGGCCCATGAATGTGCAAGAGGCTGATGTAGTTAAAACCAGATTAATTAAGGGGTGTCCCCAAAAATAACTGGGGGGGTCCTTGGTGGCCATAATAACCTTTGCTCAATGGTCCTTGTCTCCCATTACATCAGCCTGTTGCATATTCATAGCTTCTTTTGCATATTCATAAACTACTTTACATATTCCAGGAACAAAATTGGCTTCATCCTGTTTGGGGGTCCTATCCACCTCCCAGCTCAATTTTGGGGGTCCCATCCCCCTCTCAGCTCAATTTTGGGGTCCCATCCCCTCCCTCGTGTTTGGTTTTCCCCAGCTCCAGGCCCCAGGCCCCTCCTTCGTTTTGGGGTCCTGACCCTGTTTTGGATTAATTTGGGGTCCCCACCCCATCCCCAGGGTCACCTCCCCCCTCCTTAAATTCCGATCCTGGCAACTGATGAGTCATCAGCGAGACACGCTCTGATTGGCTGGAAATTACCCCGTGTGGTCTCTGATTAACGCAGTGAGCGGCCTTGGTCTCTGCCTGGGAACTGATGAGTCAGAGTCGAGGCGGGCGCTGATTCGCTGAAAATCGCTGAGGGGGGCCAGTGCTCTGAGTTTAAGCCAAGCAACTCTGTCGTCATCAGCGCCGCGTGTTCTGATTGGCCAGGATCTGTTTTGGGGTGGGGACGGGAGGAACTGGGGTAACTTGGTGTTTATTTAGGGATTGCTTGGGGGTATTTTGGGGTCCTTTATGGACTGTTTGGGGTTTATCTTGGGTTTTACTTGGTTTATTTCTGTTTATTTGGGGTTATTGGGAAGTATTTGGGTTTATTTGGGTTTATTTTGGCTTATTTGGAATTATTTGGGGTTCTTGGGTTTTATGTTGGTGTATATGGGTTTTCTTTAGGTGTACGTGAAATCATTTGGTGTTATTTGGATTTAGTTTGGTTTCTTTTTTGGTTTTTTGGTGGGTTATTTGGGGGATTTTTAGGTATTGTTTGGGTTTTTTGGGGGTTATCTGGGGTTTATTTCGAGAGTTTTGGGGTTATTTGGGTTATTTGGGTTCATGTGGGGTCAAAAAAAAAAAAAGAATGTTTCTCCTCTAAAAAACGGGAATTTTTCCTAAAAAATCCAAGAGTTTTTCCCCCCAAAACCGGGAATGTTCCTTTAAAACTCCCGGACCTTTCCCAGCCAATAGCGGCGCCCCCTCCAACCATCCATCCACTCACCGCGTTCGTCCCCCAAATTACCCAATCACGGTGCACCCTGTCCCAAATTAACCAATCACCACACGCCTCCCTCTCAGCAGCAACTCTCTCCTCCCTCGCCCCGAACGAACCAATCACTGCGCAGTTCCCCTCAGCAACGCCCGCCTCCTTTCCCTTGATCCAACCAATCACCACGCGGCTCCCTTCAGCAACTCCCGCCCTCCCCGCGCAGCTCCAGCCAATCAGAGCCGAGCCCGAGGCGGCCCCCTGACCCCGGCGCCGGGCATGGAGCTGCGCCCCCCCCCCCCCCGCCCCCCGGGACCCCCTCAGGGACCCCCGGGAGCCGCCCCGGGCTCGGGCGGGTCCTGCGGGAGGCGCTGGAGAGAGCGGGGGAGGCGCTGGGAGAGCACGGGGGGCTCCGGGAGCTGCTGAGGAGGCGCAGGGACAGGTGAGGGGTCCTGGAGGGGTCGTGAGGGGAATTTGGGGAGGGGTCTTGAGGAGGTTTGGGGGGATTTGGGGAGGGTCTGGGGGGAACTTGAGGGGGTTTTAGCGGGGTCTGGGGGTGCTGGGGGAGGCTTGGGGGGTAAATTTGGGGAGGGGTCCTTGGGGGTGTCACGATCCATCCTCACGGACGGGTTTCGTGATGGTTCGTGGATTTGATCTCAGGGTGCAAAAAGAACCGACATGGTACAAGGGGGTTTGCAATGATAATCGAAACAAATGCACCTTTATTGAATGGCCACAGCAAAATGTGATAGAGGGATTAAGGGAGAGAAAAAGATAGAGGAAGAGAGAGAGAGAGAGAGGAAGAGGGGGATAGAGCTACCAAATGTAGCGACAAAGTCCTTTGGTCCAGTCCAGTCGAGGATCCGCCTGTTACGTCGAGGAGATCTCAAAGTCTCTTGCTAACTCTGAGGTTTTTATTATGATAACACTATTGGAAATTGTGAGGGGGAAAACAGATACAATAAGGAATAGATGTAACAGGTAGTCCATGCACTCAGCAGTAAATGATAGCCATTGTCTTCTTGGCCCAGCAGTCACATCCTGCAGGCAAACATCTCGCTTTGGTCAGCTTGCCTCCCCCACACACCTCCCCCGGGTTGGGGGTTTCAGTCCCAGTCCTTGGAAGGAGCAGAGGGGCCTTTTCACATGGGGGTTCCATGTCTCAGTCCTTGATGGAGAGGCTTCTTCCATCTCAGTCTGTCTGTCATGGTGGTTGCAAATGAGTGAGAGGGGTCTTCTGTGGGGGGACCACCCAGACCTCACGAGGAGTCCAGCCAGGCCAAGAGGTGGGACAGCTTCCAAGGCTTTTATTCCAAAAAGGACACGGTGCCCCCTTGTCGCTATAAGACATGAAAAACCACAAGTGCACACGGCTGTTCTAAAGGAGAAGGAAAAAGGGAAGTTTATTTTCTGACTCCAACATTTGTAGTTTTCCTAGAGTGAAAGTGGATTGGAGGGTGACAGTGCCACCTCTCCAATGAAACTGGTAAATACAACAGTCCATCAAAATTCTTCTCCTCCATAAGGGAATGGAAAACAATGAGTTATTTACAAAGTATGTGTGAAAGTTCACAACAAGAATGTCAAGATCAGAAGGCTTAGAAAATCTTAAAAAACCGGGGCGACACGGGTCTGTCAGGATAAACACCTGCTTCCATGAGATTCCATTAGGTAACAACGTTCTCCAGTGTCCCCTCAGGCCCACCTTAGACACCAGGTTCCATGAGATTCCATTGGGTAACAATGTTCTCCAGTGTTCCATCAGGCTCAGTCACCATGGACACCTGGTCCTCTGAGACTCCATTGGGTAACAATGTTCTCAAGTGTTCCATCAGGCCCACAAGGGACAACTGGTCCCTTGAGATTCAGTGGGGCAACAATGTTCTCCAGTGTTCCATCAGTCACCATGGACACCTGGTTCCATGAGATTCCATGGGGTAAAAATGTTCTCCTATGTTCCATCAGGCTCTGTCACCATGGACACCTGGTTCCATGACATTCCATTGTGTAACAACCTTCTCCAGTGTTCCATCTGTCACCATGGACACCTGGATCCATGAGATTCCATTGTGTAAAAAAATGTTCTCCAGTGTTCCATTAGGTTCTGTTCCATGTCACCATGGACACCCAGTGTTCCATGATCCATGAGATTCCATGGGGTAACAATGTTCTCCAGTGTTCCATTTGGCACCATGGGTCCTGGTTCCATCCATGAGATTCCATTGGGTAACAATGTTCTCCAGTGTCCATCAGGGCTCTGTCCATCTGGTTCCATGAGATCCATTATGGGTGGACAATGTTGTCCAGTATTCCATCAGGGTCCCATGGACACCTGGACTCCATGAGATTCCATTGGGTAACAATGTTCTCCTGTTTTCCATCAGGCCCTGTCACATGGACACCTGGTTCCATGAGATTCCATGTAGGAAACAATGTTCTCCAGTGTTCCATCTGGACACCTGGTTCACCATGGACACCTGGTTCCATGAGATTCCATTAGGGTAACAATGTTCTCCAGTGTTCCATCAGGCTCTGTCACCATGGACACCTGGTTCCATGAGATTCCATTGGGTAACAATGTTCTCCAGTTCCATCAGGCTCTGTCACCATGGACACCTGGTTCCATGAGATTCCATTGGGTAACAATGTTCTCCAGTGTTCCATGGCATCTGTCACCATGGACACCTGGTTCCATGAGATTCCATTGGTAACAATGTTCTCCAGTGTTCCATCAGGCTCTGTCACCATGGACACCTGGTTCCATGAGATTCCATTGGGTAACAATGTTCTCCAGTGTTCCATCAGGCTCTGTCACCATGGACACCTGGTTCCATGAGATTCCATTGGGTAACAATGTTCTCCAGTGTTCCATCTGTCACCATGGACACCATGGTTCCACCATTGGGAAACAATGTTCTCCAGTGTTCCATTGGGCTCAACCATGGACACCTGTTCCATGAGATTCCATTGTGTTCCAATGTTCTCCAGTGTTCCATCAGGCTCACCATGGACACCTGGTTCCATGAGATTCCATTGGGTAACAATGTTCTCCAGTGTTCCATCAGGCTCTGTCACCATGGACACCTGGTTCCATGAGATTCCATTGGGTAACAATGTTCTCCAGTGTTCCATCAGGCTCTGTCACCATGGACACCTGGTTCCATGAGATTCCATTGGGTAACAATGTTCTCCAGTGTTCCATCAGGCTCTGTCACCATGGACACCTGGTTCCATGAGATTCCATTGGGTAACAATGTTCTCCAGTGTTCCATCAGGGCTGTCACCATGGACACCTGGTTCCATGAGATTCCATTGGGTAACAATGTTCTCCAGTGTTCCATCAGGCCCACCATGGACACCTGGTTCCATGAGATTCCATTGGGTAACAATGTTCTCCAGTGTTCCATCAGGCTCTGTCACCATGGACACCTGGTTCCATGAGATTCCATTGGGTAACAATGTCTCTCCATCAGTTCCATCAGGCCATCATGGACACCTGGTTCCATGAGATTCCATTAGGTAACAATGTTCTCCAGTGTTCCATCATCAATGTTCTCCAGTGTTCCACCATGGACACCTGGTTCCATGAGATTCCATTGGGTAACAATGTTCTCCAGTGTTCCATCAGGTCACCATGGACACCTGGATCCCATGAGATTCCATTGAGACATGTTCTCCAGTGTTCCATCCAGTCACCATGGACACCTTTCCATGAGATTCCATTGGGGTCAATGTTCTCCAGTGTTCCATCAGGTTCCATCACCATGGACACCTGGTTCCATGAGATTCCATTGGGTAACAATGTTCTCCAGTGTTCCATCAGCTCTGTCACCATGGACACCTGGTTCCATGAGATTCCATTGGGTAACAATGTTCTCCAGTGTTCCATCAGGCCCTGTCACCATGGACACCTGGTTCCATGAGATTCCATTGGGTAACAATGTTCTCCAGTGTTCCATCAGGCCTCTGTCACCATGGACACCTGGTTCCATGAGATTCCATTGGGTAACAATGTTCTCCAGTGTTCCATCAGGCCATGTCACCATGGACACCTGGTTCCATGAGATTCCATTGGGTAACAATGTTCTCCAGTGTTCCCATCAGGCCCTGTCACCATGGACACCTGGTTCCATGAGATTCCATTGGTAACAATGTTCTCCAGTGTTCCATCAGGCTCTGTCACCATGGACACCTGGTTCCATGAGATTCCATTGGGTAACAATGTTCTCCAGTGTTCCATCAGGCTCTGTCACCATGGACACCTGGTTCCATGAGATTCCATTGGGTAACAATGTTCTCCAGTGTTCCATCAGGCCCACCATGGACACCTGGTTCCAATGAGATTCCATTGGGTAACAATGTTCTCCAGTGTTCCATCAGGCTCTGTCACCATGGACACCTGGTTCCATGAGATTCCATTGGGTAACAATGTTCTCCAGTGTTCCATCAGGCTCTGTCACCATGGACACCTGGTTCCATGAGATTCCATTGGGTAACAATGTTCTCCAGTGTTCCATCAGGCTCTGTCACCATGGACACCTGGTTCCATGAGATTCCATTGGGTAACAATGTTCTCCAGTGTTCCAATCAGTCACCATGGACACCTGGTTCCATGAGATTCCATTGGGTAACAATGTTCTCCAGTGTTCCATCAGGCCCTGTCACCATGGACACCTGGTTCCATGAGATTCCATTGGGTAACAATGTTCTCCAGTGTTCCATCAGGCTCTGTCACCATGGACACCTGGTTCCATGAGATTCCATTGGGTAACAATGTTCTCCAGTGTTCCATCAGGCCCACCATGTCACCATGGACACCTGGTTCCATGAGATTCCATTGGGTAAAAATGTTCTCTCCAGTGTTCCATCAGGCCCACCACCATGGACATCTGGTTCCATGAGATTCCATTGGGTAACAATGTTCTCCAGTGTTCCATCAGGCTCTGTCACCATGGACACCTGGTTCCATGAGATTCCATTGGGTAACAATGTTCTCCAGTGTTCCATCTCCAGGCTTCCATCAGGCCACCATGGACACCTGGTTCCATGAGATTCCATTGGGTAACAATGTTCTCCAGTGTTCCATCAGGTCACCATGGACACCTGGTTCCATGAGATTCCATTGGGTAACAATGTTCTCCAGTGTTCCATCAGGCTCTGTCACCATGGACACCTGGTTCCATGAGATTCCATTGGGTAACAATGTTCTCCAGTGTTCCATCAGGCCCACCATGGACACCTGGTTCCATGAGATTCCATTGGGTAACAATGTTCTCCAGTGTTCCATCAGGCTCTGTCACCATGGACACCTGGTTCCATGAGATTCCATTGGGTAACAATGTTCTCCAGTGTTCCATCAGGCTCTGTCACCATGGACACCTGGTTCCATGAGATTCCATTGGGTAAAAATGTTCTCCAGTGTTCCATCAGGCCATCACCATGGACACCTGGTTCCATGAGATTCCATTGGGTAACAATGTTCTCCAGTGTTCCATCAGGCTCTGTCACCATGGACACCTGGTTCCATGAGATTCCATTGGGTAACAATGTTCTCCAGTGTTCCATCAGGCTCTGTCACCATGGACACCTGGTTCCATGAGATTCCATTGGGTAACAATGTTCTCCAGTGTTCCATCAGGCCTGTCACCATGGACACCTGGTTCCATGAGATTCCATTGGGTAACAATGTTCTCCAGTGTTCCATCAGGCTCTGTCACCATGGACACCTGGTTCCATGAGATTCCATTGGGTAACAATGTTCTCCAGTGTTCCATCAGGCCAGCTGTCACCATGGACACCTGGTTCCATGAGATTCCATTGGGTAACAATGTTCTCCAGTGTTCCATCAGTCCAGCTGTCACCATGGACACCTGGTTCCATGAGATTCCATTGGGTAACAATGTTCTCCAGTGTTCCATCAGGCCCACCATGGACACCTGGTTCCATGAGATTCCATTGGGAAACAATGTTCTCCAGTGTTCCATCAGGCTCTGTCACCATGGACACCTGGTTCCATGAGATTCCATTGGGTAACAATGTTCTCCAGTGTTCCATCAGGCTCTGTCACCATGGACACCTGGTTCCATGAGATTCCATTGGGTAACAATGTTCTCCAGTGTTCCATCTGGCTCCATGGACACCATGGACCATGAGATTCCATTGAGATTCCATTGTGTTCCAATGTTCTCCAGTGTTCCATCAGGCCCACCATGGGACACCTGGTTCCATGAGATTCCATTGGGTAACAATGTTCTCCAGTGTTCCATCAGGCTCTGTCACCATGGACACCTGGTTCCATGAGATTCCATTGGGTAACAATGTTTCCATCCAGTGTTCCATCAGGTCTCCACCATGGTCACCATGGACACCTGGTTCCATGAGATTCCATTGGGTAACAATGTTCTCCAGTGTTCCATCAGGCTCAGTCACCATGGACACCTGGTTCCATGAGATTCCATTGGGTAACAATGTTCTCCAGTGTTCCATCAGGCTCTGTCACCATGGACACCTGGTTCCATGAGATTCCATTGGGTAAACAATGTTCTCCAGTGTTCCATCAGGCTCTGTCACCATGGACACCTGGTTCCATGAGATTCCATTGGGTAACAATGTTCTCCAGTGTTCCATCAGGCTCTGTCACCATGGACACCTGGTTCCATGAGATTCCATTGGGTAACAATGTTCTCCAGTGTTCCATCAGGCCTGTCACCATGGACACCTGGTTCCATGAGATTCCATTGGGTAACAATGTTCTCCAGTGTGTTCCATCAGGCTCTGTCACCATGGACACCTGGTTCCATGAGATTCCATTGGGTAACAATGTTCTCCAGTGTTCCATCAGGCCCACCCATGGACACCTGGTTCCATGAGATTCCATTGGGTAACAATGTTCTCCAGTGTTCCATCAGGCTCTGTCACCATGGACACCTGGTTCCATGAGATTCCATTGGGTAACAATGTTCTCCAGTGTTCCATCAGGCTCTGTCACCATGGACACCTGGTTCCATGAGATTCCATTGGGTAACAATGTTCTCCAGTGTTCCATCAGGCTCTGTCACCATGGACACCTGGTTCCATGAGATTCCATTGGGTAACAATGTTCTCCAGTGTTCCATCAGGCTCTGTCACCATGGACACCTGGTTCCATGAGATTCCATTGGGTAACAATGTTCTCCAGTGTTCCATCAGGCATCTGTCACCATGGACACCTGGTTCCATGAGATTCCATTGGGTAACAATGTTCTCCAGTGTTCCATCAGGCTCTGTCACCATGGACACCTGGTTCCATGAGATTCCATTGGGTAACAATGTTCTCCCAGTGTTCCATCAGGCTCTGTCACCATGGACACCTGGTTCCATGAGATTCCATTGGGTAACAATGTTCTCCAGTGTTCCATCTGTCACCATGGACACCTGGTTCCATGAGATTCCATTGGGTAACAATGTTCTCCAGTGTTCCATCAGGCTCTGTCACCATGGACACCTGGTTCCATGAGATTCCATTGGGTAACAATGTTCTCCAGTGTTCCATCAGGCTCTGTCACCATGGACACCTGGTTCCATGAGATTCCATTGGGTAACAATGTTCTCCAGTGTTCCATCAGGCCCCACCATGGACATCTGGTTCCATGAGATTCCATTGGGTAACAATGTTCTCCAGTGTTCCATCAGGGCCTGTCACCATGGACACCTGGTTCCATGAGATTCCATTGGGTAACAATGTTCTCCAGTGTTCCATCAGGCTCTGTCACCATGGACACCTGGTTCCATGAGATTCCATTGGGTAACAATGTTCTCCAGTGTTCCATCAGGCTCTGTCACCATGGACACCTGGTTCCATGAGATTCCATTGGGTAACAATGTTCTCCAGTGTTCCATCAGGCTCTGTCACCATGGACACCTGGTTCCATGAGATTCCATTGGGTAACAATGTTCTCCAGTGTTCCATCAGGCTCTGTCACCATGGACACCTGGTTCCATGAGATTCCATTGGGTAACAATGTTCTCCAGTGTTCCATCAGGCTCTGTCACCATGGACACCTGGTTTCCATGAGATTCCATTGGGGCAACAATGTTCACCTGTGTTCCATGAGATGGTCCATTGATTCCATTGGGTAACAATGTTCTCCAGTGTTCCATCAGGCTCTGTCACCATGGACACCTGGTTCCATGAGATTCCATTGGGTAACAATGTTCTCCAGTGTTCCATCAGGTCCAGCTCTGTCACCATGGACACCTGGTTCCATGAGATTCCATTGGGTAACAATGTTCTCCAGTGTTCCATCAGGCTCTCTCTCACCATGGACACCTGGTTCCATGAGATTCCATTGGGTAACAATGTTCTCCAGTGTTCCATCAGGCTCTGTCACCATGGACACCTGGTTCCATGAGATTCCATTGGGTAAAAATGTTCTCCAGTGTTCCATCAGGCTCTGTCACCATGGACACCTGGTTCCATGAGATTCCATTGGGTAAAATGTTCTCCAGTGTTCCATCAGGCTCTGTCACCATGGACACCTGGTTCCATGAGATTCCATTGGGTAACAATGTTCTCCAGTGTTCCATCAGGCCCACCATGGACACCTGGTTCCATGAGATTCCATTGGGTAACAATGTTCTCCAGTGTTCCATCAGGCTCTGTCACCATGGACACCTGGTTCCATGAGATTCCATTGGGTAACAATGTTCTCCAGTGTTCCATCAGGCTCTGTCACCATGGACACCTGGTTCCATGAGATTCCATTGGGTAACAATGTTCTCCAGTGTTCCATCAGGCTCTGTCACCATGGACACCTGGTTCCATGAGATTCCATTGGGTAACAATGTTCTCCAGTGTTCCATTCCATCAGGCCCACCATGGACACCTGGTTCCATGAGATTCCATTGGGTAACAATGTTCTCCAGTGTTCCATCAGGCTCTGTCACCATGGACACCTGGTTCCATGAGATTCCATTGGGTAACAATGTTCTCCAGTGTTCCATCAGGCTCTGTCACCATGGACACCTGGTTCCATGAGATTCCATTGGGTAACAATGTTCTCCAGTGTTCCATCAGGTCACCATGGACACCTGGTTCCATGAGATTCCATTGGGTAACAATGTTCTCCAGTGTTCCATCAGGCCTGTTCACCATGGACACCTGGTTCCATGAGATTCCATTGGTAAACAATGTTCTCCAGTGTTCCATCAGGCACCTGTCACCATGGACACCTGGTTCCATGAGATTCCATTGGGTAACAATGTTCTCCAGTGTTCCATCAGGCTCACCACCATGGACACCTGGTTCCATGAGATTCCATTGGGTAACAATGTTTCTCCAGTGTTCCATCAGGCTCTGTCACCATGGACACCTGGTTCCATGAGATTCCATTGGGGTAACAATTTCCATTGGGAGTTCCATGAGATTCCATGGACAATGGTTCCATGAGATTCCATTGGGTAACAATGGTTCCATCAGGTAACAATTCCATGTTCCATCACACCATGGACACTGGTTCCATGAGATTCCATTGGGTAACAATGTTCTCCAGTGTTCCATCATCAGGCTCTGTCACCATGGACACCTGGTTCCATGAGATTCCATTGGGTAAAAATGTTCTCCAGTGTTCCATCAGGCTCTGTCACCATGGACACCTGGTTCCATGAGATTCCATTGGGTAACAATGTTCTCCAGTGTTCCATCAGGCCCTGTCACCATGGACACCTGGTTTCCATGAGATTCCATTGGGTAACAATGTTCTCCAGTGTTCCATCAGGCCCAGTGTCACCATGGACACCTGGTTCCATGAGATTCCATTGGGTAACAATGTTCTCCAGTGTTCCATCAGGCCAGCTGTCACCATGGACACCTGGTTCCATGAGATTCCATTGGGTAACAATGTTCTCCAGTGTTCCATCAGGCCTGTCACCATGGACACCTGGTTCCATGAGATTCCATTGGGTAACAATGTTCTCCAGTGTTCCATCAGGCTCTGTCACCATGGACACCTGGTTCCATGAGATTCCATTGGGTAACAATGTTCTCCAGTGTTCCATCAGGCTCTGTCACCATGGACACCTGGTTCCATGAGATTCCATTGGGTAACAATGTTCTCCAGTGTTCCATCAGGCCCTGTCACCATGGACACCTGGTTCCATGAGATTCCATTGGGTAACAATGTTCTCCAGTGTTCCATCAGGCTCTGTCACCATGGACATCTGGTTCCATGAGATTCCATTGGGTAAAAATGTTCTCCAGTGTTCCATCCAGGCTCTGTCACCATGGACACCTGGTTCCATGAGATTCCATTGGGTAACAATGTTCTCCAGTGTTCCATCAGGTCTGTCACCATGGACACCTGGTTCCATGAGATTCCATTGGGTAACAATGTTCTCCAGTGTTCCATCAGGCCTGTCACCATGGACACCTGGTTCCATGAGATTCCATTGGGTAACAATGTTCTCCAGTGTTCCATCAGCCACCATGGACACCTGGTTCCATGAGATTCCATTGGGTAACAATGTTCTCCAGTGTTCCATCAGGCTCTGTCACCATGGACACCTGGTTCCATGAGATTCCATGGGGTAACAATGTTCTCCAGTGTTCCATCTGTCACCATGGACACCTGGTTCCATGAGATTCCATTGGTAAAAAATGTTCTCCAGTGTTCCATCAGGCTCTGTCACCATGGACACCTGGTTCCATGAGATTCCATTTGGTAACAATGTTCTCCAGTGTTCCATCAGGCTCTGTCACCATGGACACCTGGTTCCATGAGATTCCATTGGGTAACAATGTTCTCCAGTGTTCCATCAGGCTCTGTCACCATGGACACCTGGTTCCATGAGATTCCATTGGGGTAACAATGTTCTCCAGTGTTCCATCAGCTCTGTCACCATGGACACCTGGTTCCATGAGATTCCATTGGGTAACAATGTTCTCCAGTGTTCCATCAGGCTCTGTCACCATGGACACCTGGTTCCATGAGATTCCATTGGGTAACAATGTTCTCCAGTGTTCCATCAGGCTCTGTCACCATGGACACCTGGTTCCATGAGATTCCATTGGGTAACAATGTTCTCCAGTTCCATCCATCCAGGACTGTGGTTCATGGACACCTGGTTCCATGAGATTCCATTGGGTAACAATGTTTCTCCAGTGTTCCATCAGGCTCTGTTCCACCATGGACACCTGGTTCCATGAGATTCCATTGGGTAACAATGTTCTCCAGTGTTCCATCAGGCTCTGTCACCATGGACACCTGGTTCCATGAGATTCCATTGGGTAACAATGTTCTCCAGTGTTCCATCAGGCACACCATGGACACCTGTTCCATGAGATTCCATTGGGTAACAATGTTCTCCAGTGTTCCATCAGGCTCTGTCACCATGGACACCTGGTTCCATGAGATTCCATTGGGTAACAATGTTCTCCAGTGTTCCATCAGGCTCTCTGTCACCATGGACACCTGGTTCCATGAGATTCCATTGGTAACAATGTTCTCCAGTGTTCCATCAGGCTCCCACCATGGACACCTGGTTCCATGAGATTCCATTGGGTAACAATGTTCTCCAGTGTTCCATCAGGCTCTGTCACCATGGACACCTGGTTCCATGAGATTCCATTGGGTAACAATGTTCTCCAGTGTTCCATCAGGCCCACCACCATGGACACCTGGTTCCATGAGATTCCATTGGGTAACAATGTTCTCCAGTGTTCCATCAGGCCCACCATGGACACCTGGTTCCATGAGATTCCATTGGGTAACAATGTTCTCCAGTGTTCCATCAGGCTCTGTCACCATGGACACCTGGTTCCATGAGATTCCATTGGGTAACAATGTTCTCCAGTGTTCCATCAGGCTCTGTCACCATGGACACCTGGTTCCATGAGATTCCATTGGGTAACAATGTTCTCCAGTGTTCCATCAGGCTCTGTCACCATGGACACCTGGTTCCATGAGATTCCATTGGGTAACAATGTTCTCCAGTGTTCCATCAGGCTCTGTCACCATGGACACCTGGTTCCATGAGATTCCATTGGGTAACAATGTTCTCCAGTGTTCCATCAGGCTCTGTCACCATGGACACCTGGTTCCATGAGATTCCATTGGGGTAACAATGTTCTCCAGTGTTCCATCAGGCCCTGTCACCATGGGACACCTGGTTCCATGAGATTCCATTGGGTAACAATGTTCTCCAGTGTTCCATCAGGCCTGTCACCATGGACACCTGGTTCCATGAGATTCCATTGGGTAACAATGTTCTCCAGTGTTCCATCAGTCCACCTGTCACCATGGACACCTGGTTCCATGAGATTCCATTGGGTAACAATGTTCTCCAGTGTTCCATCTCTGTCACCATGGACACCTGGTTCCATGAGATTCCATTGGGTAACAATGTTCTCCAGTGTTCCATCAGGCTCTGTCACCATGGACACCTGGTTCCATGAGATTCCATTTGGGTAACAATGTTCTCCAGTGTTCCATCAGGCTCTGTCACCATGGACACCTGGTTCCATGAGATTCCATTGGGTAACAATGTTCCAGTGTTCCATCAGGCTCTGTCACCATGGACACCTGGTTCCATGAGATTCCATTGGGTAACAATGTTCTCCAGTGTTCCATCAGGCTCTGTCACCATGGACACCTGGTTCCATGAGATTCCATTGGGTAACAATGTTCTCCAGTGTTCCATCAGGCTCCATCACCATGGACACCTGGTTCCATGAGATTCCATTGGGTAACAATGTTCTCCAGTGTTCCATCAGGCTCTGTCACCATGGACACCTGGTTCCATGAGATTCCATTGGGTAACAATGTTCTCCAGTGTTCCATCAGGCCAGTACCATGGACACCTGGTTCCATGAGATTCCATTGGGTAACAATGTTCTCCAGTGTTCCATCAGGCTCTGTCACCATGGACACCTGGTTCCATGAGATTCCATTGGGGTAACAATGTTCTCCAGTGTTCCATCAGGCTCTGTCACCATGGACACCTGGTTCCATGAGATTCCATTGGGTAACAATGTTCTCCAGTGTTCCATCAGGCCCACCACCATGGACACCTGGTTCCATGAGATTCCATTGGGTAACAATGTTCTCCAGTGTTCCATCAGTCTGTTGTCATGGGACACCTGGTTCCATGAGATTCCATTGGGTAACAATGTTCTCCAGTGTTCCATCAGGCTCTGTCACCATGGACACCTGGTTCCATGAGATTCCATTGGGTAACAATGTTCTCCAGTGTTCCATCAGGCTCTGTCATGGACACCTGGTTCCATGAGATTCCATTGGGTAACAATGTTCTCCAGTGTTCCATCAGGCTCCGTCACCATGGACACCTGGTTCCATGAGATTCCATTGGGTAACAATGTTCTCCAGTGTTCCATCAGGGTCACCATGGACACCTGGTTCCATGAGATTCCATTGGGTAACAATGTTCTCCAGTGTTCCATCAGGCTCTGTCACCATGGACACCTGGTTCCATGAGATTCCATTGGGTAACAATTTTCTCCAGTGTTCCATCAGGCTCTGTCACCATGGACACCTGGTTCCATGAGATTCCATTGGGTAACAATGTTCTCCAGTGTTCCATCAGGCCCACCATGGACACCTGGTTCCATGAGATTCCATTGGGTAACAATGTTCTCCAGTGTTCCATCAGGCCCACCATGGACACCTGGTTCCATGAGATTCCATTGGGTAACAATGTTCTCCAGTGTTCCATCAGGCCCTGTCACCATGGACACCTGGTTCCATGAGATTCCATTGGGTAACAATGTTCTCCAGTGTTCCATCAGGCCCACCATGGACACCTGGTTCCATGAGATTCCATTTGGTAACAATGTTCTCCAGTGTTCCATCAGGCTCTGTCACCATGGACACCTGGTTCCATGAGATTCCATTGGGTAACAATGTTCTCCAGTGTTCCATCAGGCTCTGTGATCATGGACACCTGGTTCCATGAGATTCCATTGGGTAACAATGTTCTCCAGTGTTCCATCAGGCTCTGTCACCATGGACACCTGGTTCCATGAGATTCCATTTGGGTAACAATGTTCTCCAGTGTTCCATCAGGCCCACCATGGACACCTGGTTCCATGAGATTCCATTGGGTAAACAATGTTCTCCAGTGTTCCATCAGGTCCAGCACCGTCACCATGGACACCTGGTTCCATGAGATTCCATTGGGTAACAATTTTCTCCAGTGTTCCATCAGGCTCTGTCACCATGGACACCTGGTTCCATGAGATTCCATTGGGTAACAATGTTCTCCAGTGTTCCATCAGGCTCTGTCACCATGGACACCTGGTTCCATGAGATTCCATTGGGTAAAAATGTTCTCCAGTGTTCCATCAGGCTCTGTCACCATGGACACCTGGTTCCATGAGATTCCATTGGGTAACAATGTTCTCCAGTGTTCCATCTCTGTCACCATGGACACCTGGTTCCATGAGATTCCATTGGGTTACAATGTTCTCCAGTGTTCCATCAGGCCCTGTCACCATGGACACCTGGTTCCATGAGATTCCATTGGGTAACAATGTTCTCCAGTGTTCCATCAGGCCCACCATGGACACCTGGTTCCATGAGATTCCATTGGGTAACAATGTTCTCCAGTGTTCCATCAGGCTCTGTCACCATGGACACCTGGTTCCATGAGATTCCATTGGGGTAACAATGTTCTCCAGTGTTCCATCAGGCTCTGTCACCATGGACACCTGGTTCCATGAGATTCCATTGGGTAAAAATGTTCTCCAGTGTTCCATCAGGCTCTGTCACCATGGACACCTGGTTCCATGAGATTCCATTGGGTAACAATGTTCTCCAGTGTTCCATCAGGCCACACCATGGACACCTGGTTCCATGAGATTCCATTGGGTAACAATGTTCTCCAGTGTTCCATCAGGCTCTGTCACCATGGACACCTGGTTCCATGAGATTCCATTGGGTAACAATGTTCTCCAGTGTTCCATCAGGCCCCACCATGGACACCTGGTTCCATGAGATTCCATTGGGTAAAATGTTCTCCAGTGTTCCATCAGGCTCTGTCACCATGGACACCTGGTTCCATGAGATTCCATTGGGTAACAATGTTCTCCAGTGTTCCATCAGGCTCTGTCACCATGGACACCTGGTTCCATGAGATTCCATTAGGTAACAATGTTCTCCAGTGTTCCATCAGTCTGTCACCATGGACACCTGGTTCCATGAGATTCCATTGGGTAACAATGTTCTCCAGTGTTCCATCAGGCTCTGTCACCATGGACACCTGGTTCCATGAGATTCCATTGGGTAACAATGTTCTCCAGTGTTCCATCAGGCTCTGTCACCATGGACACCTGGTTCCATGAGATTCCATTGGGTAACAATGTTCTCCAGTGTTCCATCAGGCTCACCACCATGGACACCTGGTTCCATGAGATTCCATTGGGTAACAATGTTCTCCAGTGTTCCATCAGGCACTGTCACCATGGACACCTGGTTCCATGAGATTCCATTAGGTAACAATGTTCTCCAGTGTTCCATCAGGCTCTGTCACCATGGACACCTGGTTCCATGAGATTCCATTGGGTAACAATGTTCTCCAGTGTTCCATCAGGCTCTGTCACCATGGACACCTGGTTCCATGAGATTCCATTGGGTAACAATGTTCTCCAGTGTTCCATCAGTCTGTCACCATGGACACCTGGTTCCATGAGATTCCATTGGGTAACAATGTTCTCCAGTGTTCCATCAGGCCCACCACCATGGACACCTGGTTCCATGAGATTCCATTAGGTAACAATGTTCTCCAGTGTTCCATCAGGCTCTGTCACCATGGACACCTGGTTCCATGAGATTCCATTGGGTAACAATGTTCTCCAGTGTTCCATCAGGCTCTGTCACCATGGGACATCTGGTTCCATGAGATTCCATTGGGTAACAATGTTCTCCAGTGTTCCATCAGGCCTGTCACCATGGACACCTGGTTCCATGAGATTCCATTGGGTAAAATGTTCTCCAGTGTTCCATCAGGCTGTGATCACCATGGACACCTGGTTCCATGAGATTCCATTGGGTAACAATGTTCTCCAGTGTTCCATCAGGCTCTGTCACCATGGACACCTGGTTCCATGAGATTCCATTGGGTAACAATGTTCTCCAGTGTTCCATCAGGCCTGTCACCATGGACACCTGGTTCCATGAGATTCCATTGGGTAACAATGTTCTCCAGTGTTCCATCAGGCTCTGTCACCATGGACACCTGGTTCCATGAGATTCCATTGGGTAAAATGTTCTCCAGTGTTCCATCAGGCTCTGTCACCATGGACACCTGGTTCCATGAGATTCCATTGGGTAACAATGTTCTCCAGTGTTCCATCAGGCTCTGTCACCATGGACACCTGGTTCCATGAGATTCCATTGGGTAACAATGTTCTCCAGTGTTCCATCAGGCTCTGTCACCATGGACACCTGGTTCCATGAGATTCCATTGGGTAACAATGTTCTCCAGTGTTCCATCAGTCACCATGGACACCTGGTTCCATGAGATTCCATTGGGTAACAATTTTCTCCAGTGTTCCATCAGGCTCTGTCACCATGGACACCTGGTTCCATGAGATTCCATTGGGTAAACAATGTTCTCCTCCAGTGTTCCATCAGGCTCTGTCACCATGGACACCTGGTTCCATGAGATTCCATTGGGTAACAATGTTCTCCAGTGTTCCATCAGGCTCACCCATGGACACCTGGTTCCATGAGATTCCATTGGGTAACAATGTTCTCCAGTGTTCCATCAACAATGTTCTCAGTGTTCCATCACCATGGACACCTGGTTCCATGAGATTCCATTGGGTAACAATGTTCTCCAGTGTTCCATCAGGCTCTGTCACCATGGACACCTGGTTCCATGAGATTCCATTGGGTAACAATGTTCTCCAGTGTTCCATCAGGCTCTGTCACCATGGACACCTGGTTCCATGAGATTCCATTTGGGTAACAATGTTCTCCAGTGTTCCATCAGGCTGTCACCATGGACACCTGGTTCCATGAGATTCCATTGGGTAACAATGTTCTCCAGTGTTCCATCAGGGCCCTGTCACCATGGACACCTGGTTCCATGAGATTCCATTAGGTAACAATGTTCTCCAGTGTTCCATCAGGCTCTGTCACCATGGACACCTGGTTCCATGAGATTCCATTGGGTAACAATGTTCTCCAGTGTTCCATCAGGCTCTGTCACCATGGACACCTGGTTCCATGAGATTCCATTGGGTAACAATGTTCTCCAGTGTTCCATCAGGCTCTGTCACCATGGACACCTGGTTCCATGAGATTCCATTGGGTAACAATGTTCTCCAGTGTTCCATCAGGCTCTGTCACCATGGACACCTGGTTCCATGAGATTCCATTGGGTAACAATGTTCTCCAGTGTTCCATCAGGCTCTGTCACCATGGACACCTGGTTCCATGAGATTCCATTGGGTAACAATGTTCTCCAGTGTGTTCCATGGCTCTGTCACCATGGACACCTGGTTCCATGAGATTCCATTGGGTAACAATGTTCTCCAGTGTTCCATCAGCTCTGTCACCATGGACACCTGGTTCCATGAGATTCCATTGGGTAACAATGTTCTCCAGTCCATTCCATCTGTCACCATGGACACCTGGTTCCATGAGATTCCATTAGGTAACAATGTTCTCCAGTGTTCCATCAGGCTCTGTCACCATGGACACCTGGTTCCATGAGATTCCATTGGGTAACAATGTTCTCCAGTGTTCCATCAGGCTCACCATGGACACCTGGTTCCATGAGATTCCATTGGGTAACAATGTTCTCCAGTGTTCCATCAGGCTCTGTCACCATGGACACCTGGTTCCATGAGATTCCATTGGGTAACAATGTTCTCCAGTGTTCCATCAGGCCCACCATGGACACCTGGTTCCATGAGATTCCATTGGGTAACAATGTTCTCCAGTGTTCCATCTGTCACCATGGACACCTGGTTCCATGAGATTCCATTGGTAACAATGTTCTCCAGTGTTCCATCAGGCCCTGTCACCATGGACACCTGGTTCCATGAGATTCCATTGGGTAACAATGTTCTCCAGTGTTCCATCAGGCTCTGTCACCATGGACATGGACAGGTTCCATGAGATTCCATTTGGTAACAATGTTCTCCAGTGTTCCATCAGGCTCTGTCACCATGGACACCTGGTTCCATGAGATTCCATTGGGGTAACAATGTTCTCCAGTGTTCCATCAGCTCTGTCACCATGGACACCTGGTTCCATGAGATTCCATTGGGTAACAATGTTCTCCAGTGTCCATCCCATCAGGTCACCATGGACACCTGGTTCCATGAGATTCCATTGGTAACAATGTTCTCCAGTGTTCCATCAGTCACCATGGACACCTGGTTCCATGAGATTCCATTGGGTAACAATGTTCTCCAGTGTTCCATCAGGCTCTGTCACCATGGACACCTGGTTCCATGAGATTCCATTGGGGGTAACAATGTTCTCCAGTGTTCCATCAGGCCATGGACACTGGTTCCATGAGATTCCATTGGGTAACAATGTTCTCCAGTGTTCCCATCTGTCACCATGGACACCTGGTTCCATGAGATTCCATTGGGTAACAATGTTCTCCAGTGTTCCATCAGGCTCACCATGGACACCTGGTTCCATGAGATTCCATTGGGTAACAATGTTCTCCAGTGTTCCATCAGTCACCATGGACACCTGGTTCCATGAGATTCCATTGGGTAACAATTTTCTCCAGTGTTCCATCAGGCTCTGTCACCATGGACACCTGGTTCCATGAGATTCCATTGGGGTAACAATGTTCTCCAGTGTTCCATCAGGCTCTGTCACCATGGACACCTGGTTCCATGAGATTCCATTAGGTAACAATGTTCTCCAGTGTTCCATGGCTCTGTCACCATGGACACCTGGTTCCATGAGATTCCATTGGGTAACAATGTTCTCCAGTGTTCCATCAGGTCTGTCACCATGGACACCTGGTTCCATGAGATTCCATTGGGTAACAATGTTCTCCAGTGTTCCATCAGGCTCTGTCACCATGGACACCTGGTTCCATGACATTCCATTGGGTAACAATGTTCTCCAGTGTTCCATCAGGCCTGTCACCATGGACACCTGGTCCCATGAGATTCCATTGGGTAACAATGTTCTCCAGTGTTCCATCTCTGTCACCATGGACACCTGGTTCCATGAGATTCCATTAGGTAACAATGTTCTCCAGTGTTCCATCAGGCCTGTCACCATGGACACCTGGTTCCATGAGATTCCATTAGGTAACAATGTTCTCCAGTGTTCCATCAGGCTCTGTCACCATGGACACCTGGTTCCATGAGATTCCATGGGGTAAACAATGTTCTCCAGTGTTCCATCAGGCTCCACCATGGACACCTGGTTCCATGAGATTCCATTGGGGTAACAATGTTCTCCAGTGTTCCATCAGGCTCTGTCACCATGGACACCTGGTTCCATGAGATCCATTCCATTGGGTAAAAAATGTTCTCCAGTGTTCCATCAGGCCTCTTCTCCAGTGTTCCTCAGTCACCATGGACACCTGGTTCCATGAGATTCCATTGGGTAACAATGTTCTCCAGTGTTCCATCTCTGTCACCATGGACACCTGGTTCCATGAGATTCCATTGGGTAACAATGTTCTCCAGTGTTCCATCAGGCTCCACCATGGACACCTGGTTCCATGAGATTCCATTGGGTAACAATGTTCTCCAGTGTTCCATCAGGTCTGTCACCATGGACACCTGGTTCCATGAGATTCCATTGGGTAAAAATGTTCTCCAGTGTTCCATCAGGGCCCTGTCACCATGGACACCTGGTTCCATGAGATTCCATTGGGTAACAATGTTCTCCAGTGTTCCATCAGTCACACCATGGACACCTGGTTCCATGAGATTCCATTAGGTAACAATGTTCTCCAGTGTTCCATCAGGCTCTGTCACCATGGACACCTGGTTCCATGAGATTCCATTGGGTAACAATGTTCTCCAGTGTTCCATCAGGCTCACCATGGACACCTGGTTCCATGAGATTCCATTGGGTAACAATGTTCTCCAGTGTTCCATCAGGCCCACCATGGACACCTGGTTCCATGAGATTCCATTGGGTAACAATGTTCTCCAGTGTTCCATCAGGCTCTGTCACCATGGACACCTGGTTCCATGAGATTCCATTGGGTAACAATGTTCTCCAGTGTTCCATCAGGCTCACCATGGGACATCTGGTTCCATGAGATTCCATTGGGTAAAAATGTTCTCCAGTGTTCCATCTCTGTCACCATGGACACCTGGTTCCATGAGATTCCATTGGGTAAAAATGTTCTCCAGTGTTCCATCAGGCTCTGTCACCATGGACACCTGGTTCCATGAGATTCCATTGGGTAACAATGTTCTCCAGTGTTCCATCAGGCCCTGTCACCATGGACACCTGGTTCCATGAGATTCCATTGGGTAACAATGTTCTCCAGTGTTCCATCAGGCTCCCACCATGGACACCTGGTTCCATGAGATTCCATTTGGTAACAATGTTCTCCAGTGTTCCATCAGGCTCTGTCACCATGGACACCTGGTTCCATGAGATTCCATTGGTAACAATGTTCTCCAGTGTTCCATCTGTCACCATGGACACCTGGTTCCATGAGATTCCATTGGGTAACAATGTTCTCCAGTGTTCCATCAGGCCCACCATGGACACCTGGTTCCATGAGATTCCATTGGGGTAACAATGTTCTCCAGTGTTCCATCAGGCTCTGTCACCATGGACACCTGGTTCCATGAGATTCCATTGGGTAACAATGTTCTCCAGTGTTCCATCAGGGCTCACCATGGGACACCTGGTTCCATGAGATTCCATTTGGTAAACAATGTTCTCCAGTGTTCCATCAGTCACCATGGACACCTGGTTCCATGAGATTCCATTGGGTAACAATGTTCTCCAGTGTTCCATGGCTCTGTCACCATGGACACCTGGTTCCATGAGATTCCATTGGGTAACAATGTTCTCCAGTGTTCCATCAGGCTCTGTCACCATGGACACCTGGTTCCATGAGATTCCATTGGGTAAAAATGTTCTCCTGTGTTCCATCAGGCACCACCATGGACACCTGGTTCCATGAGATTCCATTGGTTAACAATGTTCTCCAGTGTTCCATCAGGCTCTGTCACCATGGACACCTGGTTCCATGAGATTCCATTGGGTAACAATGTTCTCCAGTGTTCCATCAGGCCCACCATGGACACCTGGTTCCATGAGATTCCATTGGGTAACAATGTTCTCCAGTGTTCCATGGCTCTGTCACCATGGACACCTGGTTCCATGAGATTCCATTGGTAAAAATTTTCTCCAGTGTTCCATCAGGCCTCTGTCACCATGGACACCTGGTTCCATGAGATTCCATGGGGTAACAATGTTCTCCAGTGTTCCATCTCTGTCACCATGGACACCTGGTTCCATGAGATTCCATTGGGTAACAATGTTCTCCAGTGTTCCATCAGGCTCTGTCACCATGGACACCTGGTTCCATGAGATTCCATTGGGTAACAATGTTCTCCAGTGTTCCATCAGGCCATCACCATGGACACACCTGGTTCCATGAGATTCCATTGGGTAACAATGTTCTCCAGTGTTCCATCAGGCCCACCATGGACATCTGGTTCCATGAGATTCCATTGGGTAAACAATGTTCTCCAGTGTTCCATCTGTCACCATGGACACCTGGTTCCATGAGATTCCATTGGGTAAAATGTTCTCCAGTGTTCCATGGCTCTGTCACCATGGACACCTGGTTCCATGAGATTCCATTGGGTAACAATGTTCTCCAGTGTTCCATCAGGCCTGTCACCATGGACATCTGGTTCCATGAGATTCCATTGGGTTACAATGTTCTCCAGTGTTCCATCAGGCTCTGTCACCATGGACACCTGGTTCCATGAGATTCCATTGGGTAACAATGTTCTCCAGTGTTCCATCAGGCACCATGGACACCTGGTTCCATGAGATTCCATTGGGTAACAATGTTCTCCAGTGTTCCATCAGGCTCTGTCACCATGGACATCTGGTTCCATGAGATTCCATTGGTAAAATGTTCTCCAGTGTTCCATGGCTCTGTCACCATGGACACCTGGGTTCCATGAGATTCCATTGGGTAACAATGTTCTCCAGTGTTCCATCAGGCTCCATCACCATGGACACCTGGTTCCATGAGATTCCATTTTGGGTAACAATGTTCTCCAGGGTTCCATTCCATCTGTCACCATGGACACCTGGTTCCATGAGATTCCATTGGGTAACAATGTTCTCCAGTGTTCCATCAGGCCCACCATGGACACCTGGTTCCATGAGATTCCATTTGGTAACAATGTTCTCCAGTGTTCCATCAGGCTCTGTCACCATGGACACCTGGTTCCATGAGATTCCATTGGGTAACAATGTTCTCCAGTGTTCCATCATGTCACCACCATGGACACCTGGTTCCATGAGATTCCATTGGGTAACAATGTTCTCCAGTGTTCCATGGCTCTGTCACCATGGACACCTGGTTCCATGAGATTCCATTGGGTAACAATTTTCTCCAGTGTTCCATCAGGCTCTGTCACCATGGACACCTGGTTCCATGAGATTCCATTGGGTAACAATGTTCTCCAGTGTTCCATCTGTCACCATGGACACCTGGTTCCATGAGATTCCATTGGGTAACAATGTTCTCCAGTGTTCCATCAGGCTCTGTCACCATGGACACCTGGTTCCATGAGATTCCATTGGGTAACAATGTTCTCCAGTGTTCCATCAGGCCCACCATGGACATCTGGTTCCATGAGATTCCATTGGGTAACAATGTTCTCCAGTGTTCCATCATGGCCAGCTGTCACCATGGACACCTGGTTCCATGAGATTCCATTGGGTAACAATTTTCTCCAGTGTTCCATCAGGCTCTGTCACCATGGACACCTGGTTCCATGAGATTCCATTGGGTAACAATGTTCTCCAGTGTTCCATCAGGCCCACCATGTCACATGGACACTGGTTCCATGAGATTCCATTTGGTAACAATGTTCTCCAGTGTTCCATCAGGCTCAGTCACCATGGACACCTGGTTCCATGAGATTCCATTGGGTAACAATGTTCTCCAGTGTTCCATCAGGCTCTGTCACCCATGGACACCTGGAATCCATGAGATTCCATTGGGTAACAATGTTCTCCAGGGTTCCATCAGGCCATCTGTCACCATGGACACCTGGTTCCATGAGATTCCATTGGGTAACAATGTTCTCCAGTGTTCCATCTGTCACCATGGACACCTGGTTCCATGAGATTCCATTGGTTAACAATGTTCTCCAGTGTTCCATCAGGCCCACCATAGGACACCTGGTTCCATGAAATTCCATGGGGCAACAATGTTCTCCAGTGTTCCATCAGGTCCATGGACATCTGGTTCCATGAGATTCCATGGGGCTCTGTGTTCTCTAGGGTTCCATGGACACCTGGTTCCATGAGATTCCATTGGGTAACAATGTTGTCCAGTATTCCATCAGGCTCTGTCACCATGGACACCTGGTTCCATGAGATTCCATTGGTAACAATGTTCTCCAGTGTTCCATCAGTCACCATGGACACCTGGTTCCATGAGATTCCATTGGAAACAATGTTCTCCAGTGTTCCATCTCTGTCACCATGGACACCTGGTTCCATGAGATTCCATTGGGTAACAATGTTCTCCAGTGTTCCATCAGGCTCTGTCACCATGGACACCTGGTTCCATGAGATTCCATTGGGTAACAATGTTCTCCAGTGTTCCATGAGATCACCATGGACACCTGGTTCCATGAGATTCCATTGGTCCATGTTCTCCAGTGTTCCATCTGGCACCCACCATGGACACCTGGTTCCATGAGATTCCATGGGGTAACAATGTTCTCCAGTGTTCCATCAGGCCCACCATGGACATCTGGTTCCATGACATTCCATTGGGTAACAATGTTCTCCAGTGTTCCATCAGGCTCTGTCACCATGGACACCTGGTTCCATGAGATTCCATTGGGTAACAATGTTCTCCAGTGTTCCATGGCTCTGTCACCATGGACACCTGGTTCCCATGAGATTCCATTGGGTAACAATGTTCTCCTGTGTTCCATCAGGCTCTGTCACCATGGACACCTGGTTCCATGACATTCCATTGGGTTAAATGTTCTCTAGTGTTCCATCAGGGTCCACACATGGACATTCTGGCCCCATGAGATTCCATTAAACAATGTTCTCCAGTGTTCCATCATCTGTCACCATGGACACCTGGTTCCATGAGATTCCATTGGAAACAATGTTCTCCAGTGTTCCATCTGTCACCATGAAGACCTGAATCCATGAGATGGTTCCATGAGACACCATGGGGGA